>JANJGN010001053.1:80000-203687 GCA_026770705.1 Isurus oxyrinchus | reverse complement strand
GTCTGCATGCTCGTGTGTGTCTGTATGCATGTGAGTGTGTGACTGTCT
This sequence comes from Isurus oxyrinchus, assembly GCA_026770705.1. Classification (NCBI taxonomy): domain Eukaryota; kingdom Metazoa; phylum Chordata; class Chondrichthyes; order Lamniformes; family Lamnidae; genus Isurus; species Isurus oxyrinchus. Next base: position 203,639 of record JANJGN010001053.1, on the reverse strand, counting down.
ATGTGTCTGTGTGCTTTTCTGTATGAGCATGTGTGTGTATGTGTTTGTGGGAGAGAGACTGTTTCTCAAATAGCGTGTCTATGAATATTGGTTTGTGAGTGTGTGTGGGACGGTTGCTGTTTGTGCAAGCATGCAGTTTTCTCAGTTTGAGTTTGTGTGTGTGTGTGTGTGTGTGTGTGTGTGTGTGTGTGTGTTTGTGTGGGTGCTTGTGGGTTAGATAGAGAGGGAGAAATGTTGTGTGTGTTTTCTGTGTGTGTGTGTGTGTGTATGTGTTTGCATGTATATTTGTGAGGGAGAGACAGTGTTTGTCTGACAGTGTCTACCTATGTTACTGTTGGACTGTGTTTCATTGTATGCTTCTCTCTGTGACTATGACTTCAAGTGTGTGAGTGTATGTGTGTGTGTTTGTGGGTGTGTGTGTGTGTTTGTGCGTCGGTAGTTGTGAGCTTCTGTGTTTGTACAGTTGCATTTCTATTTTTTGTCTGACTATGTGTGGGAGGGAGAGACAATATTTGTGTGTCACTGTGTCTGTGCATGTCAGTCTATGCCTTTATGCTTCTGTGTGTAAATATCTCTGTTCGTATGATCACGAATGTTTGTGTCTGTGCGTGTGATTGTGTCAGAGAGAATTATAGAGAGAGAAAGAGAGAGAGTGTGAAATAATGTGCATGATGAGTTGCCCATTTAGTTATATGCGTTCGGTATGTGTTTATGTGTATTATTTTATCTGTGTGTGTGGCTGTCTGTGCATTATGCAAGTTACTGTGTGGCTGTTGGTATGTGTGCATGTGAGTGTGTGTTTGTGTGTGTGTGTATGCGTTTATATGTTCGTAAGGGACATTCAGTGTTTGTTTGACAGTGTCTGTGCATGGCAGTGTGGATCAGTGGTTGACTGTGTGCTTCTCTCTATGAATGTGTATTTGTGTATATATTAATGTGCCTGTATGTGTGTCAGTGCATTTCTGTATTTGTGTGTGCATGCGATGGGTGGAGAGACAGTGTTTCCATGAAATAATGTCAGTTTATCTCTTTGTGTCTGTATGCTTCTGCATGTGAATATCTGTGTTAATGCTTGTGTATGTTTGCATGAGTCTGTGAGACATTTTCTGTTTGTCCATGAGATTGCATGCATTTAAGGAGATAGAAAGGGCGTTCTATGAGTTTTCTGATGTATGTGATTATGTACATATGTGTGTGTTTCAATGTGCGTGTGTGCGGTGTGTGTGTGCTTTGATTGTGTGTAAGTGAGGGAGATAAAGTGTTATTTTGATAGTGGTTGCATGTGTCATTTTGAGTCTGAGTGCCTGTGTGCTCTTGTGTGGCATGCATATGTCAGTCCGTATGTCTATGACCGTGTGTGTGCGTGAGTGTGTGTGTGTGTGTCTGCATGTTCATGTGTCTCTTTATGTGTGTCTGTGTGTTTGTGTGTGTGTGTGTGTGCGCTTGTGCATACATTTGTGAAAGAGAGACAATGTTTATGTGATAGTGACTACCTATGTCACAGTTGGACTGTGTCTGATTGTATGCCTCTCTGTGTGAATGTGTGTTCATGTGTGTGTATGTGTGTGTGTGTGTGTTTGTGTGTGTGTACGTGTGCGCTTCTGTTTGTGTATAGGTGCATTAATATTTTTGTCTGACTATGAGTGGGAGGGAGAGAGACAGTATTTGTGTATCACAGTGTCTGTGCATGTCAGTGTATGCCTGTATGCTTCTGTGTATCAATATCTCTGTTCATATGATCACATGTGTTTGTGTCTGTGTGTGTTTGTGTGTGTCAGAGAGGGTTATAACGAAAGAAAGAGAGATTCAGTGTGACATAATGTGCGTGATGAGTTGTCCATTTATTTATATGTGTTCGGTATGTGTTTATGTGCATTTATTTTTATCTGTGTGTGTGCCTGTCTGTGCATTATGCAAGTGACTGTGTGGCTTTTGTGTGTGTGGGTGTCAGGGCGTGTGTGCCTCTTTATTTGTGTGTTTGTGCGTGTGTGTATGTTTGTGAGGGACATACAGTCTTTGTTTAACAGTGCCTGTGTATGGCAGTTTGGGTCTTTGGTTGAGTGTGTGCTTCTCTGTATGAATGTGTATTTGCGTATGTATTAATGTGCCTGTATGTGTGTCAGTGCATTTCTGTATTTGTGTGTGCATGCGATGGGTGTGGAAACAGTGCTTGTGTGAAACAGTGTCTGTTTATGTCACTTTATCGTTTGTGTCTTTATGCTTATCGGGGTGAATACCTGTGTTAGTCCATGTCTCTCTTTGCATGAGTGGATGAGACATTTTCCGTTTGTCCATGAGATTGTGTGTGTTTCACGGAGATAGAAAGGGCGTCCTCTGAGTTTTCCGATTTATGTGATTAGGTGCGTATGTGTGTGTTTGAATGTGTGTGTGTGTGTGTGTGTGTATGCTTGTTTGTGCATTTATGCCTCTCCTTATAATTTTGAGTCGTAAAAAGAGTCTTTATGTGATCGTCAATGTATGTGTCTGTGTTCATCTGTGTGTGCATGTAGGTGTTCATGTGTGTGTTTCCGTTTGTGTTGCACTGTTTGTGTTTGCGTACGGATTGCTGTGTATTTCAGTGTTTGTGCGCGAGAGAGATTCAGGGAGAGTCTTTATGTGGCAGTGTCTGGTCTGTGTCAGTGCGCTTGTGTGTTTGACTGTGTGCATCTCTGTGAGAATACTTGTACACGTGTTTGCGGTGTGTGTGCATGTTTTCTGTTTGTGTGTATTTTTTGTGTCTATGTGCTTTTCTGTGTGCCTGCATTTATGTGTGTGAGAGTGAAACAGTGATTGTGTGGCAGAGTTCCCGTATGTGTCAGCGCAGCTGTGTGTTTCTATATAATTGTTCTGTTTCATTTCGATTTTTTGTGCCTATGTGCATGAGAGAGGTTCAGTTTTAGTGAGACAGAATATCTGTGATTGACAGTTTGTGCCTGGGTGCTTCTATGTTTCCGTATGTGCTGTCGTGTGTGTGTATGAATGTGTGTGCGCATTTGTGTGCATGCGTGTGTGTGCGTGTGTTTTTATGTGTGTGTATGATTGCATTTTTGCTTGTGAGTGCACCTATGCAAGAGAAGTAAAGACTGTGCTCTGTTTGTCTCTCTGAAAAAGTGATTGTGTGTGTGTGCATGTTTAAAAGAGAGAGAGAGGCATAGAGAGAGAGAGACAGAGAGAGAGAGAGAAATAAAGAGCCTGTCTGACGGTGTGTGTGTGTGTGTGTGTGTGTGTGTGATTGCATTTGGACATGTGAGTGTACATGTGTAAGGGACATATGGAGGGGCGTCCTGTTTGTGTCTCCGTGTCTGTGAATGTGTGCATGAGTGTGTGTCTTCATTTGTCTTGTATGTGCATTTGTAATTGTTTACATGTGTGAATGTGTGGTGTGAATGTGTGTGCGTATGTCTGTGAGACAGAGAGGGAGACCTTTTATTGCTTCTTTGTGATAATTTGTTTGCGAGAGAGATAGTGTGTCGGAGAGTGTGTTTTTGTGACTGTGCTTGTGTGTATATGTGCTTGTGTGCCTGTTTGTCAATCTCAGTCTGTGTGTGTGTATTGCTGTCTGTCAGTCTGTTCGTGCATGTGATTCTCTGTGTTGTGTGAAATTTTGAGGTAGCTAGTGTCTTAGTGAGCTTGTGTGCATGCATGAACGTGGTAATTTGTCTAGACAGGGTGTGCATTATCTAAAACAAAAACAGAATTACCTGGAAAAACTCAGTAGGTCTGGCAGCATCGGCGGAGGAGAAAAGAGTTGACGTTTCGAGTCCTCATGACCCTTCGACAGAACTTGATTTCGAGTCCAGGAAAGAGTTGAAATATAAGCTGGTTTAAGGTGTGTGGGGGGGGGGGGGGGGGGGGGGAAGGAGAGAGAGAGAGAGACAGAGGTGCTTGTGTAGACAAACAAGCAGTGATAGAAGCAGATCATCAAAAGATGTCAGTAACAATGGTACAAAAGAACACATAGGTGTTCTGCTTGTTTGTCTACACAAGCACCTCTGTCTCTCTCTCTCTCTCTCCCCCCCCCCCCCCCCCCCCCCCCCCCCCCCCCCACACACCTTAAACCAGCTTATATTTCAACTCTTTCCTGGACTCGAAATCAAGTTCTGTCGAAGGGTCATGAGGACTCGAAACGTCAACTCTTTTCTCCTCCGCCGATGCTGCCAGACCTACTGAGTTTTTCCAGGTAATTCTGTTTTTGTTTTAGATTTCCAGCATCCGCAGTTTTCTTTGTTTTCAACTGTGCATTTATCTATGCGTATTTAAATGTGTGTGTGTCTTTGTATTTATTATCATGTGTATGTTTGTGTGCGTGTGTGTGTGTCTGTGTGTGTCTGTGTGTGTTTGTGTGCATGTATGCATGGGTATGATGTGGGTTTCAATTACTGTATGTGCGCCTGAGGATTTTTGTATGTGTGTATGTGTGTTTTAGCGGGAGAGAAAATGCTTGCGTGACAGATTGTCTCTATCTGTAATTTAGTGTCTGTGTGATGTGCTGTGTGCATGTGTGTTTTCATGTGCTTATGTGCATGGGTGTGTGTGTATGTGTATGTGTTTGTGACTGTGTTTTTCTTTGTTGTGTATATAGGTTTCTGTTAGTATTTGCGGTTTTCTCAATGAGTGTGTGTTTGCTTTGTGTGTGTGTGTGTGCAACAGTGTACATGTCTGTGTGGTTTGTTTGCGTGTATGTGCGTGTGTGTGCGTATCTGCTAGAGTGTGTTCCCCTGTGTTTGTGCGTTTATAGATGTGTTAGTGAATGTATGCATTTATGTGTTCTTCTGTGAGATTTGCTGCATGTGTCTGCGTGCTTTTAACTATCTATATGAAAGCTTGCTTCTATATCTGTGTGTATGGGGGGTGTACATTCCTGTTCATGTGCCTCTGTTTGAGAGGCGCAGGAAATGCTTGTGTTAGAGAAGGTCTTTGCCTGTCACTTTTTGTCATTGAGTCTGTGTGCTTTTGCCTGTGCATACATGTGTTATTTTGTGTGTATGTTATTGTGTTTGTGCATGTGAGTGTGCGTGTGAGAGATAGAGAGAACATGCTGTGTGTCTGTCTGCCTTTGTGATTTATTGTGTCACTGTATGGATGCAATCATGTGTACTTTTGCATGTGTGATTGCGTGTGTGGGTGAGAGGGAAAGAAAGAGAGAGAGAATGAAAGAGAGAGAGGGGGAATGAGAGAGAGAGACCTTTAGGAGTGTATGCGTGTGTTCTGCTGTGTGAGACAGATAGAGATTCAGAGAGTGATATTTTGTGAATGTGTGTGTGTTAGTGTGTCTCAGTATTTGTGAATGCGTGTCTTACTTTGTGTCCATTTGTGTTTACATGTGACAGTGTTTGATGTGTGAGTCCTTGAATTTGTGAATGTCTGTCTGAGGGCCTGTGCATGTGTGGGTGTCAAAACATTTGTGCGACCATGTGTGCTTTTCTGTATTTGTGAATGAGGATGATTATATTAGCATTAATGTTGTTGATTGTGTGTGTGCGTGTTTTGTTGTATTCCTCTGTGTCTCTTTCTCTGAGTATATGTGTTTCTCTGTGTGAATCCCCATTTGTGTTTTCCACGTGTGTGTGTGGCAACGTGAACATCTGCTACACTGTTGTGTGTCTGTGTGTGTGTGTGTGTGTGTGTGTGAGAGAGAGAGAGAGAGAGAGAGAGTGCGTGTGTGGGTATTTCTGTTTCAGTGTGTGCCTATGTGTGTTTATTTGTTTACCTGTGTTAGTAAATGTGTGTGCACATTTGCTTCTGTGAATGTTGGTGCGTTTGTGTGCGTGCAAGTCAATGTGTGTGAGTGCTTGTGTGATTGTTTGCGTGTGTGTGTCTGTATCTGCGTCTGTGCATTTCTCTGTGTGTGTATGTGTGTGTGTGTGTGTGAGATTGTGCTAGTGTCTCTCTCTTTATGTAAGTGTGCTTGTGCGTGTCTGTGTGCGTGTGCATATGTGATTGTGTTTATGTTTGTGTGTGTGTGTGAGAGAGAGGGAGAATTTTTGTGGCAGTGTCTGTATGTGTCAGTGTGGCTGTCTGTGTCACTGTGTAATTCTCTGTGTGAATGTTTATTCACGTATGTGAGGGCATCGGTGCTGGTGTGTCTTCATGTGTGGGTGTGTGTATATGTTTGCGCAATTGCGTTTGTGTGTGATTCTATGCATGTGTTTTGGTGCGAGTGTTCATTGTCATTGTCTCTGTGCATGCAGGTGAGCTTGAGGGTCACAGATTGAGCGTATGTTTATCGGAATATGTAAGATCTCGTGTGTATCTGTGTATGGGATTGAGTGTGTGATGTCTTTGTGTTATGCATATTTGGGTGTGCATCTGTGTGCATGTATGTGTGTCAACATAGATATAGTTGAATGAAAGTGTGTCTGCTCTGTGGGTGTGTATGCTTGTGCAACAGTGTTACCACATGACTGTTTCAGTATGCGTGTGCCTGTAATTCCAAGTGTGATTATTAGTGGGAATCTGTTGTGTGTGTGCGTGAGAATGTGTGCTTCTGTTCATGGGGTTGTCTGTTTGCATATGTGTGTGCGTTCTGTTGCCTGAGAGACTGTGTGTGTGAGGGATTATTCTTTTGTTCAAAAATTACTAATTCTTAGGGGATGTGGCCTACGCTGGCTAGGTCAATATTTATTTTACATCCTTAATTGAGAACTCTGCGTGTGTGTGTTTCTGGGCGTGTTTTTGAGAGAGAGTGAATGTTTGTGGGAGTTTGTGAGTGTGTACATCAATAGAGAGGAGGGAAAAAGGACAAAGTGTCCTTCATCCCTCCACTGTCTTAAAACACACAGCATTCCTAGTTCCTATTCTTCCATCTCAGGTCCTTGGCACTCATGACATCTCCAATCCGACCTGAGTCCTCCCATGTACCAGCCGCCGCCAAATCACCATTGATTTACCCTAATGTGTCACACACCTACAGCACCCCTCCCTCCTAAAAACTACAACTCTTTTATATATAATGTGCTGGTTTCCAATGTGACACGAGTAATCATTATTGTTGTTTATGCCCATTTAATTCAATTTATCACAGGATGCAGGCACACGTTTGAAAATGTCAGCAGCTCCTAAGTGAAACTTATAACTTCTTCCCCAGCTTGATGAATAATTTCATTTTATATTCTCTTTTCTTGCAGTGAACATAATCACAATTGTGATACTGAAGTGCAAAACCTGTGGTCTAACGAAATGCGTCACTTGTTATCTGGTTGCCATGGCAGCGGCCGATCTACTCGTCGTTATCCTGGACCTGATATTGAGACAGATTCCTGTTCTTTTTGAAGAACAGTTTTATTTCCTGCAGTCTATCCCCGTATGCAATATACATGCTGTCCTGCTTTATGCAGCCACTGACTGTTCTGTCTGGTTCACCGTCACTTTCACCTTTGATCGATTTGTGGCCATTTGTTGCCCGAAGCTGAAAACAAAATATTGCAGTGAGAAAACAGCGACTGTGGTCCTGGGAACAGTAACTGTGCTGAGCTGTTTAAAGAACATTGTCTGGTATTTTATGCTCACAGATGAATATTTGCTGGTGAACTTCCCCGTGTTCTGTGTTCCAGTATTCTATACTCAGTACTCGCCAGTATGGGGAGCAATCGAGTTCCTCCATCACATTCTAACCCCGGGTGTCCCATTTGTCCTGATTCTGCTGCTCAATGTTCTCACTGTCAGACACATTCTACTGAGCAGCAGAGCCCGCAGGAGACTCCGGGCTCACAGCATTGGGGAGAGTCCCAGAGACCCAGAGATGGAGAGTAGAAAGAAATCCATCATTTTAATCTTTGTGATCTCGGCCAATTTCATCCTGTTATGGTCAACGTTAATGTTTTATTCTTTATGGTGGCGGATGATGTTATTGGATTATATTGCCTTTTATTTAATGAGCTATGTTGCGGAATTGGGCTTCATGCTGCAGCTCCTGAGCTGCTGCACTAACACTGCCATTTACGCCGTAACACAGACTCTGTTCAGACAGCATTTGAAGAATGTGCTGAAATATCCCTTTATTTCAATTCTTCAATACATCAAATAATGAAAAGTACAGTGTGTTTCCATTGGCCGCACAGCCTGTGCATCATGGAAAAGCCTCACTGAATGAATGGAAAGAAACTGCTCCTAACATCCCTGCCTTCCCAATTTTCGGGCAGGCCGAACATCACCACTATCTCTCACCGATTGGATAGTGCAACACAGAACCAAACAGCTCTGCCCTCGCATTGGCTGGGCTTTCGGAAAATCGTGGATGCAACTCTGTATTTAGACAGAAAAATAGCACAGACCTTCTAACACCTCAGCAATCCCATTGGCCCGGCAGCTTTTCAATCATGCATGCCACTCACCCTTTGGACAGAGAAACAGACCTCCGAATATCACTGCTCTCCCATTCGCCGGGACCTCTGTGCATCATCGTTATCGGACAGTTTTTGGACTAAATTTAGCCCTCTGAATATCTACACATTCCCATTGAACGGGTTGCCGTTTGGTCATCGCGATCCCTCAGAATGATTGGTCAGTAGAACCCGCCAGCCCCCGCTCTGTCCTCCCATTGGCTGGGTTAGATGCCCATCACTGTGGTTAGTCACTTTGGTTGGACAGGAATCCTTCGATCGGAAAACCAGAAGGCAATTCAAGAGATCACCAAGAGTGGTCAGAGGAAGTGAAGTAATAAAGTGGAAGCGAGGAAGGGGTCAATCGTTAAGCGATTGAGGTCAATTTATTTTTATCACAGGGTATTAATAAAAGAGAGGCAGATTGAGAGACAGATAGAGATAGAGAGAGACTGGCAGAGGGAGAGAGGGGTGACAGGACAGAGAGACAGAGGCAGTGAGAGAGTGTGTGTGAGATATTGAGAGAGAGAGAGAGAGAAAGAGAGGCACATAGTGAGAGTCAAACAGAAGCAGAGAGAGGCAGAGAGCGAGAGTAGTACAGAGAGAGAGAGAGAAAGAGATAGAGAGAGAGAGAAAGTGAGAGAAAGAGAGAGACAGATGCATAGTGAGAGGTGGACGGAAGCAGAGAGAGAGAGGCTGAAAGCAAGAGTGATACAAATAGAGCGAGAGAGAGAGAAGAAGAGAGCGAGAGAAGGAGAATGAGAGTGATAGTGAGCTAGAGAGAGTGACATAGGGAGACACACACAGGGAGGGAGAGAAACAGGGAGAGTCAGAGAGATCGAGATACACACAGAGCGACAGGGAGGCAGAAAGGGAGAAAGAGAGGGAGTGAGATAGAGAGACTGAACGAGAGAGTAATGGCGATCGCGAGAGAGAGACAGTGAGAGCTTGAAAGAAAGAGACAGAGAGTGGGAGAGTGAGAGAATGACAGAGAGCGAGGGAAAAAGAGAGAGAAAGAAAGACACAGAGAGAAAGAGATAGAGAGAGGGTGCAAGAGAGATAGAGAGAGAGTGAGTGTGAGAGAGAGTGAGGGAGGGGCACAGTCTGAGAGACAGTGAGAGAGAGAGAGGGAGAGGGACAGAGAGAGATAGAGAGAAAGACCTAAAGATAGGGAGGCATATAGTGTCGGGGAGATAGAGTTATAAATGGAGAATTTGTCACATCGGTATTTTGGGGTGAAAGATTGGTTTGCAGAGAGTTTGGGAGAGAGGGAGTCTTGTCGAGAGAGAGAAAAAAGTGTGGGAGAGTTACTGTTTTTGTGGAACAGAAGGAGAGTGATGGAGCGAATCAGAGAGAGGGAGACGTTGCTTCGAATAGAGAGGGAGAGTGTTTGTCGTTCTCATGACCTGAAAACACTTCAGCATTATAAATTCTGATGCATGCAGAGGCAGCAAACTCTGCCAGAGGGAGAGTCTGGGAGAGTTGGAAAGAGGAAGAGAGCGAGAATGTGTCGTCTCCACGGCCTGTAAACTACAAATGCCTACATAGACAGCAAATCCTGGAAGCCCTGTAAGAAAGATAGAATGCAGGAGAGAGACCGAGAGAAAGATAGTGAGAGAGGTGGAGAGAGAGAGAGAGAGAGGGAGGTTACAGAGATATTGTGGGAGAGAGCGAAAATTGTATCTGAGAGCGAGAGCGAGAATGTGTGGTAGAGAAGGAGAGAGGGAGATGTGTCATTCTCTAGGATTAGAACAAAGCAACAATAAAGATTCAAAAAGCGACACAGCCAGCAACCCATGAAATCTCCACCAGAGACAGACATTGTAGGGAAGTTAGCAAGAATGAGAGAGAGTGACAGAGAGAGAGAGGGCGGAGTTTGCGGCAGAGAGTGAGAGAGAGAAGGACCATATGGGATAGCAAAATAGAGAGGATGGGAAAGAGAGAGAGAGAGAGGGGGGTGGAGAGACAGTGAGAGTGTGCAAGAGAGGGAGAGATATTGGGGAGATAGAGAATATTTGTCATTCACACGGCCAGTAAATAGTTCATTAGTAAAAATCCAAATATTTACACAGACAGCAAAAGCTTTGAAACTCTCAAGGGGAGAGAGACAGAGAAAGTGTGGGTGAGAGAAAGAGAGAGTGAGACACAGAGAGAAAGAGAACAATTGTCGTCCCCACGTCCTGTAAACAGTTCATCAATAAAAACTCAATACCTGCACTGACATCAAACTCTGGAATTTCATTCACAGAGAGAGAGTGAGAGAAAGAGAAAGTGGGAGAGTGATAGAAATAGAGCGGCATTGTGGGAGAGAGAGTGTGTGAGATGGAGAGAGAATGGGTTACTATGTTAATCACCTTGTTAAAAACCTTTTGTAGTTAAACGGGTATTGTGCATTAATTATCCCCCCCAAAAAAAAATCCCATCTAAATATCATAAACAGCTACAGCTGGAACATTTTGCGGGGAAGCTCCTGGGAAGTTATTGGCACCAAGAATTTATCATGAAAATAAAGGAGCTTGAAACAAAGACGAGCCTGGTTTATTTTTTCCATTAGTACCTCTAACTGTGAATAACACGGTAGCAGAAAAAAAAACTGTAAAAGTTGCTGATTGATTGTTGTATTTGAAGATTTCTTTCTGAGTCCTCTGAAGAAAAAGAATTGCCCTATTGCTAACAATTTAAATTACGGAATAGTGGAAGGATGATGCAAAATTACAACCATTGATGATTCAATAAATGATCCAGTTCTGCGCACTATCAGGAATGGATTGCTAAAGTTTAAATTTGGGCCCGGGTTAGTTCCTTATCCCTTAAGAAGGACGGTATGGCTTCACCATTATCAGTACCAGCCAAAGGTATGTGTAACTCTCCAGTGGTGTAAGGTATTTTCAGAATGGAAAGTGGATGATCGGGATCATGAAGAGGGAGTAATCTTTCAGTTAAAGTTTCTGAGTAAACTTTCACTTAACGTTTCTGGATAAGTTCTCCTAAAACGATGATTTATTGGAAACCGAAGAAGCTTGAAAGAGCTTTGACAGATTTTGGAAATCAGATGTTCGTCCGAGGAAAATTTATCATGCATTTTCATAAGTGATACTTGGCGACTGCAGAGAATTGAACTTGAAATTCCAGAATCGGGGTAGGCATTTAAATTACTGGACTGTGCTCGCATTACCCATGTTGATTGTATTTTAGCACTAACACGGGTTCAGCTCCGGGGATGAGAATCTCCACTGGAACAAAGGACTGCTTCCCTGTAAACAAATTATAGGGAAACAGTCGTTCCCTGTCACTTGTTTAGCAGATGCAAACATCTATATTGCAAAAAAAAATTGATAATTCAATGTTGATGGAATTTCCCTGTGAAAGAAATTCTTAATAAATATTACAAGACAAAGATGGGGCTAATGACAAGAGGCCTCAAGATAGCCGTTATTCAACCAATGTGAGAGTCGGGACAAAAAGCCTGCCTAGGAAGGTTACCATCGGCGTTTAAATAGAGAATACAGGGGGAATGATTAATCCGTGTTTTTGATGTGGATCCCTCAGTGTCATTACTTGATGAACTGCCCACAGAGAATGATCCATTAAATGATCCATTTTAAGTGATCCATTAAATGCATTAATCTGAAACTGAAAATGATGATGATGACTGTCATTGTGGAATTATACCAATGACAGAGTTTCAATCCGGTGATAAGCGTCTAATTGGTAGATTCCTTCAACTGTGCACTTCTGAATATGGGTTTCAGTTCCACGTTATGCAGCATGGAGTGGCTTGACTGCCATCTGCACTCCTGATGAGGCAGCCAGGCTGAAGGTCAAGGAGAGTGAAAGCTCTAACTCCCTCAGGTTCTGAAAAGACAATACATTAACATCCTCCAAACAGGTGGACCTTCCTCTTAAAATAGCAGGCCTCAACCTCTTTTTCATTACTGATGTGGTTTCCAGCGAGATAACGCTAATTACTAGATCTGAGGTGAAGAGGGCTCAGATGTCGCTAGACATGAAGAATAATAGATCAGTCGTGTTTGGAAAATAATGTGGAAATCCATTTTATTCGGTCAAGTCATTGATGCTTCCCAGTAGGTTAGCCAGGGATTTCTCAACAAGAAGTTCAGAAGCTTTCTAAACGGCTGAGAAAAAAAAATGATGGGTAAAAATAAGATGAATTGGAAATCATGTAGATTGCAAAGTTTGCAAAACAGAAATGGCAGACTCTACTTCAAAATTCAGAGGGGTCCAGAAAGGTTATGATGATTTTCTTGAACAAAACACTGTTCAGTGTGAAACGTGTCTTATATATCGCAAAAGCAACTCCGTGTCCTGTTCTGAGCTGGCCAGCGGACAGCGAGTTTAATGGGCAGTGTCAATGAAACTGGACGTTTTTGAACAAGGATAGGCGTATTTTTATTCCTACGCTTCTTAGATATGGTGAACAGATTTAGTGTATCCTCTGTAATGCACAGTAAAGCAACAGGTTATGGAACGTACCAGGGAGCTGGATTTCCTGGATTTTTTTTTTTGTGGAATGAGGTGAGATTTATTAACGATGTCATAGTAAAGACTCCTGTCGGGAAGACTGGTAGCATCATTTAATTGCAAGTAAGGTTTGAGAGCGAGAAGCTGGTGCTCCACATTGGTGCTCTAGAATTAAACAAAGATACCTCCATGGGCATGATGGCAGGTTAGGCCCAAGATAACTGGACCGGATGACTACAAGGAAGGACATTTGCTTCACATAAAAAAAAATTAAGGAGATATTCCGTTCCTCCCATATAAACTATATTCGAAAATGGAAGAAAGAAGGTAAAAGGAGGAATAAAACGTTTATAGCTAAGCAAGGAAATTAAATATATCATAAAGGCAAAAGCTGAGGAACACCAAATTACAAAGGTCAGTGGCAGGTTGGAAGATTGGCAAATAAAAAAAGATCAAACGAGAATTATGAAAGAAAGCTATCTCAAAAAATAAAAACTGATCTCAAAAGCTTCTATACGTATATTAAAGGAGAGAAAGTAGCCAAGGTGACTTTTGGTCCCTTGCAGGACCAGTCTGAGGAGTTAATAGTGGGGAATGCAGAACTGGCTGAGACACAGAATCCATATTTTCCACTGTTTTCATGGCGGAGGAAACTGGTGCCAGCCCAATTGTTACAGGAAGTGCAGAGAAGGAAGGATGTGAGCAATCACCATTAATGGGGAAACATTACTGAGAAAATTATTGGGATTGATGGGTGACAAGTCCCCAGGACCTGATGGCCTACATCCCAGGATGTTATGAAATGTGGGTACGGAGCTCGTGGATGCATTATCCCAAATATTCCAAAATATGCTGTATTCTGGAACGGTGCAACTATATTGGAAAAATTCTAATATAATATCCTTATTCAAAAAGAAGGGGAGAAGGATTGTAGGAAACTGTAGGCCACTTAGTTTAACATCTGTCTTCGGGAAATTTTTGGGATAAATTATTAATGAAGTAGTAATGGGGCATTTGGTAGGTCAAAATTAAACTCTACAAAGTCAGCATAGCTTTATGTTGACTTTGAAGATATGACAAGCAAAATAGATAATGGGGATCCTGTAGATGTAGTATATCTGCACTTCCAGAAGGTCTTTGATAAAGTGTCACACAAAAGATTAGCACTCAAGTTTAGAACACAGGGAGCTATGGGTTATGTACTTGTTTATGTAGAGGATTGGCTAACCAACAGAAAGTCGACAATCAGGGGAAATGGGTCTTTTTATTGATGACAAGCTGTACAAATGCAGTGCCACAGGGTTCTGTCCTTGGGCCCCAATTATTTACAATCTATAGGAATCACATGGATTCATGGAAAGAAGGGGCTCTAGCTAAGTTTGCTGATAACTCCAAAATAGGTAGGAAAATTAGTTGCAATAAAGAAATAAGAAATTTACAACTAGAAATGAGCAGGTTAGATGAATGCACCAAATTAGCAGATGCATTTAAAGTGGATTAATGTGAGGATTTCCCTTTTTGTCAGAAAAATAAAACGGCAAATTATTTTTTAAATGGGCAGAACATTCAGAATGCTGTAATTTCAGAGGGATCTGAGTGTCATTCTGCATGCATCGCTGAAAGATAGTAAGCCCAAAAAGCAGGTTATAAAGAAAGCAAATTGAAATATGGCATTTATTGCTAGAGCAATAGAACATTAATAATAGCGAAGACTTGTTTCACCATGCAATGCATTTGTGAGAAATCAACTAGTGTACTGTGCATTGTTTTGTTCCCCTTACTTGATGGTGGATGTATTTCCACTGGAGTTGGTTCACAGTAGTTTCAAAAGATTGATTCTATACGTGTGGCCCTTTCCTCATGCGGAGAGATTGTGCTGTTTCGTCCCTATAATCGCTAGAGTTCAGAAGGATGAGAGGAGATCTTCTTGTGGTATATAAGACACCAAAGGTGATAGGTAAAGTAGACATGGAACAGTTGTATACTCTTGTCGGCATAAAGGAAAGAAAGGCTTTATTTTTAGGCTACGTGGTGGTAGAATTAAATCAGAGATGAGAAGGAATTACTTTTCTCAAAATGTCGTGAATCTGTGGAATTTACTACCTCAGTGGGTGACAGGCTGCCAAATAATTTAAGGAGGAGATAGAAAGATTTTTAATTAATAATGGCTTGAAAGATTATGGGAAGTAGGGGGAGGGGGGAATTGGAGTTGATGCCGAAATGACATCAGCAATGATCGTATTGAATGGCGGGGTATGCTCGAGGGGATGAATTGTATACACCTGCTGCTATTTCTTATTATCTAATGTAATGACATGAGTGTCATTGTCGAGAAACCCATGGAGAAATTGGGAGGATTAGGAACACTAACGAAACTCATCACAGATAATTGTGAGGGAATTTGCCAGTGAGGAATTATGAGATATATGCGGTAATTTAATCATCATAGCTATGCATACTGCAGCTAATAGCCCATTTAGCAATGGCCATTGTGAAGAGACCATGCGGTGTTAGATGACGCGTTACACAAAATATTGGCTGATCAACCAGGTTGTGAATAGCAAACAGCACTAGCATGGGCGGTGCTTCCAAATAAATCCGTACGAATGTTGGTGAGGGACTGTCCCTACTATTGGTGTATGGAAGAAAACTGAAGTTGCCTTCGGTTCTATCAGATGCTGCCCCTGCTTAGAAGGAACTGGCATTCGGTCCACCTTTACTGCTCAAATGAAAGATTTGCTTGCGGACAAAATATTTATAATAATAGCTGATTTTTCAGGCAAAATTCGGCCAGCCGGCAGAAACACTTAGCACCATCGGAAATACGATTTAGACAAGGAGACGTGGTTTCTTATACAAAGGAAGGCTGGAGAATTTTGAGAGGAACGATAAAAGTAATTGGCAAGTAGTAGATCTGCTTCATAAAACAGCTGGGATACATTTGTCGGGGGTAATCTGTAGTGATCATAAATTTACAGGTTCTGAACATTTCACAGAGCGCAAGGAGGCACCGTCCCTTCATGTACACACAGACACATTGAGCTGTTATGAAGTGCGGTCGATGGCATATAGAGGTTTGACTGAGTATAAACAAAGTAACACTGAGTTGCAGGAAAATGCTATTCTTTCAAAGGTGCAACTAGGCAAAGTATGAACAAAGGTTAAGTACATACCAGAACTGACCAGTGTGTGGAACGATGTCACCATCATAGGGAAGCAGGAAAGGCCACTTGTAAATAGAATCATCGGCTAAAAGTATCCAATGAAGGACAACAGACAAACCATGTCGATTAGCAAACCGAGGTAAGGATCTGGAATACCAGAAAGTGCTGTATGATTTCTGACAGTAGAACAGAATTTGGACGTGACGCTGGAAAAAAAAAATGTTGTAGACCTGCAGACGCGGTCCTGCTCTCATGGGAGAAAGATCATATATTAGAAGTCCAAAATAGGGAAAGGAATTTGAGTGGAGGACACAGTTTAACAAGAGGTGTAGACACCAAGCTAGGTTCGTAATTGGAGTAGAAGTCCTTATTACGTAGAGATTCTCGTGTCTGCTAATAAATCGGAAAATGTATTGAAAAGGAAACCAAACGGAAAGATATAGAGATTTTAATGGAATCTGGCCGATGTTGAATTACCTGACAAAGGATATCCAGCTTTATCTCACAGGTTGCTCTGTAGAGAAAAGGTACTCTCAGGTGGCACATATGAGGCCAAAGTGAGCTCAGGAGCCCGAGGCTTTCAAAGAGATTAGGATGCAAGGATGTCAGTGTGGAATCACTTAAAACGGGGAAAGTGACTTTGTAGATTTATTTGATATATTTTGGCATCCTATTCCTTGGTAATGCAAATAGATTGATAAAAAGTCTGGGAATTCACTGGTTTCTAAGGATTTATTTATTTTAGAAATCACTTAAATAAGCTTGAGATATGGAAGCAAAGCTATGGAAATGGGAAACATGCTTTTTATTGTTTGAATGATGCACCAAGAGTTTTGCACTTTTGTGTGAGGTTTTTGATGTTGAAAAATGGCTGCAGTCAAATAAAGGAAGACCTCGCGATTTTCCACTGGAACCATAAGGAGAACCTCGGTGGAATCTTTACCATGCATGTTGATAATTTCCTGTGGGGTGCCTCCGTATAATTTGAGTTATGTCTAGTTAAGATGATGAAGATCGATTTCAATGTCAGACTTAAGTCTTCTTTGGCCTTTAAAAACACAGGATCACGAAGTAGGAATCGCAGGTTAGAAGTGACAATGAGTCAGCAATCTTATCTAGAAACTGCTAAACCAATGCCAATAACTAGTGATAAATCCTCACAAAAATAAGATCATTGTTAGTGGCAAAATAAAAAAAAGTGAGAAAATAGAATACAGTAAGAATTTATGAAAAGCCCTTACATTATCCAGGCAGACATAACTGTTAAACATATTAAGAGTTGAAGATTATCAGAAGCAACACTGCACATTTTTGAGAGTCAGAGTGGAGACAAAGGAACATACATAAATTAAATTAATTGTAATCCCCTCGCACATATGTAGTTTAAGATGTTTTTAGCTTAGATATAGAAAGACAAACAATGGACAAAAACTGTGCTTTGATGAAACACAAACAGTCTTGAGTTGTGAGAACCAAGAACATTGCATAGGCGTTCTAATTTTACCTTGGACAATATAATAACGTATGCAGTCTTTAGAATAATTGGTTGGCAAAATTACATGTTCATATACTCAATATTATAGGGTTAGCATGGGACCAGAGTGTCAGTTATCAGTTGGATGTATTCAAGTGTACTTAAACGTATTTTGATAAGTGAAAGAGCAAAAATAGTGAAATGTAATCAATCTGGGAGCTGGTTCTGCATTCTTAGGAATGATTGTGGCTCCCTTGCACGTGTTTGAATTAACCGGTTAAAGGAAACCTGAATCTCTGTGGACGCTGTGTGATCAGGGATTGTAATTTCTCCTCCTCAACTGGCCTATGTGGTACTGGCGGGATTGGAGGGAATACCCCTTTCAACTGGCGTAGTTGTTGGGAAGCCCCCGAACCTCTGTGAAGGTGTAACAGTGATCTGGTGAGCATTTTCAGTTTGAAAGATAGTCTCCAATTGATCGCTTCAAACGATAATGCAGGTGGGAGTTCTAATCTGGATACAAATTATTACACAGAGGTTATTTTAGATTTGATAGTGCAAAATACATTTTTAAAAATTGAGGTTTTATTCTTGATAAAATTATGTAAAGTGATTTTACATTTAAAATATTTGACAACAACAGGCATGATTTCAAAAGCTGTCAGCTTTCTTATCTGTAAAACTGTTCCCAAAATGCAAAGTCAAGATCAAGACCTTGACAAAGTTTAGAAGAAATCCAGTTTTGGCTCAGTTACTGATTCAGGGATAGTGCAAAATGGTCAGTTGTAATTTAATGTGTTACTTTTGAAAAAAAAATGGTGTTCGAAAAGAAACTAAGGAAGTAAAACATGTCAACGCATGATTGTTGTTTTATAAAACCTGTATGAAGATACTTTATTTGACTGAAAAGCCACTCTGGACAACCTGAAGGAAATACTCTGGTAGCTATTGCTTGTGTAAAATGTTATGTGGAAAGGAGTAAGGTTAGGAGAAAGAATTAGAGAAGGAGGATACCAAATACAGCCAGTTATAAAGGTAACTGAATTTGGAAATCTCTCCATCAATTGAAACATTGGAAATGCACTTTGGTTATAAGCAACTACCTAGAGAAAGCGATTACCTTTGACATGGAATGGTTAATGTTGTCTAAAGCATAAGGAAATATATTAAATGATCAAGACAATGGAGAAACTGAGCTCAAGAGAATCTTAGGGTGATTATAGTGAGAGAAAAAAATACAATTAGAACTAATCGGAATCTGTACTTGAGGCAATTTGAATGTTAAGGAGAAATAATAATTAATAATGGGAAACGCTAAATAGATGTATGAATGACTACATATTAATCTGCATGCGAGCAGCAAAGATTAAGACCACAAGATTAACACCCTTATGACAGGCAGAATTTATTGACTCTCAGAGAGGTCTACCACTGGAAATGAAGATACTGAGCCATTGAAAGACAGGATAAAAAAATGCATTGCAGAGTTGCGTAGATAGTTTAAGGAATTTGAGATACGAAATGAGACAACAGGAAGAGATAGAAAATTGGAAGGCGCACATAAATAGCTCAAACATATGTCGAACATTCTAGAGGGCACATTGAGAAGGCATTTGTGCAAGAGGATTTATTCACCTAATCGGCCAGGAGCTCTGCCCAATCAGCTACTTACTATACTACGGCCGGGAGCTTGATGAATTGATAGGAGATTCTTAGAATGGTTATGATGATTGTCACAGAAATGATGCTACTTTGGACAATCGGACTCTGCAGGCACCAATGTAAATCCTGGAAGTGAACTCTCCAGTCACAGAGAGTAAAAAACCAAATGTGCGCAACAGTACCCAACTTGTGCATACTCCAAGGGAGAAGACAGGAGATGGGGATATTAGGTTATACAAACCAGGGGCTTAAAACTCCTCTGGCGGTCTGAAAACTGGCCAACCAACGGAGCAGAAGAGGAATTTCCATCTTAATGTGTGGCCAGCTTGGGCTTTGCCAAGGGCCAAAATTTGGGACTGTTGGGTGGGAATTAAATATTTATATATATTATACAAGAGAACACAGTAAGAATTTGCTGAACATTGTTAGAGTCTCCAGGGAGCCATTGATGATAAACATATTAAATTTTGAGGATAAGCGAATCGACATTGCACAGAAAGAGGCTTTGAGTTTTTGTGTGATTTACACAGAAATCAAGAAATGAGATAATGTCCAGTAGCAGTGTGGACTGCCTGTGCTAGGAAGCAGAATTCCAGTGGTGCAATTATGCGGTGCAGCCTTGAGAGATAGTCTGGAAGTAAACATGGCATTTAGATACGTGATGTGTATTAGTCTCTCAGGTAGTGAAGGGGTTTTAGCTTAGATATGGGAGGACATACAAAGCGCAAAGTGGGGGCTTTGATGAAGCACAAACTGTCTTTGGTTGTGAGAACAAAGACCTTTGCGTATGTTTTAATTTTGATTGGATATTATAATTACGTATACATCCTTTAAAAGAATTAGTTAGCAAAATCACATGTTTACATATTTAATAGGATATTGTTGGCATGGAACCGATGTTTTCTTTACCGATTGGATGTATTCAAATGTATACAAATGTATTATAATTAGAAAAAGTGCATAAGTAGTGAAATGTAATCAATCTCGGAGCTGGGTCTAAATTTTTAGGAATGATTGCGACTCCTTT
This sequence comes from Isurus oxyrinchus, assembly GCA_026770705.1. NCBI lineage: Eukaryota > Metazoa > Chordata > Chondrichthyes > Lamniformes > Lamnidae > Isurus > Isurus oxyrinchus. The sequence goes on along the minus strand of JANJGN010001053.1, from coordinate 183,509 downwards.
GAATATGCTTGAATAGAAACCGTTAAAGGAAACCTGCATCACTCCTGTCGCTCTTTGATCATGGAATGCATATTTTCCTCTAAAACTTGCCTTCGTGGTAATTGATGGATTGGAGTGTTTACCTTCTTCAGCCCGTAAATGGTGTGTGAAAGCTGGTCGATAAAGTGTGGCCACGGAAGGTGGTCTGCAAATGATGTTTTGGATGGTCGTCTGTGTAGGGGCGGGTGATGAATGTGGACTCAAAAAGGGCGATTTGGAATGTAGTCTGTAAAGAGGAGTGCTGGCATCTAAGTGTGAATTTTGGATGTGCCCGTTTAAAATAGTGTTTGTGTGGAAATGGTTCTGCAAAGCAGTATGCAATTTGATCTGTGTAGGGGAGTGTGGAGTGTGATCTGTGAAGTGGGCTGTGGTTGGTAGTCTTTAAATAGGGTGTGGAGGATTGTCTGTTAAGTGGCGTATGAAGTTTGGTCTCTGGAGTGTAATTGGAAGGTGGGTTTTAAAGGGGGTAGTGAATAGTTATGTTCAAAGGTGAATTTGGAAGGTGTTCTGTAATTGGTGGGGGTGTAGAATGTAATCTGTAATGTGGGGGTGTGGAAGGTTATGTGCAAGGCTGTCTGTGGAAGGTAGCCAGTAAGCAGTGGGAGTGGGGAACGTGGCCTGTAAAGAGGTGGTGTTGAAGTTGGCCTCTGAATTGAGGGTGTGGAAGGTTGTCTGTAAATTGGGGATGTGTAAGGTTGTCCGTACTGTGGAGGTGTGCAGCCGGTCTGTAAAGTGTGGGTGTGGAAGGTTGTATGTAAAGTGGAGAAATTGAAGGTGGTCTGCATAGTATGGTGTGAAGGAGGTTTTTAAAATGGGAGCCTGAAATGTAAGATATAAATTTTGGTCTGGAATGTTGTCTGTAAGGTGGTCTATGAAGTGGGCTTGTGGAAGGTGGTGTGTAAAGGGGTGCGTGAATGGTAGTCTGTCAGGGTGGTGTGGAAGGTGATCTGTAAGGGAAGGGGTTAGAAGATTACATATAAAGTGGGAGTTGAAATGTTTTCTGAAAAGCGGGTGTGTGGAAGGGGGTCTATAATATGCGTGTGTGGAATGGGTATGATAATGTGAGGGTGTGCAATGTTGGTCTGTAAAGCGGGTTTGGAAGGTTGTCTGTAAATTTAGGTCTGGAATGAGGTCTGTAGATTGGGGATGTGGAAGGTGGTCTGAAAATTGCTGTTGTGTGATGTGACCTATAATATCAACGTACAGAATATGGTCTATAATGTAGGGTTGTAGAAGGTGGTCTGTAATGTTGGTTTGGAAGGTTGTCTGTAACGTGCTGGTGTGGATGGTGGTACATAACGTGAGGGTATGGAATGCAGCCAAGAGTGTGGGCTGTACAACGTTGTTCTGTAAATAGAGTTTGGAATGTTTTCTGTAAATCGCATGTGCGGAAGGTGGCCTGTAAAGGAGAGTGTGGAAATTTGTCTAAAAAATGAGAATATAGAAGTTGCTCTGTAAAGTGCGGTGTGGAAGGTCATCGTAAAGGCAGTTATGGAAGGTTGTCTATAAATTAGGTATGTGGAAGGTGGTCTGTAAGTTGCTGGTGTGAAGGTAATCAATAATGTGAGGGTGTGGAATGTCGTCAATTGCCAGTGAGTGTGCAAGATTTTTTGCAAAGTGGGTTTGGAAGGTTGACTGTGAATTGAAGCTTTAAAAGGCCCATTGTAATGTTTGGAAGATGGTTTGTAAAGAGAATATGTGAAATGTGACCTGTAATTTTGTTGAGGGTCAGGTGGTTTTTAGCGTGGGAGTGCGAAAGGAGGACTGCAAATAGGGTCGCGGAGTGTGGTGTGCAAAATTGTTTTCAGGAAGGTGGTCTGCAATCTGTGCGTGTGCCAGATAGTTTTAAAATTGGGTGTGGAAGATGAACTTTAACATTTGGTCGTGGAAGGTGTCCTGTACATGTTGTGAGTGGAGGGTTGCTCCTGTGCCCAAGTCCTCTCTCAATGAAGGCCAACATACCTAGTGCCTTCTGAAATGCCTGCACTACCTGCATGTGTGCTTTAAGTGATTGTTGTACAAGGCAGTTCCTTCCACCTCCTAAAGGACAAAGAGGGATGGGCAATAAATTATTGACTGGCTAGCGATGCACACATCCCATAAATGAAATATTAATAATATTGTGAGATGTTATGCAAATCAAGATGATTGATGTATACAATGTGTGGGCCAGTGCAGACACTCCTAGTCTTCTCTTCATTCCAAGTGTCAGGAGGAAGGAGGGGAGCCCACGGTTGTGATCAGAAGAAAACCCCAGCCCCAGGACAGCTCGGAGGAAGATGAGGAGGATGACTTCAAAACAGCAGGGCAACCGAAGTGTTTTCCTGCCACCTGCCCCAGCACAGAGACACAAACATGGATGGGTCATTGAACGATTCTGCAGCTCACCCTCTAGTGCTCACCACACACACATGTCTCCGCAGCAGGTGGAGGCAGAGACGGCCAAGCTCTCTGGTACGCAGAGGACTGCTGGAGATGAGGCACCTGCTAAAGCCGAGTCTGATGATCAGCCTCTGGATGTGGTCATGGAGAATATGTGGGAGTTTCAGAAAGACTCAAAGAAACATCAATCTGTGGTTTCAGATTCCATCAATAGAGTGGCACGGGAGAATATCGAGACTGTCCATGTGCTTTCTGATGCTTTGTCTCCGATATGTGAGTACATGGCAGTCTCCAAAGGGAGGGTGGTGGACGGCATGGAGTTTCTGCCGGCTAGGCGCGAGGACCTGGACACCATCACTGTGACCACGGCTGTTTTCCAGAGATGGTTAAGTAAGTGGGGGAGCAAAACAACCTGATGTCCCTCCAGGTAATCCTGCTCCTAACGGCGTATTGGAGGTGGCCTCCGTGACTCAAAGGAAGTAGGAACATGAGACGGACACCCCGGGAAGAATCGATACTGGACAATCCATTCTGTCCAGATATTCCAAATCCCCTCTGCCTGTGGCCCTTTCATGTGCAGATGCTCAAGATGGGCAGGAGGAGTTGGTTCCAAGTATGCTGGGGCTCACCATGACTTGGACCAGCAGAGTGGGCTCACAATGTCATCACAGAGAAGATATTATTGTCATTAGCAGCTGGCTCCTGATTGGCTGCGGATGTCATGGGCGCTAGAGAAAGTGGCAGAGTTAGAAAATTTAAGAAGATCTAAATGCACAATTGTGGCATAGGAGTTGAGTCACTGTATACAGTTTGTTTCACCTATAGATTATGTTCTATTGCACACATTGCCATTGTCCTGGGTTCCTAGTTGTTGTCAGCTGCTGCACTGTAGATGTGCACTCCATTCCTTCCTGGGAAATGTACCCTGGTTACCCAAGGATAGGTTTTCCTCCACTTAATACACGCATGTGCATGGAGACATCACTCATACACAAGGGTGATGGGATCCCTGTGTGACAAGCTTCTCTCACACTCGATGCAACTTATCTAAGCACCCTGGGAGGATCTACAGACAGAGCATTTACTTTCTCATAAATAAAAGGCTATCCGCATGATCCCTTGTCAAGTGTGACCGCTCACACAGATAAATGGAGACCTGCAATCTCAGTCTGGTGAAAGTCACTAGCATGCCCTCTGTGAACATTCACCTCCCTCTCTCCGTTCACCCCTCAGCCTGACAGCGGCTGAGGGCCAATGTCTCAGAATGAAGGCATTTCAGCGTCTTACCAGGGTCCCGTTGTTGTGAAGACCCTCAGGACCAGACCTACTGCCATGTGGACTACACCAGAGAGTGAGGGTTTCCATGTGTGCACAGCAATCACAATTCCATTACTATATATTTGCCCCTTTAATGATGACATTGAGATCCACACAGCACCAGGGACAGGACTCCAACCTGAACATTTTTCTGCTGGACAGTGAGGGGATGGCCTTTTTTTCTGTACTGCTTTTCTGTGGAGATCATATGTTTTGAAATTCCAAACTAGCTCCAGAACATTTGATCCTGCCCATTTCATCCAAACTTTCTGCCAATTACTATCGAATCTCCCGCAATGTCACAGTTATAGTTCTCTCCGGTAGCCTGGATTCTGCCCGCTTCACCGTCAACCCGAATGCAAAAAGGAAACTGGACATGCCTTCCCTTCCCCCGGATCTCAGTTCCTCACTGTTCCCAAAGGCCACCCTGACACTCCACATACACCATTTCAATGTTACCTTTGTAGTCAGCCTCCATGACCCTCTCGACCTATATTAACTTTTGCCCTCCCACCCTAAGGTATCCCAATCCCTCGTTTAACTGTAACCATCTCCCCTGCCATACATTAACCTCAGAGTGCAATAGGCACTCAATGTCAATCAACAGTTTCCAGGTGAGAACACACTATGCCCCTCTACCCACAGTGCATACGCACACACCCTTTAATGTCAAGATTATTTACACACTTTTTCCGAACAAATTCCACCGCCCCTTTGCAGACCACCTTCCACACCTCCATTTACAGGTCACCTTCGACAACTATCTTTACGAACTACTTTCCACAACCACATTGCAGGCCACTTTCCTTAACACCCTTTCTATACCATCTGCCACACACCTTTTACAAACGACCTTTCACACCCCCTTTACAGACAACTTTTCAATCACCACTTGGCAGACCATCTTCCACAGACCCCCTTCCAAACTCCGATTTACAGGCCACCTTCTAGATGACCTTTTACAGGGCAACGTAAACTCCCCTCCCCCCCCGCACCCCCCACAACACTTTTAGGACCATCGTCCCCAGCCCATTTTACAGACCACTATGCAGACTGCCTTAACAGAAATCAGTCCACACCACACTGTAAAGACCACCTTCCACACCAGCGCTACAGATGTTACCTTCCACAGGCTCCTTTACAGACCACACACCACAGACTCAAATAGAGAGTACCTTCGCTCCTAACCTCCCTTTTTACATTGAATCCACTGTATCACTCCCTATCGACCTTTCAGAATTCGCCTTTCTCACTCTCCCTCTCTTTTCTGACCTCCATCAACTATTTTTTCAGACCACCTTCCATTCTGCCTTTGCAGTCCAACTTCCACATGACACTTTATAGACCAAAATCCACAACCCTTTAATAGACCACCTTCCAGGCACCCCTTTACAGACCAACTTTTACATGCAGCTTTGTAGACCAACATCCACAACCCCTTTATAGACCAACATCCACACCCCCTTTACAAACCTTCTTCCAAATGTCACTTGATTGACCGGCTTGCACAATCCCCTTTACAAATTACCCTCCACATCACCCTAACAGAGCAACCTCATCACTTTTCAGGCAAACCTCATTCCCCTCTTCTGCAGACCGCATTCCACACAACACCCCTTTACAGACCTCCCTGAAAACCCCCTTTAGAGAGGACCATCCACACACATGTAACAGAAAACGTTGCACATCACTCTTTAAAGGCCACCTTCCACATCACCACTTTATGGGCTAGCTTTCACAGCACCCTTTACGCTCCACCTTGCAAAAACCTCCCCTTTACAGACCTCCTTCCAAACTCCCGAGACAGTGCACCCACCCCACTTCATTCATTCTGCTGTACGAATACAATCCCACTTTTAAACTTTGCTCTTCTCTCTCTCTATCTTTTATGACCCTCTTCCACATCGTCTGGATGAACACCCCCAGTCCCCAGATTTGCATCTTTCCTCTCTCCCATTCCTCTCTCCCTCCTTCTCTCACTATCTCTGTGGCTCTCTCATTCTCTCTCTGTCTTTCTCTCTCAGTCTCTCTCTGTCTCTTTATCTGTCTACCTTTCTCTGTCTCTCTCTCTCTCTGTGTCTGTCCCTTTCAATGTCTCCCTCTCTCATTCTCCCTATCTTCCTCAGTTTCACTCTCTCTCAGTCCCTCCCTGTCCGTCAACCTCTCTGAGACAGATAGAGACAGAGAGATAGAGTGACTAAGACATACACGAAGAGATAGCGATAGGGAGAGAAACAGATACAGAGAGATGTCACTCTGCATCTCTCACTGCCAAACTCTCTCTACCTTTCTGTCTCTCTCTCTGTCATGCTCTTATCTATCTGTCTTTCTCTCTATCCCGCTTTCTATCTATCTCCCTGTCTCTTTCGCACTCTTTGTCTCAAACCCTCTCTCTCTCTGTGTCCCTGTTTCTCTCTCACTGTCTGTCTCTTTCTCAGACTCTTTCTTTTTCTAACTGTCTCTGTATCTCTCTCTCTTTCTTTCGCTCTGTCCTTCTCTCTGTCTCTCTCTGTGTATGTCTCTCCCTCCCTGTATCTCTCTCTCTCTCTTTTTCTCTGTCTTCCTCTCTCACTCTGAGTCTCGATCAGTGCCGCTCTCTGTGTCTTACTCTCTCTCTCTGTCCTCTCTCTCTGTATCTTTCTCTGTATCTCTCTGTCTGTCTCTCTCGCTGTCTCTCTCTCTCTCTGTCCTTCTCACTCTGTATCTCCCTCTTTCAGTCTCCCTAAGACTCCCACTCTCTCAGTCTATCTCTCTCACTCTCAGTCTCTCCTTGTCTGTCTCTCTCTCTCTTTCTCTCTCTCAGTCTCACAGTCCATCTAAATCGCTGTATTCCCGGACCCCGCCACTCTCCCTACCGTTCTCTCCCTCTCTCTGTACCTGTTTCTCTCCCTATCGCTATCTCTTCGTGTATGTCTTAGTCACTCTATCTCTCTGTCTCTATCTGTCTCTCACTGTCTCTCTCTCTCTGTCTCTATCTCTCACTGTCCCTGTCTCTCTCTCTGTAACTCTCGCTCTTTCTGTAACTCTCTCACTCTCTCTCTCTCTCCCTGCTTCTCTCTCTCTCTCTCTCTCTGGCTCTCACTCCCTCACTCTATATCTCTCGAAATCTCTCTTCTTCGGTCTCTCTCTGTCTCCCTCTGTCTGTCTCTCTGTCTGTCTATCTCTCCCTCTGTCTCTCTCGCTGTCTCTCTCTCTCTGTCTCTCTCTCTCTCTGTCTCTCTCCCTCTCTCACTCTTTCTGTCTCCCTCTCTCTCTGTCTGTCTCTCGGCCTCTCTGTCTGTCTCTCTCTGCCTCTTTGTCTCCATGTGTCTCTCTCCCTCGTTCTATCTGTCCGTCTTGTTGTGTCTGTCTGTCTGTCTCTCTCTCTCTCTCTGTCTTTCTCTTCCTCTCTGCCTCTATTGCACTCTATATCTCTGTCTCTCTCTCTCTCTGTCTCTCTCTGACGCTCTTTCTCTCTCCGTCTCTCTCTCTTTCTCTCTATCTTTCTCTCTGTGTCTTTGGCCAATGTGCGTGTCTCTCTCCCTCAATTTGTCTCTGATTCTGTATCTCTCTCTCTCCGTCTGTCTCTCTAACTCTCTCTCTCTGCCACTCTCTCTCTCTCTTTCTGTCCCTATTTCTGCCTCTGTCTCTATCTCTTTCTCTCTCTCTCCGTCAGTCTCTCTGTCTCTCTCTATTCTATCTCTCTCTCTCTATCCTGCTCTCTCCGGCTCTCTCTCTCTCTCACTCTCTCTCTCTCTCTCTCTCTCTCTTTTTCGCTGTGTCTCTGCCTCTCTCTCTGTCTGTCTCTTTCTCGGTCTCTCTATTTTTCTCTTCCTAACTCGAACTGTCTATCTCTATCTCTCTTTTTTATCTCTCTGTCTCTCTCTGAATATTCGCTCTTTGTCTTGGTTAGTTTCTCTCACTCGGTGTCTTACTCTCTCTGCCCCACTCTCACTGTATCTCTCTCCTTCTCTCATTCTCTCTGTGACTCTCTCTCTTTCTCTGTCTCTCTCTTTCTCTCTCAGTCTCTCTCTGTCAACCTGTCGCTGTCTCTCTCTCTCATTGTCTGTCCCTCTGACTGTCTCTCTCTCTCAGTCTCTCTCTTCCTCATTTTCACTCTCTCTCAGTCTCTCCCTGGGTGTCTCACTCTCTGAATCTCACTCTGCATCTCTCACTGCCAAACTCTCTCTACCTTTCTGTCTGTCTCTCTGTCACGCTCCTATCTATCTGCCTTTCTCTCTATCCCGCTCTCTATCTATCTATCTCCCTGACTCTTTCGCACTCTTTGTCTCAAACTCTCTCTCTCTGTGTCCCTGTTTCTCTCTCACTGTCTGTCTCTTTCTCAGACTCTTTCTTTTTCTAACTGTCTCTGTATCTCTCTCTCTTTCTTTCGCTCTGTCCTTCTCTCTGTCTCTCTCTGTGTATGTCTCTCCCTCCCTGTATCTCTCTCTCTCTCTGCTTCTCTGTCTTCCTCTCTCACTCTGAGTCTCGATCAGTGCCGCTCTCTGTGTCTTACTCTTTCTCTCTCTGTCTGTATCTCTCGCTGTCTCTCTCTCTGTCCTTCTCACTCTGTATCTCTCTCTGTCAGTCTACCTAAGACTCCCACTCTCTCAGTCTCTCTGTCTCTCAGTCTCTCCCTGTCTGTCTCTCTCTCTCTTTCTCTCTCCCAGTCTCACTCTCCATCTCAATCCCTGTATTCCCAGCCCCCGCCTCTCTCCCTGCCGTTCTCTCTCTCTCTGCACCTTTTCTCTCCCGATCTCTATCTCTTTGTGTACGTTTTAGTCACTCTATCTCTCTGTCTCTATCTGTCTCTCACTGTCTCTCTCTCTCTGTCTCTGTCTCTCTCTGTTCCTCTCTCCCTCTCTATCTGTAACTCCTTCTCTCTCTGTAACTCTCTCTCTCTCTCTCTCCCTGCTTCTCTCACCCTCTCTCTCTGGCTCTCTCTCTCTCCTGCGCTCGATCTCTCTCTCACTCTCGCTCTCACTTTCTGTCTCTCTGTCTCAATCTCCATCTCTCCCTCTGTCTGTATGTCTCTCTCGCTCTCACTCTCACTCTATGCCTCTCTCTCTCTATCTTCCTCTCTTTCTCTTTCTATCTCTCTCTCCAACGCTCTCTGTCTCTGTCTCTCATTCTATCTCTCTCTACATCTCTCTTCTTTGGCCTCTCTCTGTCTCCCTCTGTCTGTCTCTCTCTCTCTGTCTGTCTATCTCTCCCTCTGTCACTCTCGCTGTCATTATCTCTCTGTCTCTCTATCTCCATCTCTCTCTCTCTCTCTGTCTCTCTCTCTCTCAGTCTCTGTCTCTCTCTCTCTCTCTCTCTCTCTCTCTGCCTTGCTCTTTCTGTCTGTCTCTCGGCCTCTCTGTATGTCTCTCTCTGCCTGTCTGTCTGTGTCTGAGTGTCTGCCTCTGTCTCTCTCTCCCTGTCTTTCTTTTCCTCTCTGCCTCTATTGCTCTCTATATCTGCCTCTCTCTCTGTCTCTCTCTGACGCTCCTTCTCTCTCCATCTCTCTCTCTCTTTCTATCTTCCTCTCTGTTTCTCTTGCCAATGTGTGTGTCTCTCTCCCTCAGTCTGTCTCTGATTCTGTATCTCTCTCTCTGTCTGTCTCTTAACTCTCTGCCAATCTCTCTATGTTTCTGTCCCTCTCTCTGCCTCTGTCTCTATCTCTTTCTATCTCACTCTCACCGTCAGTCTCTCTATCTCTCTTTTCTCTCTCTCTCTGTCTCTCTGACTCTTCTCTCTTTGCCATCCTTAGTTTCTCTCACTCTGTGTCTTACTCTCTCTGTCCCACTCTGTCTCTCTCTCCTTCTCTCACTATCTCTGTGTCTCTCTGATTCTCTCTCTGTCTTTCTCTTTCTCTCTCAGTCTCTCTCTGTCACTTTATCTGTCTACCTCTCGCTGTCTCTCTCTCTCTGTGTGTCTGTCCCTCTCATTGTCTCCCTCTCTCAGTCTCTCTATCTTCCCCAGTTTCACTCTCTCTCTCAGTCCCTCCCTGTCCGTCAACCTCTCTGAATGTCATTCTGCATCTCTCACTGCCACTCTCTCTCTTTCTGTGTGTCTGTCTGTCATGCTCTTATCTATCTGTCATTCTCTCTATCTTGCTCTCTCTATCTTTCACCGTGACTCTTTCGCACTCTTTGTTTCAATCTCGTTTCTCTCTCTGTGTCCCAGTTTCTCTCTCACTGTCTGTCTCTTTTTCATACTCTCTCTCTCACTCTAACTGTCTCTGTATCTCTCTCTCTTTCTTTCGCTCTGTCTTTCTCTCTGTTCTCTCTCTGTCTGTCTCTCCCTCCCTATATCTCACTCTCTCTCTGCTTCTCCGTCTTCCTCTCTCTCTCTGAGACTCACTCAGTGCCTCTCTCTGTGTGTCTTACTCTCTCTCTCTCTCTCTCTCTGTCCCTCTCTCTCTGTTTCTTTCTCTGTCTATCTCTGTCTGTCTCTCTCTGTATCTCTCTCTTTCAGTCTCCCTAAGACTCCCACTCTCTCAGTCTCTCTCTCTCACTCTCAGTCTCCCTTAGTCTGTCTCTCTCTCTCTTTCTCACTCTCAGTCTCACTCTCCATCTCAATCCCTGTATTCCTGGCCCCCGCCTCTCTCCCTACCATTCTCTCTCTCTCTCTGTACCTGTTTTCTCCCTATCTCTATCTCTTCGTGTACGTCTTAGTCACTCTATCTCTCTTCTCTATCTGTCTCTCACTGTCTGTCTCTCTCTGTCTCTATCTCTCACAGTCCCTCTCTCTCTCTCTGTAACTCTCTCTCTTTTTGTAACTTTCTCCCTCTCTCTCTCTCTCTCTCTCCCTGATTCTTTCTCTCTCTCTCTCTCTCTGACTCTCACTCCCTCACTCTATCTCTCTCGACATCTCTCTTTTTCGGTCTCTCTCTGTCTCCCTCTGTCTGTCTCTCTGTCTGTCTATCTCTCCCTCTGTCTCTCTCGCTCTCTCTCTCTCTGTTTCTGTCTCTCTCCCTCTCTCGCTCTCTCGCTCTCTCTGCCTCCCTCTGTCTCTGTCTGTCTCTCTGTCTGTCTGTCTATCTCTCCCTCTGTCTCTCTCGCTGTCTCTCTCTCTCTCTGTCTCTGTCTCTCTCTCTCTCTCACTCTTTCTGTCTCGCTCTCTCTCTATCTGTCTCTCGGCCTCTCTGTCTGTCTCTCTCTGACTCTCTGTCTCTCTGTGTCTCTCTCCCTCGTTCTATCTGTCCATCTCGTTGTATCTGTCTGTCTGCCTCTCTCTCTCTCTTTCTCTGTCTTTCTCTTCCTCTCTGCCTCTATTGCTCTCTATTTCTCTGTCTTTCTCTCTCTCTGTCTCTCTCTGATGCTCTCTCTCTCCGTCTCTCTCTCTTTCTCTCTATCTTTCTCTCTGTGTGTCTCTGACCAATGTGTGTGTCTCTCTCCCTCAATCTGTCTCTGATTCTGTATCTCTCTCTCTCTGTCTCTCTCTCTCTCTGCCACTCTCTCTCTCTCTTTCTGTCCCTATTTCTGCCTCTGTCTCTATCTCTTTCTCTCTCTCTCCGTCAGTCTCTCTGTCTCTCTCTATTCTATCTCTCTCTCTACCCCGCTCTCTCTGGCTCTCTCTCTCTCACTATCTCTCTCTCTCTCTCTCTTTTTTTCTCTGTGTCTCTGCCTCTCTCTCTCTGTCTGTCTCTTTCTCGGTCTCTCTATTTTTCTCTTCCTAACTCTAACTGACTCTCTCTATCTCTCTTTTTTTTATCTCTCAGTCTCTCTCTGTCTATTCGCTTTGTCTTGCTTAGTTTCTGTCACTCTGTGTCTTACTCTCTCTGTCCCACTCTCACTGTCTCTCTCTCCTCTCATTTTCTCTGTGTCTCTCTCTCTTTCTCTGTCTCTCTCTTTCTCTCTCAGTCTCTCTCTGTCTACATCTCGCTGTCTCTCTCTCTCTTTGTCTGTCCCTCTGACTGTCTCTCTCAGTCTCTCTCTTCCTCATTTTCACTCTTTCTCAGTCTCTCCCTGGGTGTCTCACTCTCTGAATCTCACTCTGCATCTCACTCTGCCAAATTCTCTCTACCTTCCTGTCTGTCTCTCTGTCACACTCTTATTTATCTATCTTTCTCTCTATCCCGCTCTCTATATCTATCTATCTCCCTGTCTCTTTCGCATTCTTTGTCTCAAAATCTCTCTCTCTCTGTGTGTCCGTGTTTCTCTCTTACTGTCTGTCTCTTTCTCAGACTCTTTCTCTTTCTCTCTCACTCTAACTGTCTCTGTATCTCGCTCTCTTTCTCTCTCTCTCTGTCTTTCTCTCTGTCTCCCACTGTGTCTCTCCCTCCCTGTATCTCTCTCTCTCTCTCTCTGCCTCTCTGTCTTCCTCTATCTCTCTGAGTCTCGCTTAGTGCCTCTCTCTCTGTATCTTACTCTCTCTCTCTGTCCCTCACTCTCTGTCTCTTTCTCTGTCTATCTCTGTCTGTCTCTCTCTCTGTCCCTCGCACTCTGTATCTCTCTTTCTCAGTCTCCCTAAGTTGTCCACTCTCTCACTCTCTCTCTCACTCTCAGTCTCTCCCTGTCTGTCTGTCTCTCTCTTTCTCTCTCTCAGTCTCGCTCTCTATCTCAATCCCTGTATTCCCGGCTCCCACCTCTCTATCTACCTTTCTTTCTCTCTCTCTGTACCTGATTCTCTCCCAATCTCTCTCTCTCTTTGTGTACATCTTAGTCACTCTATCTCTCTGTCTCTCACTGTCTCTCTCTCCTTGTCTCTCTCTCTCTCTGTCTGTCCCTCTCTCTCTCTGTAATTCTCTCTCTCTCTCCCTGCTTCTCTCTCTCTCTCTCTGGCTCTCTCTCTTCCTCACTCCATCTCTCTCACTCACTTTTTGGATTTCTCTCTCACTCTCACTCTGACTTTCTGTCTCTCTGACTCAATCTCCATCCCTCCATCTGTAACTCTCTCTCGCTCTCTCACTCTCTCTCTATGCCTCTCTATCTCTATCTGCTTCTCTTACTCTTTCTGTCTCTCTCTCCATCGCTCTCTGTCTCTGTGTCTCTCTCTCACTCTATCTCCCTCTACATCTATCTTCTTTGGTCTCTCTCTAACTACCTCTGTCCGTCTCTCTCTGTCTGTCTGTCTATCTCTCCCCCTGTCTCTCTAGCTGTCTCTCTCTCTCTCTCCCTCTATCTTTCTCGTTCTCTCTCTTGCTGCCTCCCTCTCTCTCTGTCTGTCTCTCGGCCTCTTTGTCTGTCTGTCTCTGCCTCTCTGTCTCTCTGTGTCTCTCTCCCTCAGTTTATCTATCCGAGTCATTCTGTCTGTCCGTCTGCACACTCTCTCTCTCTCCCTCTGTCTTTCTCTTCCTCTCTGCCTCTATTGTTCTCTATATTGCTGTCTCTCTCTCTATCTCTCTCTGACGCTTTATCTCTCTCTGTCTCTCTCTCTTTCTCTCTATCTTTCTCTCTATCTTTCTCTCTATCTTTCTCTCTATCTTTCTCTCTGTTTTTCTCTTGCCAATGTGTGTGTCTCTCTCCCTCAATATGTCTCTGATTCTCTATCTCTCTCTCTGTCTGTCTCTCTAACTCTCTCTCTCTCTGCCACTCTCTCTCTCTTTCTGACCCTCTCTCTGCCTCTTTCTCTGTCTCTAACTCTCTCTCTCTCTCTCCCTCTCTCTGTCTCTCTCTTTTCTATCTCTCTCTATCCCACTCTTTTTGTCTCTCTCTCTCACTATCGCTCTGTGTCTCTGTCTGTCTCTCTTTTCCCTGTGTCTCTGCCTCTCTCTCTGTCTGTCTCTTTCGTGGACTCTCTCTTTTTCTCTCTCTCTTACTCAGACCATCTCTCTTTTTTTCTCTCTCTCTGTCTCTTCTCTCTTTTTCTCGCTCAGTTTCTTTCTCTCTGTTACTCTCTCCATCCCACTCTCTCTGTCTCTCTCTCATTCTCTCACTATCGCTGTGTCTCTCTCTCTCTTTCTCTGTCTCTTTCTTTATCTCTCAGTCTCTCTCTCTACCTCTCGCTGTCTCTCTCTCTCTCTCTTTCTGTCTGTCCCTCTCACTGTCTCTCTCTCTCTCAGTCTCTCTCTCTTCCTCAGTTTCACTCTATCTCTGTCTCTTACTGTCTTTCTCTCTCTCTCTCCTATCTCTCTGTTTTTCTCTGTATCTCTCATCTTGCACTCACTCTGTCTCTCACTCTTGCAATCACTCTGTCTCTCACTCTGTCTCTCACTCTGTCTCTCTCTCTGTCTCTCTCTCTCTCTTGCTGTTTGTCTTGCTGTATGGCTCTATGTCTCTCACTCTCTCTCTCTCTCTCTCTCTCTCAGTGTCTCTCTCTTCCTCATTTTCACTCTCTCTCAGTCTCTCCCTGTCTGTCTCCCTATCTGGATCTCACTCTGTATCTCTCACTGCCACTCTCTCTCTCTCTCTCAGCCATTGAATCTCCCTGCCCCTGCCTCTCTCTCTATCACTCTGTCTCAGTCTGTCTCTATCTTTCTCCCTCTCTCTGCCTCATTTTGCTTGTGTCTCAGTCCCTTTCTCGCTCTCTCTCTCTCTCTCTCTCTCCTTCTATGTCTCTCTGTCACTCTCTCTCTCTACCTCTCTCTCTCGCACATACTATTTGGCTCTCTCTCTCTCTCAGTCTCTTATTCTCATTGTCTCTCTCTCTGTCCCTCTCTCTGTCTCACTCTTTGTCTCTCTCTCTAACTATCTCACTTTCTCAGTCACTGTCTCTCTCTTCCCTGTCTGTCTTCTTCTCTCTCTGTCTGTCTCTCTCTCTATCTTTCTGTCTCTTACTGTCTCTCTCTCTCTCCTATCTATCTCTCTGTTTCTCTCTCCGTCTCTTACTTTGTCTCTCACTCTGTCTCTCACTCTTGCACTCACTCTGTCTCTCAATCTGTCTCTCACTCTGTCTCTCACTCTGTCTCTCACTCTGTCTCTCACTCTGTCTCTCCCTGTCGGTCTCTCCCTGATGCTCTGTCTCTCTGTCTCTCTGTCTCTCTCTCTCTCTCTCTCTCTCACTCAAACTATTGCTCTTTCTCTCTCTCTCTCAGAATCTCATTTTCTCTCTCTGTCTCTCTTTGACTCTTTCTCTTTCTTTTCTCTCTGTCTCTCGCTGGTGCTCTCTCTAGCCATCTCTCTCTTTCTCTCTCTCCCTCTATCTCTCTCTATTTTTATCTTTGTGTATCTCCCTCTCTATGTGTCCCTCGCGCCCTTTCTCTGTCTCTGAATCTCTCTCTCTGTCTCTTTAGCTGTCTCTCTCTCTCTCTGATCACTCCTTTCTAGCTTTCTCTCTATCTCGCACTCTCTCTATCTATCGATCTATCTGTCTCTCTCACTCTCTGTGTTTCTGTCTGTCACTGCCTGCACCCCATTCTCTCTGCGTATATGCCTCTCTCTCTCTGTCTGTCTCTTTCTCCGAATCTCTCCTTTTATCTCTCTCACCCTAATTTCTCTGTATCTCTGTCTTCCTTTCCTTGTCTATATCTCTCTCTGTCTCTCTTTCTCGCTCTCTCTCTCTGTCTCTCTCTGTGTAACTCTCTCTCTGTCTCTGTATCTGTCTCTATATCTGTCTCTCTGTCTCTCCATCTCTGTTTCTCTCTCAGTCTCCATCTCATTGTGTCTCTCAGCATCTGCCTATCGCTCTATCTTTTTCTGCCTCTGTCTCTCTCTGACTCTCTGTCTGTATCTCTGTCTCTCTCTTCTCTCTCTCTCCCTATCTATCTGTCTCTCTCTCTCTGTCTCTCACTCACTATTTCTCTGTCTCTCTCTCACTATCCCTCTGTCACTATCCCTCTCTCTATCTATGTCTCTCTCTATGTCTCTCTTTATGTCTCTCTCTCTTTCTCCATCTCTCCCTCTCCCTGTCTCCCCCTCCCTGTCTCTCCCTCCCTTGCTCTCCCTCCCTGTCTCTCCCTCCCTGTCTCTCCCTCCCTGTCTCTCCCTCCCTGTCTCTCTCCCACTGTCTCTCTCACTGTCTCTCTCTCACTGTGCCTGACACTCTCTCTGCCTCTACCTCTATGTTTCAGTCTCTCTGTCCCTCCCTCTATCTCTACCTCTCTGTCTTGCTCTCTGTGTCTCTCTCTCTGTGTCTCGCTCTCTCTGTCTCTGTATCTGTCTCTATATCTGTCTCTCTGCCTCTCCTTCTCTGTTTCTCTCTCTCAGGCTCCATCTCATTGTCTGTTTCTCAGCCTCTGTCTCTCTCTCTCTTTCTGCTTCTGTCTCTCTCTGTCTCTGACTCCCTATCTGTGTCTCTGTCTCTCTTCTCTTCTATCTCTCTCCTTATCTCTCTGTCTCCCTCTGTCTCGCTCTCTCACTATTTCTCTGTCTCTCTCTCTATCTCTCTGTCCATCTCTCTCTGTCACTATCACTCTATCTCTCTGTCACTATCCCTTTGTCTCTCTCTCTGTCCCTCTCTATCTGCCTCCCTGTCTCTCCCTCCCTGTTTCTACCTCCCTCTACCTCTCACTGTCTCTGACCCTCTATCTGTCTCTAACTCTATTTTTCAGTTTCTCTATCCCTCCCTCTGTCCCTACCTCTCTGTCCCTACCTTTCTGTCTCTACCTCTCTGCCTCTACCTCTCTGCCTCTACCTCTCTGTCCCTACCTTTCTGTCTCTACCTCTCTGCCTCTACCTCTCTGCCTCTACCTCTCTGTCTCGCTCTCTCTTTCTAACTCTATGTCCCTCTCCGTCTCTCCCTCTATGGCACTCCATTTCTGTCCCTCTCTCTGTTCCTCTCTCTCAATCTTTCTCTCTCTGTATTTGTATCTCTGTCTCTCTCTCTCTCTCTGCGTCTGACTCTCTGTGTATGTCTAACTGTCTATCTTTCCCTCTGTCTCCCTCTCTCTCTTTCTCTGTCTTTCTCTCAATCTTTGTCTCTCTGTCTCTCTCTGTCGCTCTCTCTGTCTCTCACTCTCTCTCTGTCTGTTTCTGTCTCCCTCTGTCTCTCTCTCTCTCTTTCTATGACTCTCTTTCCCTCTCTGCCACTCTCTCTGGCTCTGTCTCCCTCTGTCTCTTTTTCACGCTACCTGTTTATCCCTCTCTGCCTCTCCCTCTTTGTCGCTCTCACTCTCTCTGTCTCTCTCCTTCCCTTTCTCTATTTCTCTCACTCTTTTTCTCCCTCTCTACCTATCTCTCTCTCTTTCTCTCTCTCTGCCTATCTCTCTCTCTCTGGCTCGCTTTGTCTCTCTCTCTCTCTCCCTCTCTGTCTCTCCATCTATGTGTATCATTCTGTCTATCCCTCTCTGTCTCTCTCTCACTTGCTCTGTTTCTCTGTCTCTGACCCTCTCACTGTTTCTAACTCTCTGTCTCTCTCTCTCTCTCTCTGTCTCTCTGTCTCTGTCTCTCTCTCTCTCTTCCTCTATGGTACTCAATTTCTCTCTCGCTCTCTCTGTTTCTCTTTCTCTCTCTCTGCCTCTTGTTCATGCTATTTAATTATATCTCTCCCTCTCTGTCTGTCTCTCTCTATCTATCCATCTCTCTCTCTCTGTCTGTCTCTCTCTCTCTCACTGCCTCTCTTTCTTTCTGTGTTTCTGTCTCTTTTTCTCTCTCTCTGTCTCTCTCTCTCTCCGTCTCTCTCCCTGACTCTCTCCCTGTCACTGTCTCTCTCTGTCCCTCTCTGTCTCACCCTCTCTGTATCTCCATCTATGTCTCTCCATCTCTCTCTATTTGTTCCTCTCTGTCTCTGACTCTCTCTCTTTCTCTCTCCCACTCTCTCTCTCTCTATCTGTCGATCTCTCTGTCTCTCGGTGTGTCTCTCTCTCTGTGTCTCTCCATCAATGTCTCTCCCTCTGTCTCCATCTCACTCTTTGTCTCTTTCTCGCAGTCTATGTATCACTCTCTCTCTATCTGACTCTTTCTCTGTGTCTCTGTCTCGCTCCTCTCTCTCTTCTCGCTCTCTCCCTCTCTGTGCCTCTCTCTGTCTCTCTCTCTAACCATCTCTTTCTCTCTCTGTAGTTCACTCTCACTATCTGTCTGTCTCTCTCTGTGACACTATCTCACTGTCTCTCTCTCTCTCTCTGTCTATCTCTGACTCTCCCTCTCTCTCTCCCTCTCAGCCTCTCTCTCACTCTCTGTTTCTCTGTCTCTGTCTTTGACCCTCTCTCTGTCTCTACCTCTCTGTCCCTGTCTCTCTGTCCCTCCCTCTGTCTCTGCCTCTCCCTCTCTCTGTTTCTCTGTCTCTGTTTCTTTCTCTCTGTCTCTCTCTCTCTCTTTCTATGACTCTCTTTCCCTCTCTGCCGCTCTCTCTGGCTCTGTCTCCCTCTGTCTCTTTTTCACGCTACCTGTTTATCCCTCTCTGCCTCTCCCTCTTTGTCGCTCTCACTCTCTCTGTCTCTCTCCTTCCCTTTCTCTATTTCTCTCACTCTTTTTCTCCCTCTCTACCTATCTCTCTCTCTTTCTCTCTCTCTGCCTATCTCTCTCTCTCTGGCTCGCTTTGTCTCTCTCTCTCTCTCCCTCTCTGTCTCTCCATCTATGTGTATCATTCTGTCTATCCCTCTCTGTCTCTCTCTCACTTGCTCTGTTTCTCTGTCTCTGACCCTCTCACTGTTTCTAACTCTCTGTCTCTCTCTCTCTCTCTCTGTCTCTCTGTCTCTGTCTCTCTCTCTCTCTTCCTCTATGGTACTCAATTTCTCTCTCGCTCTCTCTGTTTCTCTTTCTCTCTCTCTGCCTCTTGTTCATGCTATTTAATTATATCTCTCCCTCTCTGTCTCTCTCTATCTATCCATCTCTCTCTCTCTGTCTGTCTCTCTCTCTCTCACTGCCTCTCTTTCTTTCTGTGTTTCTGTCTCTTTTTCTCTCTCTCTGTCTCTCTCTCTCTCCGTCTCTCTCCCTGACTCTCTCCCTGTCACTGTCTCTCTCTGTCCCTCTCTGTCTCACCCTCTCTGTATCTCCATCTATGTCTCTCCATCTCTCTCTATTTGTTCCTCTCTGTCTCTGACTCTCTCTCTTTCTCTCTCCCACTCTCTCTCTCACTCTCTATCTGTCTATCTCTCTGTCTCTCGTTGTGTCTCTCTCTCTCTGTCTCTCCATCAATGTCTCTCCCTCTGTCTCCATCTCACTCTTTGTCTCTTTCTCGCAGTCTATGTCTCACTCTCTCTCTCTATCTGACTCTTTCTCTGTGTCTCTGTCTCGCTCCTCTCTCTCTTCTCGCTCTCTCCCTCTCTGTGCCTCTCTCTGTCTCTCTCTCTCTAACCATCTCTTTCTCTCTCTGTAGTTCACTCTCACTATCTGTCTGTCTCTCTCTGTGACACTATCTCACTGTCTCTCTCTCTCTCTCTGTCTATCTCTGACTCTCCCTCTCTCTCTCCCTCTCAGCCTCTCTCTCACTCTCTGCTTCTCTGTCTCTGTCTCTGACCCTCTCTCTGTCTCTACCTCTCTGTCCCTGTCTCTCTGTCCCTCCCTCTGTCTCTGCCTCTCCCTCTCTCTGTTTCTCTGTCTCTGTTTCTTTCTCTCTGTCTCTCTCTCTCTCTATGTCTCTCCCTCTATGGCACTCCATCTCTGTCTCTCTCTCTCTCTCTCTCTCTGTTTCTCTTTCTTCTCTCTCACTCTCCCTCTCTCTGTCTCTCGCTCACGCTATCTGTTTGTCTCTCTCAGCCTCTCCCTCTCTGTCTCTCTCTTTCTTTCTAACTATCTCTCTGTTCCTGTCTCTCTCTCTGCCTCTCCCTCTGTCTGTGTCTGTCTCGTTTTCTCTCTCTATGTCACTGTCACTCTCTCTCTGTCCCTCTGTCTCTCTCGCATTCACTGTCTCCCTCTGTCCGTCCCTGTCTCTCCATCTCTGTCTCTCTCTCTCTCTGTCCCTCTCTGTCTCTGACTCTCTCTCTCTGCCTGTCTATATTTCTCTCTATCTCTCTCTCTGTGTCCCTATCTCTCATTCTATGTCTCTCTCTCTGTCTCCATCTCACTCTGTCTCTGTATCTCTGTCTCGGTCTCTTCTCTTTCTGCCTCTGTCTCTGTCTCTCTTTCTCTGTCCTTCTCTCTCTATCTCTCTCTCTCTCTCTCTCTCTCTGTCTCTCTCTCTCTGTATCTCTCTCTCTGTCATTCTCAGTCTCTCTCTCTGTGTCTCTCCCTGCATCTCTCTCTAGTCTTTCTCTCTGTATCTCTCTCTCTGGCTCTATCACCAGATCTCCCTCTCTCCATCTCACTCTCTGTCTCTGTCTCTCAGTCTCTGTCCCTCTCTCTCACTATCTTACTGCAACTCTCTCTCTCACTTTCTCTCTATCTGTCACTAACTCTATGTCACTATTTATCTCGCTCTCTGTGTCCCTCTCTCTCTCTCCCTGTCTCTCTCTATCTCTGTCACCCTCTCCCTCTGTCTCTCATCCTCTTTGTTTCTCCCTCTCTGTCTCTCGCTCTCTGTCTCTATCTCTCTGTGTCTCATTGCCCCTCTCTGTCTCTCCCTCTCTCACTCTTTGTCTGTTTCTCACTCTCTCTCTGTCTCTTGCTCTGTCTCTGACTCTCTCTGTCTCTCTCCCTGTCTCTCTCTGTGCCTCTGTCTCACTCTCTCTGTATCTCTATCTCTCACTCTCCCCCTAATTCTCTCCTTTTCTGTCTCTCCCTCGATGTATCTCCCTCTCTGTCCTTTTGTCTCTCTCTGTGTGCCCCTCTCAATCCCTCTGTGCCTCTCTCACTCTCTGTCTCTCTCTCTCACTCTGTCTCACTCTCTCTCTTTGTCTCTCCCTCTCTGTCTCCCTCTCTCTGTCTCCCTATTTCTGTCTCTCCCCCTCTATGTCTCTGTCTCTTTCTTTCTCTCTCTGTCTGTCTCTGTCTCTCTCTCTCTGCCTCTCTCCCCCTCCCTGTCTCCCTATTACTGTCTCTCCCTCTCTATGTCTCTGTCTCTTTCTTTCTCTCTCTGCCTCTCTCTATCTGTCTGTCTCTTTGTCTCTGTCTCTGTCTCTCTCTCTGGCTCTCTCCCCTTCCCGGTCTGTCTCTCTCTGTTTGCCCCTCTCTGTCTCTCCCCTGTTTCTCTCTCTCTCTCTCTCTCTGTCTGTCCCTCTTTCTCTCTCTCTCTCTCCAATTCCCATTTAACCCCCAATGCTGACCCTGAATTGACGTCCTATCCTTGAACACATTAGCCCAGCTCGCTGCCCCTTTATGACCCCTCATCCTACGACCTCTCACAGCTTTTCACTCTGCAATTTTTTTCTCCCATTTTTTGATAGACGGATTCCTGTCCAATCAGTTTGTGTATTCGCACCGATGGAAAGGATGCCCAGCCAATCGGTGCAGTGAACTGTTTGAAGGTGGGTTTTTAGCTCCAGTCAGCCTGAGGGATGCAATGACAGACATGAACTTTGGCCAATAGCAGTGTGGATATATTCCGAGATGGAATTTCTGTCAAATCACTGACCGGTACTAATGATGGACAGGCAGCCCGGACAATGGGTGAACTGTGATTTAGTCAAGTGTCTTTTTCTGTCCAATCAGTGAGGGCTACCCATGATGGGCAAAACAGCCCGGCCAATAGGAAGAAAGTAATTAAATGATGTACGCTGCTCTTTCCAATCAGTGATGTGTATCCATGATGGACAGGCAGCCTGGCCAATGGGAACTCTCAGTGATTGAGTTCCTCTCATCATTGAATGAATTGAAGAATTGGAGTGAAGGGATATTTCAGCACATTCAACAACTGCTGCCTGAACTGAGTCTGTGTCAGGGCGTAAATGGCAGTGTTAGTGCAGCAGCTCAGGAGCTGCAGCATGAAGCCTAATTCCTGAATATACTCGTATAAATAAACAGACCAAAACCCCAAATCCCACATTCGCCTCCACAGAGAAAACACCACTAATGTTGACCATAACAGGATGAAATTAGCCGAGATAACAAACAATAAAGTTATGGATTTCCTTCTGCTCTCCATCTCTGGGTCTCTGGGAGTCTCCCCACTGCTGTGAGCCCGGAGTCTCCTGCGGGCTCTGCTGCTCAGTAGAATGTGTCTGACGGTGAGAACATTGAGCAGCAGAATCAGGACAAATGGGACACCCGGGGTTAGAATGTGGTGGATGAACATCGATTGTGACCCAGACCGGGGAGCGCTGAACATCGATTGTGATATAACAAAACCAGGGGGCGTTCGACATCCGATACCGGCCTCCGAACATAAAATACCAGAAGACGTTCTTTAAACAGCTCAGCACAGTCACTGTTCCCAGAACCACAGTAGCCGTTTTCTCGCTGCAATATTTACTTTTCAGCTTCGGGCAACAAATGGCCACAAATCGATCCAAGGTGAAAGTGATGGTGAACCAGACAGAACAGTCAGTGGCTGCATAAAGCAGGACAGAGTGGATATTACACACGCGAAGGAACAGAACGAAATAAAACTTGCGCCGAAAAGCAATCGGAATTTGTCTGAATATCAGGTCCAGTACGATGACCAGTAAATCCGCCACTGACATGGCCACCAGATAACAAGTGACACATTTGGTCAGACCACAGTTTTTCCACTTCAGTATCACAATTGTGATTAAATTCACTGTAAGGAAGGGAAATAAGCAATGACATTATTCATCAGGCTGTGGAATTAATACCAGTTCGCTTGA
Source organism: Isurus oxyrinchus (assembly GCA_026770705.1). NCBI lineage: Eukaryota > Metazoa > Chordata > Chondrichthyes > Lamniformes > Lamnidae > Isurus > Isurus oxyrinchus. Next base: position 161,347 of record JANJGN010001053.1, on the reverse strand, counting down.
GAAATTGTTGATATTTTCAAATCTGTGATTGCATCCAGTGATGTATTGAATTTAATAGACATGAAGGGACAAAAGAGGAGGCTTTTGATAAAATGGATGGAAACAGACATTAAACAAGAAACATTGGGTGCGAGGAAGGAGGATTGGGAAGAGTGATAGGAAGTCAGACAGAAAAAGGGGACATAACGGTGATTTGGGAATGACGGCATAATGAGAGTATTCAGAGGCAATGGGGAGAAGTCATGAGTGATGGGAGGAAGAGGGTGAATGTGTAAAACCAGAGGTGATATCAGTGTTAGAGGCTGGGTAGTAATTCAGAATAATTTATTATTATTCCCTCTACTCTACTGACTCCAACAAGATGCATTTATGCGAAAGATTGTTTAACACCTCCAGTGCCGTAGCTTTCAAAAACAGTCATAAAGAACATTTTCTTGTCATTTTAAAAATCATGTGAAAATATAAAAATGTGTTTAGTGCAACAGCGGAGAGGCAATGCATAACAATTACTGACTCAATTAACACACAGACAACAACATATGTAAATATTTTCTAGAAATGTAATACACACTTAGATTATTAGACGTTTGAATCAAAAACTCGTCACTTTTCTACAGTCCTTTAGGATGTGGTTCAAAACTTTTGCAGGCCTGAATGATTCTCCCTTGATTCTTGAAGATAAATAAGGTCTGTTATGGAATGCTTTCGTAAAGTCTGTAACGCAATGTCAATTATTATACATATTTTTTATTAACTGCCTCCCTGTGACTGTAATGTAGGATTTCCTTTGTCTACACATTAACATTCCAGTTATGAACAAGCTCCGAATCTCTACTCCATCCTCACAACAACGTCACGGGAATGTGACGCGGCTGTAACAGGAATACCTGGAGACCATGTCAGGATTGATGGGGGGAGCGAGGAGTTACAGGAGCAAGTCAGATTCAGAGTTCACCATGACATACCCCCAGCGATGCAAAACCTGACTCGCACCCCAGAGGAGAGACAGACACACTGACCGAACCACCCAGACAGAAACCCCATTTTCTGTCCCGCTCTCTCTCTTTCTCCCTCGCTGTCTCTCTGCACCTCTCTCTCTCTCTCACCCACAAACACACTAACACACAGACAGACACAAACTCACGCACATACACACACCAGCAGACTAGCACACATAAATGCACACACACGCACACAGACACTCGTGCTAAACATCCCTCACATGCATCACACACACAAACACACACGTACAAGCACACAGACACCCTCTCACAGACTCACACACAGACGGGCACAGACACACAAACACGCATGGACAGACAAGCACACACACAAACACACACAAACCATGACAGACACAGGAACACAATACAAACTGAAGCTCGCACAAACACAAACACACACACAGAGGTACACACACTGAGAAGCTCCACACACAAACGCACACACATACACAAATGTAAACACAAAACAATCACATGCACATACACACATAATCACACAATCACATACAGAAACACCAAACAGTTGCCAAGGGCAATTAGGGTTAGCATCTAACTGCTGGCTCAGACAGCGAAACACACATCCCTTAAAAGATGCATTAAAAAACTCACACACACACGTTTGCACACACACACAGTCACTTGGAGAAAAACACAAGCACTCCTACGCAAACATGTACATGCACACACACACAAGCGCAAACTCTCACATGCACACAAATATGGTCATACTGATTCACGTATGAATAAACACACACAAAATTACAAACTCTCACTCCCTCTCGCATGCGCGTACATACACAGACACACACACTCACAAACGCACACACACTGTCACAGACACACGTAATGTCAAAGACTCACATCCGGTCACAAACACCCATATACTCTCACATTCACACACATGCATATGGACATGCATATCCAAAGATACAGAAACAAGCACATACACACAAACATAGAAACACACCAACATTATCACACTTCTCAACCGCAATATGGGAAATAACTGCAGACCTCGCCAACGAAGCCCACAACCTGTAAAAACGAATTTGAAACAAACACATACACTTACACAACACAATCAAACATCTGCACACAAAAACACATTCATTGACACACAGATGAACACACACACACACACACACTGTCACACACATGCACGCATGTGCAGACACACACTCAAACACATGCACATACAAACACATGCATGCAAACACAAAGGCAATAACTTATTCAATTCAATACACAGAAATGCACACGTGAACACACACATGTACACACACACTCACATACACAAGCACAAATCCACAGACTCCCATCAGATACAGAAATACTCACACGCATAAAGGTGCACACATGCTCATACACTTAATTACAGAAACAGACTCACTCACAAGCATATATGGAAAAACTCTCAAAAACAATCTCTGACAGACAAACGCAAAGAAAATAACATGCATGCACATAAAGAGAAACACATAAAAACAAGAACATAAACACAAACAGAAACTTTCACTTACAGATGAATTTGCACACAAATGCAAGTACTCGCACATACAATAATATTCACAGGAAAACACATATGGCTCCCTCTCTATCTCTTACACAGGCACCAGTGCATGAAGACAGACATGCAGGCACACATATGGAAACACACACAAACACATAGAAACACACAGATGCATTCATGCACACGCACACATGCACTCATGCTCATTCACTCAAACAATCCCATACAAGCAACACACACACGTGTACACACACATTTGCACACACACACATTCACACACACACACATACACTCATATCCATAGATATCCATATCGATTCACACATATTCACATGCATAAAAATGCGCACATACTCACACACTTAATTACAGAAACAGACACACTCACAGGCACACAGAGAAAAACTCTCACAAACAATCGCTGACAGACAAACGCAATGAAAGCCCCACACATACACCCAAAGCGAAACACACAAAAACAAGACACAAACACACACAGAAACTTTCACACACGGAGAAATTTCCACACAAACATAAGCAACCACACATACTGTAATATTCACAGAATAATGAAAGAACACACGTCTCTCTCTCCTCTCTCTTTGTCTATCACTCTTACCCCGGCACAGTTTCATGAAAACAGATATGCAGACACACATATGTAGACACACAGAAACACAAACACACAGAACAACACACAGACGCATTCATGCACATGGATACACGCACTCACGCTGATTCACACAAATGATCCCATACAAGAAACACAAACACACACACTCAGAGAAGCAAACAAGCACATAAACATACACATGTACATGCACCCATAAACAGACACACACACACAAATTCTAACATTCCCAAACAGATGGACACACTGATTCACAATAAAAGAAACACACGCAAACAAACATACACAAACAAAAACAAACTCACAAACTCTCTCTCGCATGCACACACACACAAGCACACACACACACATATGCAATGAAGCACACTCTCGCTCAGATGCATGCATGCACAGGAACACGCACACAGAACCAGGCACACACGTAAGCACACACACACAAACACAAAAGCACATGCACACACACACAAACACACACACACACGCACATAAACACACAAGTGCTTGTCAAGGGCAGTTAGGGCTGGGATATAAATGCTGGCACAGACAACGAAGCCAACATTCATTAAAAATGCATTACAAAACCTCACATATACGCACACATAAACAGCAAAACACAAGCGCAAAAAGACACACATCTGCATGCTCACACACAGGCACGCACACACACACAAACACACACACACACAAACTCTCACACGTACACACATATGGACACTTATATTCACATACACAGTCACACAAAAACACACACTGACACACGGTCTTTCTCTCTCTGCCTCTCCCTCACACATACACACATGCACACAGAAACCATCATGCTCTCACATGCGCACACATGTGGGCATACATATTCACATATCCAGAAACAAGAAAACACACACTCAAACACAGAAACACATCACGATACTCGCAGTTCTAAAGGGCTGTAAGTCTTGGGAAATAATTGGTAGCACAACCAGCGAAGCCCTCATTCTGTAAAAATGAATTTGAAACAGACACAAACACACACACACACACACACACACATGCACGCATGCACACAAACACACACATACACGCGCACACACACACACACACGCATACACGCACATGCACACACGCATACATGCACACACACACGCACACACACACGTGCATACACGCACCCACACGCACACAAACACACACACACACACAAAAATCCCCACCTGCAAAGACAGAGACACTGAAACACTCATACATAGAAACACACATGAGCACACACAATCTCAGACACACACTCACAAAAATTTCTGTGCACACACGTGCACACACACAAACAAGTGCATATCCAATCTATATAACAGGAACACACATGTGCACACACACAAACACACACAATGTCATTCGCCCAGACACATACAGGAGCAAACACTCACTCTCACACGACCACAGTTAATAGCACAAGGACACACACACACACAAACACAGAGAGAGACAAACATGGAAGATCACATGGATACACACTCACACTCAGCAAGCAACAGCTCACCAATACAGACAGATGCACGGTCAGCCACACACACACCTACACACACGCACACTCATATTAGCGCACACTCATTCACACACACACACACACACACACAAACAGACACAACACAATGTGAAACACATGCACTCAAATGCATTTGTACACATGCAGGAGCATGCCCACATGCATGAATGCATACACATTAGACATATGCAGATGGACGCACACACTAAAGCACTCTTTCACTCTCACTTATACAATCACATATGAACACACACATACACACACCTATACACAAACTGACACAGAGACACGCACACACACTCAAACACACACCCACAAATACAGACACACATTCGGATGCACACATACTCACATACATAATTACAGAAACAGGCACACTCCATAACACACAGAGAAAAACTCTCACCAACAATCTCTGACACACAAACACCCAGATAAAAATAGACATGCACTTAAAGAGAAACACATAAAAACAAGAACATAAACACACAGAGAAACTTAAACTGACAGAGAAACTTCCACAAAAACGCAAGCACTCACATATACAGTATCATTCTCAGGATAACACACACGGCTCTCTCTCTCGCTCTTATACGGGCACATGTTCATGAACACACACCTGCAGACACAGATACGCAGACACACTCAATCACAAACACGCAGAAGCCACACACAGACGCAGTCATGCACAGGCACACATGCACTCACACTCATTCACACAAATAATCCCATACAAGACCACACACATGTGCACACAGACACACGTAGACAGACACATGTACAAACACATGCACACGTGCTCTCTCACACAAACACAAATCCACAGGCACCCACACGGATACACATATATTCACGTGCATAAATGTGCACACATACTCACACATTTTATTGCAGAAATATATACACTCACACAGACAGAAAAACTCTCACAATTACTCTGTGACACACAAACGCAAAGAAAATCCCATGCACACACACAAAGAGAAATGCATAAAAACAAGCACATAAACACACACAGAAATTTTCACAGACAGAGAAACTTCCACACAAACGCAAGCACCCGCATATACAGTAATATTCACAGAATAAAAAAAACATACATCTCTCTCTCCTCTCTCTTTCTCTATCTCTCTTATGCAGGTACATGTTCATGAACACAGACATGCAGTGACACATACGCAGACTCGCACAAACTGGAACATATAGAAACACACACACACACTCACACACACACACATATGCGTTCATGCACACACACAAATGCACTCACTCTCATTCATACAAATAATCCCATACAAGAAACACAAACACACACTCGGAGAAACACACAATCGTACAAACATACACATGTACATGCACATATATACACACACACACACAAACTCTAATCTGTGCACACCAATGGACACAGTGAGTCACATATTGAGAAACACACACAAACACAAACTCACAATGTCTCTCTTGTTTGCAAACAAGTACACACAATCACACACACATGCACTGAAGCAGACACACGCTCAGATACACACGCATGCATGCACAGAAACACGTGCACAGAAAAAGGCACATGCGTAGGCACACAGTCAAACGAACAAGCACACATACACATGCGTGCAGAAACACACAAGCAATTGTCAAGGGGAATTCGGGGTGGGATATAAACACTAGCACAGACAGTGAAGTCACATTCATTAAAATGCATTAAGAAACGTCACATATGCACACACATATATAGTTGGAAAAATACAAGTGCACAAAGACATACATGTGCATGCACACTCAAGCACACACCCACACAGACACACACACACACATACACACCATCTCACACATGTGGGCATATATATTCAGATATACAGAACCAAGTACGCACACACTAAATCACAGAAACACACCCAGGTACAAACAATTCTCATGGGCTGTAAGGTATGGGAAATAATTGCTGGCCTAACGAGCACAGCCATCATCCCGCAAAAACAAATTTGAAACAGTCTCTCTCTCACATACACATACTGACATTGACACACACACACACACACACACACACACACACACACACACACACACAAATACAGACATTGACACAGACACACACACACAAACACAGACATTGACACATGCACACACACCCACATACACACAAACACAGACATTGCCACAAGCACACAAATGCACACATGAGGCCTTAAAATTAAATCCATATGCAGAAACACACACGTGCATATACAATATCAGACACACAGTCACAGACATTTTGCAGCACACACACACACACACACACACACACACACGCATGCACACACAAATGGAAATACATACTGAATCGATATCAAAGGAAGACACACACACAAACGCTCACCATTCACAAATTCACATCCAGGAGCTTACATTCATTCTCGCACGGCCACAGAGAGTAGCACACGGGCACACACATGCACAAACGCAGAGAGACACAGATACAGAAGATCACAGGGAACATCAGTCACACGCAGACAAACATAAGCTCACAAATATACACAGATGCACGGGCAAACACACACACAAACTCAGAGAAACACACACATTCTCGCACACACAGGTACACACACACACACACACACACACACACACACACACACACACAGCAACACAAAGTGAAACACATGCACTCAAATGTGCTTGTACACATGCAAGAACACGTCCATATATATGCATACATATAGACACAGCCACATGCAGACGGACAGTCACACTCAAGCGCTCTCTCAATCTCCCTCATACAATCACACTTGAACGCCCACATGCACTAACCTAAACACAAAGTGACAGACACACGCACACACCCATACATACACACACACTCTCAATTCCACAAACACCCACACAAATGCACACAAACTCACAGAAATAATTACAGAAACAGACACACTAATATGCATACACAGACAAACTCTGATAAACACGCTCTGAAACACAAACACACAGCAAATCACACTCACACACAAAGAGAAACAGATTAAAACAAACCCACAAACACAGGCATAAACTTTCACACACAGAAAAACTGTCACACAAATGTACACACTCACATATAAAATAATATTCACAGAAAAAAAAAAAAAACACACGGCTCTCTCCCTCTCTCAAAGAAACACAGGTTCATGAACACACACATGCAGAAACACAAACATGGGCACATGCAAACACAAACACACAGAACCACATGCACACACTCGCATTCATGCATATGCACACATGCACTCACGCTCATTGATGCAAATAATCCCATGCAAGAAGCACAAACATGGACACAAACACACACATGCAAACACAGACACACACATAAAAGCACTAAATAACACGCACACACTCACAAGCACGCACACATGCACACTCAAACACATGCACATAAACAGGCACACAGAAAGGCACACGCACAAACACAAAACCACATGCACACACACACAAGCACACATACACACACATACACAGAAACACAAGCAGTTGTCTAGGGCAGTTAGGGGTGGGCTATAAATGCTGGCAAAGACAGCGAAACAGACAGTACTTAAAAATGCATTAAAACAAACTCACACAGTTGTCCAAACACACACACACACACACACACACACATACACACACACACACACACACACACACACACACACACACTCTGAGAAACACACAATCGGTCAAGCACACACATCTACACGCGCACACACATGCACACAATCCTGAACTCTCTCATGCGCACACATATGACCACGTTGATTCACATACAGAGAAATAAATACAAACAAACACAAAATCATAACTCCCTCGCCCTCTCACACGCATGCGCACAGACACACACACACACACACACACAAACACACACACACAGCCATACACATTGTCACAGACACACACATACTCTCACATGCACAAAATGTGGACATGCATACTCACATATACAGAATCAAGCATGCACACATTCAAGCACAGAAACACACCAAAATACACATAATTCTCAGGGGCAATAAGGCATGGGAAATAATTGCTGGCCTAGCCAGCGAAACACTCACCACGTAAAAACAAATTTGAAACACACACATACAGTGACACGAGCACACACAGTCACAGACACACACACACATATACACACACAGTCACACACATGCATGCGCACACACACACGCACTCAATTACATGCAAACACAATTGCACGCATGCACACACAAAGTCAGTCACACACTGAATCCAATACGCAGAAATGCAAAAACGAGCAAACAGAAACTTTTACACACATTCACACACATGTGCGAACGCACATGTACTAACACAGACATGCACACACAAAGGCAATCACATACTCAATCGAATTTACAGAAAAACAAGCGAGAACACGCAAACGTACACAAAAACACATACAAAGCCAAAGACACCCATACGCATATACACATATTCACCTGCATAAATGTGCACACATACTCACATGCTTAAGTACAGAAACAGACATACAAACAAGCACACACAGAAAAACTCTCGCACACAACCTCTGACAAACAACCACACAGAAAAAACACGTGTGCACACAAAGTGAAGCACGCAAAAGCAAGAGCACAAAACACACACAGGAACATTCACCCACAGGTACACATCCACACCAATGCAAGCACTTACATATACAGGAATATTGACAGAAAAACACACACGTCACTTTCTCTCTCCCTCTCACTTTCTCTCTCTTACACAGGCACATGTCCATGAACACACACATGCAGACACACATATGCAGACAGACAAACACAAACACACCGAACGCCACACAGAGACATATTCATGCACAGACACGCATGCAGTCACGTTCATTACACAAAAAATCCCATACAAGAAACACACACACGTCCACACACAAACACACATACGTGCATACAAACACACACACAGAAACACAAACTCTGGCATGTGCACACATGTGGGCACACTGATTCAAATAGAGAGAAATGGACACAAACAAACACAAACTCACAAACTCTCTCTCTTTCTCACATGCACATACACACACACACACACACACACACACACACACACACACACACTGAAGCAAACACATGCACACACAGAAACGCTTACACAGAAACAGGCCCATGCATACGCACACACACACAATCACACTATCACCTGCACACAAACACACAAACACACATACACACGTTCGCAGAAACACACAATGACATGTCAAGGGCAATTACGGGTGGGATGTAAATGCTGGCAGAGAAGTCCACATTCCTTAAGAATCTATTAAAAAACCGCATGCACACACCCACACATACACAGTCACATACGCAGAAACACCACACAGTCATATATGTGCATCCTCACACACACAAACACACACACACACACAAACACAAACTCTCACATGTGCACACATATCGGCACACTGACTCACATAGAGAGAAAGAAAACAATCTCACAAGCAATCTCTTGCTCGTGCACACACACACACACACACACACACACACACACACACACACATGCACAGAATTAAACACACACGCACATGCATGCAGATAAACACGTACGCAGAAACAGGCACATGCATAGGCACACACAAACACACAAGCACATGCACACTCATATACAAGTGCACATACACATGTGCACATAAATACACGGGCATTGTCAAGGGCAAATAGGAGTGGGATGTAAATGCTGGCAGAGAGAGCAAATCTCACAATCCTTAAGAATCTATTAAAAAAGCGCACACGCACACCCGCACATACACACTCCCATACGCAGAAACACTTAGCGCACAGTCACATATGTACAGCCACACAGACACGCACACACACACATACACACATACATTCACATAAACACAAGCTCAGATATGCGACACGTATGGACAAACTGATTCACAGATACAGAAACACACACACACACTTTCACAAACTTTCGCTTTCTCTCTACCTCCCTCACACACACTCACACATACATACACATGCACACAGACACCCACATGCTCTCACATGCTCTCACATGTGGGCATACATATTCACATATACAGAAACAAGCATATCCACACTCAAGCACAGAAACACACCAGGGTACAAACACTTCTCAAGAGCAGTAAGGCACAGGAAACAATTGCTGGCCTAACCAGTGAAACCCTCATCCCGCAAACACCAATTTGAAACAGTCACACACACACACAGACACACACACTTACACACACACACGCACACACATACACATCATCTCATACGCATTCTCACACAGACAGAGGCACTGAAACACTCAGTCCAATACGTAGAAACACACTAGTGCACTAACAAACACGGGCACACACTCACACATTGTCGCACAAACACAGATGCACACACAAATACAATTGCACACTCAATCGATATCAGAGGAACACACATGTGCACACACACACACACACACACACACACACACACACATGCACACAAATACATTTGCCCAGACACACACAGGAGCACGCACTCACTCTCACACGACCACAGAGAATCAAACAGGACACACACATGCAAGAACACAGAGAGACGAAAATGCAGAAGATTACATGGATGCACACTCACACTCAGACAAACTCACAAATACACACAGATGCACAGCCAAACAGACACACACACACATACACATGCACACCCAGAGAAACACACACACACACCAACACTTAGTGAAACACATGCATCAAATGCACGTTTACACATGCAGGAACACGCCCACAGTCACACATACATAAACACACAGTTCGTGCAGACAGACACACATGCTGAAGCGCACTCACAATCTCCAATATATACTCACACATGAACACACACAGGCACACACCTAGACAAAACGTCACACATAAAGACACACAGACAAACAAACACACACACACAATGGCACACTGCAGGGCCTCTTTGAACTGCACTAGAGTGTTGAAGTTGGAGTTTGGTGACTGAGGGGACTTAAGGCTAATTTCTATCTAAAGTTTAATCTTAATTTAAATTTATAATTAATTAAAAGTGCTATTTGGTTTGGAAGTAGTTGAGTCCAGGCCAGCTTTTAAGCAGTGTTTATACAGGCTCTTCTTGCAGATACAACTATTTGATTACATATCTGGCTAAAACAGGTTTTCAGAGTCTAGATTCAGAGAGAATAAAAACAGGCCATCTTAAAGTGCTGACTTTGCCTGCACTGGAGTGCTGCTTTCAGCTGCAGTAGAGTACTTAAGTTGAAGTTGGTGATGGAGGGAAAGAGGTGATCCTTTGAGCACAATGAGAACGGTCAGTTAAGTATTTACTACTTTTATGGAATAAAGTTTTTAAGGATTTTGTTTGTCATTCATCATTTGTAAAAGCCATATTCTGTAACAACGAGGAGCGGGGAGGAAGGGCCATAGAGCAATTGATATTATTTTAGATTAAGTGTCTTCCAAAAGGTTCAATTTAATTTTCAGGTGTAAATCATGGCAGTAGAGCTCCAAGCTGTGGTGCACTACTCCTGCTAAACGTGCGAAGCCAGGAACATTTCCAGTGCCCGGGCCCAGCATGTGTGCAGAAGGCATCTCAAGCTGGAACTCTTAGAAGCCTGGGTTTCGGAGCTGTAGAGGCGGCTGGGGACAATCTGGAGCATCCACGAGATGGAGAGAACTGTGGGCTAAGTGTGCACAGGCAGGAAGGGAATGGGTGACCACCAGGCAAAGCAAGAGGACTAGGCAGACAGTGCAGCAATCTCCTGTGTCTATTCCCCTGCAAAACAGATATACCGCTTTTCACACGTTGAGGGGAATTGCCTCTCAGGCGAAAGCAGCAGCACCCAAATTTGATGCACCATGTTTGGCTCTGCTGCACAGGGGAGGAGTAAAAAGTGTGGGAATGCAATAGTTATAGAGGTTTCAACTGTATGGGGAATACATTTCTGTGTCTGCAAACGAGGCTCTGGGATAGTATGGTCCCTCTCTGGTGCTAGGGTCAAGAATGTCTCAGAGCAGCTTCAGGGCATTCTGATGGGGAAGCCAGTGGTTGTGGTGAACATTGGTAGAAACAACATAGGTAAGAAAATGATTTGGTCCTGAAAGCAGAATATAGGGAGTTAGGAAGCAAGTTGAAAAGCAGGACTTCAAATATAGCGATCTAGGTTTACTACCAGTGCCCCGTGCCGGTCAGAGTAGAAATAGCAGGATATATCAGGTGATTATGTGGCAGAAGAGATGGACTGGGAGGGAGGGTTTCAGATTCCTGGGACATTGCACCAGTTCTGCGGGAGGTGGGGCCAGTACAAACAGGATGGGTTACACCTGGGAAGTTCTGGGAATGATGTCCTGGGGTGAATATTTGCTCAAGAGGTTGGGGAGGTTTTAACTAAAATGGCATGGTGGTGGGAACCTATGCAAGGAGTCAGAGGAGGGGGAATCTATTTCAAGAACAAAAGACAGGAAGGGGAATAAGATAAGTGACAGTCCAAGAAATGAAAGGCAAGAATCAAACAGGGGCCTCAGTGAAATGAAGTGGGAATGGGAGAATATTGTGATAAGCATTCGCAAAGTGGATAAATTAACCGTGCAAGTGGGTGTAAAGGTATGATATATTTGGGACTACGGAGACATTGCTGCTGGGTGACCAGGAATGGGAACAGGACAACCAGGGGTATTCAGTATATAGGCAGGACAGACAAAATTTAAGATGCGGTGGGGTTGCATTGCTGATTAATAAGGTGATTACTCAATAGTGAGGAATGATATTAGCTCCGATGGTCAGGAACCTATGTGGGTAAAGCTGTGAAACACAAAGGGGAACAAATGTGTTAGTTCACTTTTATATTCTATATAGACACCCAACCTGTCGTGGTGATGTTGGGAATGTTATTAAACAGCAAGGTAGAGCCACATGCAATAAGGGGGCATCTGGAATTATGGGTGATTTAATCTCCATATATATTGTGCAAATCAAATTCGTAGCAATACCGTAGAGGAGGAAATCCTGGAGTGTCTGCGGGATGGATTTCTGGACCAATACGTTGTGGAACCAACATGAGAAAGGAAAGATTGGCAATCTAGTTGTCCAAGGCCCATGGGGATTAGGGGCCATAACTTGATAAAATTCATCATCAAGATGGAGAGTGGTGTAATTGAGTCTGACACAATGGTCCTGAATCTTACTAAAGGAAACTACGATGGTATGAGGTGTGAGTTGGCTATGATGGATTGGGAAACGTTACTTAAAGGGATGGTGGTGGATAAGAAATGGCGTACTTTCAAAGGGTGCATGGGTGAGGTGTAATAATTCATTATTCCTGTCCGGCACAAAAGTGAAAGAGGAATTTGGCTGCAGCAGGCCTACAAGTGTAATGAGAGATAGTACCAGATCCAAGGAAGAGGCGTACCAATTGGCCAGAGAAAACAACAAGCCTGTGGATTAGGAGCCGTTTAAAATTCAGCAAATGCGGACCAAGGGAATGATTAAGTAGGGGGAAATAGAGTACTAGAGTAAGCTTGCAGGGAACATTAAAAGCAGCTGTACAAGCTTCGGTAGGTATTTAAAGAGCTAAAGATTGGTGAAGACAAATGGGTGTCCCTTACATTGAGAAAGAGTGAGCAGGAGGAACTGAAGAAAATCAGTATTAGTAAGGAAATGGCGTTCGGCAAATTGATGGGATGCAAGGCCGATAAATCCCCAGGGCATGATAATCTGCACCCCACAGTACTTAAGGAAGTGACACTAGAAGTAGTGGATGCATTGGAATAGACTTTGGAAAAGTTCCTACATATTGGAGTGTAGGTAATGTAAACATACTATTTAAAAAGGGAGGGAGAGAGAAAGCATGGACTTATATACCAGTCAGCCTGACATCGGTAATGGGGAAAAATCTGGAGTCCATTACAAAAGATTTATTAGCTGAGCATTTGGAAAACAGTGGCAGAATCGGACATAGTAAGCATGGATTTAGAAAGGGAAATCATGCTTGACAAATCTACTGGAATTTATTGAGGATGTAAATAGTAAAGTTGAAGAGGGGGAGCCAGTGGATGTGGCTTATTTGGACTTTCATTACGCTTTCGACAAAGTCCCACATAAGAGATCAGCGTGTAAAATGAAAGTGTTTGGGATTGAAGGTACTATATGGATATGGATAGAAAACTGGTTGGCAGATAAGAAACAAAGAGTAAGAATAAAGGGGTCTTTTTTTTCTGAATGGCAGGCACTGACTAAAGGGGTACCACAGGGATCGGTGTTGGACCCCAGTTATTCATAATATATGTGAATGATTTAGATGAGGGAGCTGAATGTAACATCTCCACATTTTCAGATGACACAAAGTCGGTTTGCAGATTGAGCTGTAAGGAAAATGTGAAGATGCTGCAGTGTGATTTGGACAAGCTGAATGAGTGAGCAAATGCATTTCAGATGTAGTATCATGTGGATAGTCGTGAGGTTATCCACTTTGGTTGCAAAAACAGGAAGGCAGATTATTATCTGAATGGCTATAAATTGGGAGAGGGGAATGTACAACAAGACCTGGGTGTCCTTGTACACCAGTCGCTGAAGGTAAGCATGCAGGTGCAGCAGATGGTAAAGAAGGCAAATGGTATGTTGGCCTTCATAGCCAGAGGATTTGAGTACAGGAGCAGGGATGTCTTGCTGCAATTATACAGGGCCTTGGTGAGACCACACCTGAAATATTGTGAACAGTTTTGGTCTCCTTACCTGAGGAAGGATGTTCTTGGCATAGAAGGAGTGCAGCGAAGCTTTACCACACTGATTCCTGGGATGGCGGGACTGATATATGAGGGGAAAATGCCTCTGATAGGATTATATTTCGCTGGAGTTCAGAAGAATGAGGGGGATCTCATAGAAACAAATAAAAGTCGAACAGGACTAGACAGCGTCAATACAGGAAGGATGTTTCCGATGGTGGGGGAGCACAGAACTAGGATCACATTCTGAGGATACGGGATAGACCATTAAGGACTGAGAGGAGGAGACATTTCTTCACCCAGAGAGTAGGGAGCCTGTGGAACTCGCTACCACATAAAGTAGTGCAGACCAAAACATTGCGTCTTTTCAAGAAGGAGTTTGCTATAGCTGTTGAGACGAAAGGGATCAAAGGATATGGGGGGAAACGGGAGCAGGCTGTTGGGCTGGAGGATCAGCCATGATCATATTGAATGGCGGAGCAGGCTCGAAGGGCCGAATGACCTACTCCTGATCCTATTATCTATATTTCTATGTTCTTACATTTCACACAAACTCTCTCTCTCTCTCCCCCTCTCTCTCTCTGTCTCTCTCTCTCTGTCTCCGTCTCTATCCGTCACTATTTCTCTCTCACACACAAAAAGAAACACGCAAACACACACTCACACAGAGGCACACAGAAGCACACACGCACACAAAAAGCACACACACAGAGACCCAAACAAACATACATACACTCAAATGCACAGACATACATACGAATGCACACATAGTCACGAAGAAAATGATGCATACGTGCTCACAAAATTACTCTCACAAACAGATACTCATGCACACACACAGGATCTCACAAGCACTCCCTGACACTCAAACGCACAGAAAAGTACACGTGCACACGCAAACAGCAGCACATATAAAACAGGCACACAGATGCACTCATAAATTTTAACACCCTCAGAAAATTTCAGACGCACGTTCTAACACACACTGTGTTATAGACAGAAACACACAGACACGAGTCTCCCTCTCTCTCTAACACACACCCACGTTCATGATCACACAAATGCAAACACACACACACACATGCGTGTATGCACACGCAGACAAAAACAAACACATTAACTCTCACACAGCACACATACTTCAGATAAAGCCCTTCAGGCTCCAATAATGACAATGATCCTCCAATGTACCTCACCGTGTCTATCCACTCGGGTGACTGCAGGAGTGTTTGGAATATCTGAATTCCCTTTTCCTGTGACCTCAGCAGCACGAGCTCCACATGCCGTGATGGGTGCCACTGCCACACAACAGGACCCTGAAAGCAAGCCGAGGACCTCCAGCTCCCGGCCCTCCATAGCCCGCCCGTCAAGCTCATCACAATCACTAGGCTGCATCCTCCTCCACCCTGAAGTTCACGGTCCATCAATGCGTATTGGCAGAGTTAGGCAGGTTTGGGAGATGTCATTGCACAGCCTGGGCAAATGTGTTCATCTCTTCTACTTCGCTTGTGTATATTACATCCCCAGAATATGCCTTTCATATGTCTCCTTGTTGTGATGAGCAGCGTTTGTGTCACTCAGATGTGAAACTTAGATTTGTTCACAAGGTAAATGCTGGGGCATCAGAGCAGGGCCACTTCCCTGTGCTTTGTGTAGCCATCAAACCAAAGTGATTGTCCAGCTTCACACTCAGTGACACATCACTGATATCTGATCATGGACTCTGCTTGGCATTGCAGCCAGAATGTCGTGTGCAGGCGTCACAGAGATCCATCATTCTCTCTGTGTGATCCCAGGGTCTTTAAGCTGGTGCTGGCCTCCATCTCATCAGCATCTGTGGCCGGAGACGCTGTGATCCTGAAGGGGTCAGGTGCTGAAGGCTGACAAAGGATCAGGTACATTAAAGTTCCATGGCTGCACATCCATGATATGACCCTAATCCCAGAGCGCACCTCTTGTGCGCCTGCACCCTCTGGCAAGTGCGATTGCCTCATTGTTGTCATGATTGCCTTCCAATGCCTCTTCACCCACATTCCCGTCGCCGTGCTCCTCATTGGAGGAGACGCCCAGCTCCTCCATCTCCTCAGTCATGTTCTCTGCCCGTAGCAGCGCCAGGTTGCAAAGTGCAAAGCAGGGGACATTGGTGCATCACACCCTCTGTGGACTATATTGCAGGCCTGCACCAGAAAGGTCCAGTTACCGGAACCACATTTCCAACATCCTGGTTGATTGCTACAACAAGGCGCGAGCTGCAGCATAAGCTTCATTATAATTCCCGTCTGCTGCAGTCTGAGTTCACCCACACGGGTGTCATCAGCCACGTCCTCTGTGGGTTGTCCTTCTGACTGGGGAGCCATCACTGCAGCCCTAATGGATCCTATAAGCCGACAGGGATCTGAGACGTACTGAGACAACCTCCTGACAGAGGTAGACACACGCAGGGACATCCTGTTCCCTGAATGTTCCAGGTCCACATTGGAGTCACAGAGGAAGCAGCATCCCACTTCACGGAGCACAGCCTGTGCATTCTCCTGACAGAGGTAGACACACACACAGAGACATCCTTTTCCTTGAAGGATCCAGATTCCCTCTGGATTCCTGGAAGCAACAGAACGCCGCATCTCGGAGCACGGCCTGGGCATCCTCCTGACAGTGGTAGACACACACAGGACACCATGTTCCCTGAAGGATCCAGGTTCCCTCCAAACACCAGAAAGAGTTTGGTGACCATCCACGGAGCTGGACAAAGCGTCAAAAGTGCCTCAATGACCTGCTGTGTTCCGCCAAGGTGAGGGGGATGCCCCTTCTGGACATGCAGCCTGGCATCTCTGCATACAGTATGTCAGGCCTCGGGTTGGCACAGGATACATGACGCTTGGCAGCACTACAGGAGCCTGCGCCCATGATCAAGGTGAAGGGAACAATTTCAATGGTAAAGGATGACAATGAGGAGAAAGAACTGTCGATCTCTTGGAGGAATCTCCAATCACTGTGACTAAATGAGACACCATGTCACCCTTGGCAGCATTGGCGGAGAAGAAAAGAGTTGACGTTTCAACAGAACTTGAGTGAATCCAAGAAAGGGGTGAAATATAAGCTGGTTTAAGTGTGTGTGTGTGTGTGTGTGTGTGTGTGTGGGGGGGGGGGGGGGAGGTGGGGTGGGGGGGGAGAGATGTGGAGGGGGGGTGTGGTTGTAGGGACACACAAGCAGTGATAGAAGCAGATCATCAAAAGATGTCACAGACAACAGGACAAAAGAACACATAGGTGTTAAAGTTGGTGATATTATCTAAACGAATGTGCTAATTAAGAATGGATGGTAGGGCACTCAAGGTATAGCTCTAGTGGGGGTAGGGGGAGCATAAAAGATTTAAAAATATTTAAAAATAATGCAAATAGGTGGGAAAAGAAAAATCTATATAATTTGTTGGAAAAAACAAAAGGAAGGGGGAAACAGAAAGGGGGTGGGGATGGAGGAGGGAGCTCAAGACCTAAAGTTGTTGAATTCAATATTCAGTCCGGAAGGCTGTAAGTTGCCTCATCGGAAGATGAGGTGTTGTTCCTCCAGTTTGCGTTGGGCTTCACTGGAACAATGCAGCAAGCCAAGGACAGACATGTGGGCAAGAGAGCAGGGTGGAGTGTTGAAATGGCAGGCGACAGGGAGGTTTGGGTCATTCTTGCGGACAGACCGCAGGTGTTCTGCAAAATGGTCACCCAGTTTATGTTTGGTCTCTCCAATGTAGAGGAGACCACATTGGGAGCAACGAATGCAGTAGACTAAGTTGGGGGAAATGCAAGTGAAATGCTGCTTCACTTGAAAAGAGTGTTTGGGCCCTTGGACGGTGAGGAGAGAGGAAGTGAAGGGCCAGGTGTTACATCTTTTGCGTGGGCATGGGGTGGTGCCATAGGAGGGGGTTGAGGAGTAGGGGGTGATGGAGGAGTGGACCAGGGTGTCCTGGAGGGAACTATCCCTACAGAATGCCGATAGGGGGGGTGAAGGGAAGATATGTTTGGTGGTGGCATCATGCTGGAGTTGTCGGAAATGGCGGAGGATGATCCTTTGAATGCGGAGGCTGGTGGGGTGATAAGTGAGGACAAGGGGGACCCTATCATGTTTCTGGGAGGGAGGAGAAGGCATGAGAGCGAATGCGCGGGAGATGAACTGGACACGGTTGAGGGCCCTGTCAATAACCATGGGTGGAAAACCTCGGTTAAGGAAGAAGGAGGACATGTCAGAGGAACTGTTTTTGAAGGTAGCATCATCGGAACAGATACGATGGAGGTGAAGGAACTGAGAGAATGGGATGGAGTCCTTACAGGAAGCTGGGTGTGAGGAGCTGTAGTCGAGGTAGCTGTGGGAGTCAGTAGGTTTGTAATGGATATTGGTGGACAGTCTATCACCAGAGATTGAGACAGAGAGGTCAAGGAAGGGAAGGGAAGTGTCAGAGATGGACCACTTGAAAATGATGGAGGGGTGGAGATTGGAAGCAAAATTAATATTTTTTTCCAAGTCCCGACAAGAGCATGAAGCAGCACCGAAGTAATCATCGATGTACCGGAGAAAAAGTTGTGCAAGGGGGCCGGAGTAGGACTGCAACAAGTAATGTTCCACATACCCCATAAAGAGACAGGCATAGCTGGGGCCCATGCGGGTACCCATAGCCACACCTTTTATTTGAAGGAAGTGAGAGAGGAGTTGAAGGAGAAATTGTTCAGTGTGAGAACAAGTTCAGCCAGATGGAGGAGAGTAGTGGCGGATGGGGATTGTTCGGGTCTCTGTTCAAGGAAGAAGCTAAGGACCTTGTTTTGTCCCTACAACCACTCAAACCCCCTCCACTTCTCTCCTCCCACCCAACCCCCCCACCACCACCCCCCTCCACCCCGCCACCACACACACACACACACACACACACACACACACACACACACACACACACACACACACACACACACACACACACACACACACACACACACACACACACACACACACACACACACACACACACACCTTAAACCAGCTTATATTTCACCCCTTTCTTGGATTCACTCAAGTTCTGTCGAAGGGTCATGAGGACTCGAAACGTCAACTGTTTTCTTCTCCGCCGCTGCTGCCAGACCTGCTGAGTTCTTCCAGGTAATTCTGTTTTTGTTTTGGATTTCCAGCATCCACAGTTTTATTGCTTTTAACCATGTCAGCCTTCCCCTCTTGTCCTTGCAGTGGAAGAGGGAACACAACGCCCTAGAGCTGCAGAGGATGGGGTGTTGGACCCCAAACCTCCGTGTTATTGGACCTGAGGAGGAGAGGGCAATGCACATTGCCACAACAGCATCCACAGAACGTTATGGTTTACAGGGAGCCCCCCTCCAAGGTTCACACGGCTCTGCTGTTAATGCAGATAATGAGGGCTGTCTGGGGGTGAGGGTTTGGGGAGAGCTGGGGTTTGGGATTGGCAGCTCCTTTCAGAAAGGTTATGTGTAACTCCAAGCTACGAGAGTGTTTAGCAAGGGAAACAGTGAACGGCAGCAACTGAGTACCGGGGTAGCTTTGGAAGAAGGTCACTGAGAAAGAAAATTATCTCTCTGACTTCACCTCATGCCTGCCTTGTGATTCTCCCACAGATCCCGGAGTTGCTGTCCTGCCCTCCAGAGAGAAGTCAGCACTCGGACCCCAGGAGCAGGTAGACATGTCCGAAGAAGCACCATCGGCATTATTGCACTCTGCAGGAACCAGGCCTGAGACTCTGTCTCCAGTGGGTACAAGTGTGGAGTCAGAGTGGGTAGCACTGGGTGATGAGCACGGCACCAGTGTATAGCAGGAGGTATCAGCAGCAGAGCTTTCTGTGCTCACTAATCGGCCTCACCTTTCCAATCATCCCCCAGGGAAGGATATCAGCCAGCCTTACCCGGTCTGACCAACAAATGGCTCCGTGGTTATCACTTTTCCCTGACACACTGTGTGTGGCACCCAGTAAACCTTGTTCATGTGTGACATCCCCAAAAGATACAAGATGCATGTCATGCCATATCGCTGGTGTTTCGAACTTCCCCCTCTCCCTTCCACATCTTGGGTCTCACTCTTGCAAGGCAGCAATCTTCTGGAGTGATTCTGGATGACCTGGCCTCTGGCCACGATGATGTCCTGCTGTGCACATCGGCACCCACATGCCCTGAAATCTGTTTAACTTTCACTGTCCCGCCTTTTCCCCTCTAACTGGTGTTAGAAAGGATGGGCCTGGCCACGTTGCTACAGCCAGTTGCAGCATGTCACACCCCCTATCCCCCATAGAAATGGTTCTGCAGGCAAACATGTTTGACCGCAGGTCCACCTGGACTTGGTCTCTATTTAACATCCTTAAGGCCCTGTGGGGAAAGGAGATGGTGGACCCTGTTGAATGGTGCGCTGAGCAGGCTGCCAAAGATGATTGACAGAATTTCTCATCCCAGAACTTTCAAACAAGAACCGAGACATCGTTTGTCTGGTGGTCACAGAGGCCTTGACTGTCACTCACCTGCTGCATGTACAGAAACTACACGCTCTACACGTTGTCCTCGACATGGCTTTGGTGGGGAAGAGACTGTTGTTCAACATCGTATGGAATGTCCCCTCACAACGAAGTTCTGGAGAGAGTTACAATGTTTTTTTATCAAGGTAAATCCCGAGCAGCTCTGTGACACAGGGCGCTGTGCTCTACGGGCTGTTCCCAGGGACACACACCAAGATAAATATCAACAGCTGCTGCAGGGCCATCGACTGGGTGAAAGACGCTCTTTTCCCACCTCAAACCTCTTGGTTTTCCAGAGAACAATGTTATCCATGACCAATTGTTTCAGACTGGCACTTTCCATGTTCTAGGACTACACGCTCCATAAGGGTAAACACCTGAAATGGTTAAATGTGCGATTTATGTGATTCACTTTAGTTCTTGGCCCCGTAATCAAGGTGCAATTTTTAATTTAACTGTTTCTCTGGCACGTGAAATCTTTTGCAATGTTAGACAAAATTTGACATTGTGACTGTCACACAGCAGCTGCACATTCAGAGAGTGGGAGTCCTTTCTGTTTATGGGGCAGCGACATTCTGTGGGGAACCTTATTACAACATGAGTGCAGTTGACCACATGCTGTACCTGTAAAAACCAGCAATGGAGGCAAACCCTGACACCCTCTGTCCTGAGATGCTGTCTCAGTGTCGTCAGGAATGAACTGGCCCGCCTTGGAGAAAAGGGGATTGGTCACAGTGTGGATAACCCTGTGTACAGCTCAGTGTCAGAACCACACAAGTCACTCAGGAGGCTTGCAAGTAACAGATTGTGAAAACGTTAAGAGCCACAGAAAGCTTCAGTGTCACTGACAGTGTGTGTCTCTGGAGTGACCTTTCCTGTAGGTCTTTGTGGAGAAGGGCACACAATTCAGGCACAACCTACTTGGAGAAGCTCAGCCTCCTCCTGCATTGTATCTCACCCATGTACAGGTAATTGACACTGGTACTGAAGACACTTTGCAGTGGGAACTGCCTGAATATCTGGTACCTCATTCTAGCAGATTCCTGGCTTTGAACTTCCTCCCACATATGGACTCGTCCATCTGGTACACGATGCTTTTCATGCTGCTGCTGCTGCTCCTGAGACTCTCTGACTGGGAGGTAACCTGGTGCCTCACCCATGACCAAAGAGACAATAGTAATGTATTAGTTGATTGACGCAGGATGTAAGGCAGAAGTGACCCTTGTTGCTGGCAACTATGTAGCTGGTGTGGACTGGTCTGACTCCTCGGTGTCCCTACATCCTCCTTCAGAAGAGAAATAGGCTTCTTCCAGCAAGCTCTGAATAATTGCGACTCAATTATCTATTGAATATCCAAATTTTCAGCAGAAGCAAAAATAAAGCAGAAGAAATACCTAAGATGTGGTGATTCCGGACCAAATCCCTGTCTCTATCAGTACACGGAAATCCAGCCTTGGGAAAACACACAATATCTTTTAATGTGACAGGACAAGTTCAGAAAGCAATTGAAAAATAAAATAATGCAGTGCTCTTGGCTTTAAAAACAGCTATACATGAAAAAAGTCAGCAATAATTCTTGGTTATATACACAGCATTAATTAGATCCCAGTGGGGGGATTTTATCCAATTCTTAGCATCAGACTTTGTATAGAATGGAATGACGTAGTGAAGATTCAGAGGTGATTTATTTGAATGTTTCCCAGTATCTGGAGAGACTGGAAATGCTGAGATTGTCTCTGTGGAGCAGTTAACTGTAAGGGGAGAATAAGTCTAGATTTGAAATTCATGAATGTTTTGATGAGAGTGATTAAAGTGACACTGCTTCAAGTGGCTGTAATGTCAAGAACAAGAAATCAGTGATTTAAGGTAATTGACGAAATTAGTGGGACTCTAGTGCGGAGAAAGTTTTACAGGGGGCGAGAGTCCATGTTCCCGTGGGTGGAGGGGGTAGCAGACCCAAAATGAACACACTCCGAAGGGGATGGGGACAGGTGGAAAAAAGGTCTTCTAGCCCTGAGGACCTGACAGCAGTGCCAGAAGAAGTTCAATGTGTTCACACGGGTGGGTAATGTCAGTGAATCCATTTCCACATGGCACCTCCTACCCACAACAGCGCCAACAACTCACACAGCTCAATGTACCACACCCCCATCACTCAACAATAAGCAATCACTAACAATCAGGATTAATGCCTAATATTCACAATCAAAATCTCACTCTCACACACCATCCTCTCGTAACAGCCTTACATACACCAATCACTGTCTCAACATAACTCCAACTATTCAGCTACAGCAGGTACATCGCCCAAAGCAGCGCAACACCATTATTGACAATCTGCCCTCTCTCGCTGGCAGGACAACGTGACCCCTTAAACACAAGGAGTGGCAGAAGACCAGAGGGGACAAATTAAACCTTCATCCCCTGTGCTTGAGGGAGGAGATGGTTCTCTGTATCATGGGAGAAGGGCTGTGACAGAGCCTGAAGCACTAGATATCACTGCGAGTGTTAAGGATGATGATATGTTCTTGCCTTATGTCCTTTCTGAACGCCCAGCTCACCCTCATCCTGCTGTCTGGGATGATACACAAGCTGCAGAAGATGGGACAATGGCCATCTTGCTCTCCATCCCACACCAACCCCTCACTTCAGTCCTCTTCTTCTGCCTTCAAACTTGGCAATGACAGCCTAAAGCTGACAGGTCCCGACTGACATAAAGGGGAAGAGAGAGGTGGGACAAGAAAGAGAGGGAGAGTGGGGGTGGGGTGGGGTGGGGGAGAGGGAAGAGAGAGAAGGGTGATGGGACAGGTGGGGGAGAGAGAAACATGACAGCACTGATGATGAAGCCCAGTCGTTTGACTGACACTCACAGCCATCAGCTCAAATACTTGCACTGTTTGTAAAATAGAGACGAGTGCAGAGTCGGAATATGTATGTGGTGAATCACCGAGAAGCAAAGGGCTGCAGACAGGTCAGGTGGAAAGGATAGTTCCTCTGCAGCGCAACAGAGGGTGTGATCACAAATGTGTTCTGGTACAGGGGACTCAGAAGGGAAAATTGCTGAGCTCTGTGGAAGTGGATGCTAACTCCATGACAGCACTAGTGGACCCAGCTATGATACAGTATCTGCTGGACATTGTCCCAACTTCCACTGTGGTACATGCCGAATCTATGCAAAATCTCATTGCTGCAGTGGGAGCTCAGGCTGCGCTCTTGAGATCCATGCTTGCTGTCATGCAGGCTCAGACTGCTGTCGGAGTAGATGGACAGAAGCTTTTTCCCAGGATGCAAGAGTCAATTACTAGGGGACAAAGATTTAAGGTGAGAGAAGAAAATATAGAGGAGATGTGCGGGACAGGTTTTTATGCAGAGGGTAGTGAGTGTCTGGAATTTGCTGTCAGAGCAGGTGATGGAAGCAGATACGATACTAGGATTTAAGAGGCAGCTTGACAAATACATGAATATGATGGGAATAGAGGGATATGGACCCTGGAAGTGCAAAATGTTTTTGTTGACAGGCAATATGATCGGCGCAGGCTTGGTGGGCTGAAGGGCCTGTTCCTGTGCTGTACATTTCTTTGTTCTTTGTTCTTTGCTGTCATCACGGCTGTGGATCTCAGTGCTCAAAGGGACATGCAGATTCTCTCAGCACCCCAGCAAACTGTGCTCCAGCAAATAACTAGGATAGCTGAGGTTCCTGCCCTTGGGGGTGAGAGTGTCTCCATGGAGCATGAACCTGCTGTCCTCTCTCAGTATGACAGCATTTGTTTTCACGTCAATGCAACTCCGCCAGTGTTCTTGCTATAACCCCCATCATCCAGAGTGCTGCTGCCCATGTGGAGGTGGCGCAGTCCCAATCTGAGTGCTCAAGCCCCAGAGCTGCTCGAGGTTGTTCAGCAGGACTATCTACAGCCTCCCCCAGTGAAAGTCAGCCGCCTTCCACCAGCCATGCTGCCGCCATTGGAGAAGCACTGTGTAGGAGCACTAGGTAACTCGAGGGAAAGTACAGGACAGGCACAAATCCAACTCAGACGTGTGAATAGTTCAGTTTTGTCTGCATAATTGGATGTGTCATTGGATACAGATGTTAGTAAACAAGTTTGCGTTACTGATTTTTATTACAAAATGGTGACCAAGAGGAAGCTGTGATGGGGTATTTCAGATGGTTGTAACAGTGGAGAATGGCAGCGTACAGAAGTTGTCCAATGGGAATCAGAGCCTTATTAGGCACTCTGCAACAGTCTGTCTGGGTGTAACTCTTTTAAGTACAAACACGTTTCCATCTGTTCCTATTCAGATTAGGTTACGTTGTTTCATAGCTTTGCCATTGTGAGATTTGAACTCTTGATCTTGGGGTTTCAAGCCCAGTACCATAACCACTTGGCTATTTAGGCCAAGCCCCTGTCTGGGTGTAAGGTGCACAAAAATATCCTCCCTGCCTCTTCCTCCTCCTCCTCCTGAGGTGTTCTCCGGATTCCTGGTGACATTGCCTATGCACTCATGATAGTGATGATATTCTTATAATATCAGCTGATGTTGCAACTGGGCAAGCCAGGTCCCAGGGTGTAGCACAGCTGGATAGACCCTAACGCTTACATTCTTTGTTTAGATACATGGAGAGGGGCGACTGAACAGAATCACTGGAGACAGCTAATGAAGTTTTAACAAAAATATACATTTATTAAACAAGACAAGATGAACTATATTACAAATCTCTTTCACCCACAACTTATATATATTAGATACATAGATAGATATCTTTGGATTACACAAGTTAAAAAGGCCATTGTATACTCCAATTTTCACAGTAAGTACAGAGTCCACGTAAATGAAGAGGAGACCTCTACTCAGACACAACACACTGAATCCAAGGGACAAATAAAACTCAAAGAAATGCAATGGATCTGTTTTTAACTCTTCCCGGTCACTTGTCACACCGTGAGCCAACATTTCTCACTGAATTCCATCTTCTACACAAAGGCTTTCTAATCTCCACTCTCCAATAGCCCTCTTTGTAATCATCTCCCATACTGACACTTTCTCTCTGACGCCTTCTGCAAGGGATCACCTCCAGGACTTTGAGCTCTGCTTCCGATGCTTCTCTTCCCTGGGTTATCACATTCATTCAAGCTGTCTTCTAAACACTCTTCCTCACCACTTACCCATCAACAGTACCGCTGCTTCACATTCCCGTGGCCTAGTGTTACAGGCATTCCGTTGTTTATTTGGAACTTCTGACTTCTAACATGCCTTTATATCACATTAAACCTGTTTCCTGCAGATTTTGTTTTATATTCAAATTTCAAGCTTGGAGCCTTCCAATTTGCTCCTTATATTTAAATTCATTTAATACAGATTTTATTGGCTCCTGTTCTTCACTTAACCAAAATGTCTCCCTAGGACGTTCTCCAGATTCTGTCTCACCCTTTTTGCTTTGGGGCCGATTGGTTCTTTTGGGGAAATTATTCTGTCTGTAGTTCCCTCTACGCTGACTGCAGTCTCTCTTGGCAGCTGTCTTCATACTGAACTGAAACTGCTGGGATTGGTGGGCAGGGGGTTGGGGTGGTAGGGACTTGGGCTGCCTCTCTGAAACTCGGTTGCTAGGCAACAGCTCCGTTTTTATCTGCTCTTGTTTGTTTTAACTTCTCACAGTCATAAAACGCAATAAAAATGCAGACAGTTTTACAGACGTGTGTAACAAAACTCAGCTTGAAATTTTCTAAACACAGGTAAAGGAATACTTAAACTTAATCAAAGTTAAACTTTAAAGCTAAAACTCATTCCTAATGCCAACAAGGGCGGAGAGCATGATACAGATGGACTTGCAGCTCAATTCTAGGGGAGGAATGGTGCTGCCAGTAGTAGTGAATGTGGCAGTCACCGCAATCCCTTTGCTTGGGCTATCTCCATTTGGCTAGTATAGACATAAGTGATATCAATTGGTCTGTGGTGCATCACTGCATTGACATCTTCCTTATTTGTGTCTAATTGTTAACGGCATGAAGGATGCAGCAGAACACCATGGATTTGAACACCTGCTCCAGCGTGTAGTGGATGTTACCCTGTGAGTGGATCAGGAATCAGGAGCATTATTTCATCTCATCAATAGTCTGTTTCACGATGTTCCTGGTGGTTCCATTGCTCTCGGTTTGCTCGTGTTATATTCACATGGCGGTTTGGCTGTGGGGAGTGGTGAGTTTGTGTGTGTTTAGAGCCTTGTGTCGAGGGGCAACTTCAATCTTCAAGAGGCCAACCCCTGGTTCTGAAAGAGGTTTGAATATGATGGGAATGGCTGCCAACTTCAGAATGATGGCATCGTGGCTGCTGCCAAGATGAGGAACATTAACCAACATGATGTACTGTGCATCGTCACATAGCTGCTGTACATATTGGCAGCTCATCAATACCTTCTCAAGGGAAACCAGACAGTGACACCCATATCCATGAAAGAATTACATTTGGGGGAAAAAATGCGCTGAGAGTTCTTTTAATTACTGGAGCTTTGTCATGGGGGCTCAGTGGGGCCAGAGGCACCATCGGGAATCCTTATGTCCTGAGAAAACAGTGGGTCCGCACATCATACTTCTCCCTGTTGAGGGGAAAAGTGATATATTCGCCTCACCCGACATAGATGGTCTCCGTCTTCTAGTGGAAACATCGACAGATAACTTTCTGAGAGATGATGGATATGTTATCCGCTCCTGTCTGAAATGTTCTGCATCCATAGAAGCTCAATGGAACTCTGACCTTAATTGCCACTGACATCACTGTCCTCGTGATGCTGCAAGTCATGTTGAAGGAGGTGACACAGATCTGTGACCTCCCCTTGTTGTATCAGATTTTCCTCACTTTCTTTTCCGGGGTTATAATTAGTTTGGTAAAGTGTTCATGAAAACCCTGGGGTGGGTAGGGCAGAGCCCCCCTCATCAACCCTCTCTACAGGCCTCTCTGCAGCCTTTGAGACGTGTTGATCATGTTACTGTCACCGATGCACTGTAACTAAAGACCCCATACCTCATCCATAACTGGGTCACCAAATGATCTGTCCTCCCTGAATGCATGGAGCAGCTCACAACAGAAGCTCCAAAACAACATCCCCAACAACTCCACTAACTTTCCAATTACAGAGGTCAGTCAAAGCCTTTCCACTACAAGTTAGAAGCCTCGTCTTTTTAAATCGTGCTAGACAGGTTTCCTTGTGTTTCTCAACTCATTTTTAGCCGAGACTGACTAACACAGGCGTTCAACGGACAGGCACACACCAAGTTATGAAGACATGTGTCAAAGCTGCAGGAACCACCTGTCCAACATGGAGCACCAGCTGGGAGTCGCTGGGAAGTGAATAACAGTGCGACCCACTCTTTTTCATTGTTAGAGCATCGTAACTCTGTTAGCAGTGGCCCTAATCCGCTACAAAGGCCAGATTCATATTTGGGGGGGGGGGGGGGGGATATTGAGTGAAACACATTACCTTTAAAATTAAACTGCATAACACTTAAAGTGAAACAATTTTCAGGAATAATGGTAAAAGACAGAGGGATAGGTATTAATCGGAGGAGTGAAGACATGGAGGTACCAAATCATTAAGTGATAATATTCAAATTGAGATGTTACCACACCAGGAATCAATGCAGGTCAGGGAGCACAGGGATGGTGGTTGAACGGGATTAGTTTGGATATGGGCAGGATAGTTTGGGATGAGCTGTGGTTTGTTAAGAATGGCAGCTGACAGTGTGACCACGATAACATTGGAATAGTCGAGTCTGGGTTGAGGAAAATTTGAGGGTTTATTCATTAGCAGGGTTGGGGCGGGGTGTTGATGAGTGATATTTTGGAGCTGGAAGGGGCAAGATTGGGAATGGAGAGAATAGGCGTTCAGCAATCAGCTCAGTGTCAAACGGATCGCACATGGAGTGAACAGACTGGTTCTGCCGCAGATATTGGCCTGGGAGGCTCGTGGATACAATGGATCAGGAGCGGAATTTCTGAGAGAAACTGAAGACAAAAGATTCCATCTTCCCAGATTTCAAATGACAAAAATAATACTGAAGTTAAATGTTGTTTATAATATAAATAACCTGACAGAGTGACTTACCAGGTACACCAACAATAGCCAGGATGGGATAATAACCTGCTTGAATAACCAGAAGCGTGTAATAGATGCGAGAATTTAATGACAACCAAGAATAAAATGTAGACAGCATGTACAACCCAGAGGCTAAACCCCTG
The DNA here is from genome assembly GCA_026770705.1 of Isurus oxyrinchus. Classification (NCBI taxonomy): domain Eukaryota; kingdom Metazoa; phylum Chordata; class Chondrichthyes; order Lamniformes; family Lamnidae; genus Isurus; species Isurus oxyrinchus. The sequence continues at coordinate 131,282 of JANJGN010001053.1, read as the reverse complement.
TCCATTGTTGTAGCATTGCATTCTATTGTTCTCAGATTCTGATCCATTGTTGTAACATTCCAATCTATTGTTCTCCGATTTTGATCCATTGTTTTAACATTCCACTCTATTGTTCTCAGATTCTGATCCATTGTTGTAACATTCCAATCTATTGTTCTCCGATTTTGATCCATTGTTTTAACATTCCACTCTATTGTTCTCAGATTCTGATCCATTGTTGTAACATTGCAATCTATTGTCCTTAGATCCTGATCTCTCCTCTCCCTCTCTCTGATCTCTGTCAGTGTCGGAGTTGATGCTCCCGCTGAAAATATGTGATAACATAGTGAAAGGAGTCCCTTATTAATAGAAGGGGCTAAACCACCAGTGGCACAATAAGGTTCCATGGAGACAGACGTTATTTGCAGTCACTGAACAAACATGTTGTGTTCAACCCTTTGAATCAAATATTTTTATATCACAATAAGACCATAAGACCATAACACAAATTAGGCCATTCGGCCAATCGAGTCTGCTCTGCCATTCAATCGTGGCTGATAGGTTTCTCAACCCCATTCTCCCGCATTCACCTCATAACCTTTGATCCCCTTACCAATCAAGAACCTATCTCTCTCGGTCTTAAATACACTCAATGACCTGGCCTCCACAGCCTTCTGTGGCAATGAATTCCATAGATTCACACTCTCTGGCTAAAGAAGTTTTCCCTCATCTCTGTTCTAAAAGGTCTTCCCTTTAGTCTGAGGCTATGCCCTCGGGTCCTAGTCTCTCCTATTAATGGAAACATCTTCCCCACGTCCACTCTATCCAGGCCTTTCAGTACTCTGTAAGTTTCAATCAGATCCCCCCCCCCCCCTCATTCTTCTAAACTCCATCGAGTATAGACCCGGAGTCCTCAAACGTTCCTCATATGTTAAGCCGTTCATTCCTGGGATCATTTTCGTGAACCTCCTCTGGACCCTTTCCAAGGCCAACACATACTTCCTGAGATATGGGGCCCAAAATTGCTCACAATATTCTACATGTGGTCTGACCAGAGCCTTATAAAGCCTCAGCAGCACATCCCTGCTTTTATATTCTAGTCCTCTCGAAATACATGCCAACATTTCATTTGTCTTTCTAACCACTGACTCAACCTGCAAGTTAACCTTAAGAGAATCCTGGTCTAGGACAACCAAGTCCCTTTGCACTCCAGATTTCTGAATTCTCTCCAGATTTAGAAAATAGTCTATGCCTCTATTCTTCCTACCAAAGTGCATGACTTCCCCACGTTGTATTCCATCTGCCAATTCTTTGCCCATTCTCCTAACCTGTCCAAATCCTTCTGCAGCCTCCCCGCCTCCTCAATACGACTTGTCCCTCTACCTATCTTTGTATTATCTGCAAACATGGCCAGGATGCCCTCAGTTCCTTCATCTTGATCATTAATTTATAAAGTGAAAAGTTCTGGTTGCAACACTGACCCCTGCGGAACTCCACTAGTCACCGGCCACCTTCCTGAGAAGGACCCCTGTATCCCCACTCTCTGCCTCCTGCCACACAAGGCAATCTTCTATCCATGCTAGTACCTTGCCTCTAACACCATGGGCTCTTATCTTACTGAGCAGCCTCCTGTGCTGTACCTTGTCAATGGTCTTCTGGAAGTCCAAGTAGATAACATCCATTGGCTCTCCTCTGTCTAACCTACTTGTTACCTCCTCAAAGAATTCTAACAGATTTGACAGGCATGACCTCCCATTGATGAAACCATGCTGACTTTGCCCAATTTTACCATGCACTTTCAAGTGTTCTGAAATCTCATCCTTAACAATGGACTCTAAAATCTTACCAATGACCGAGGTCAGGCTAATTGGCCTGTAATTTCCTGTCTTTTGCCTCAATCCCCTCTTAAGCACGGGCGTTACATTAGTGATTTTCCAGTCTTCTGGGACCCTCCAGTGATTCCTAAAAGATTGCCACTAACGCCTCCACTATCTCTTCAGCTCTCTCCTTCAGAACTCTGGGGTGTAATCCATCTTGTCCAGGTGATTTATCCACCTTCAGACCTTTCAGTTTTCCTAGCACCTTCTCCTTGGTAATGGCCACCATACTCACCTCTGCCCCTCGATTCTCTTGAACTTTGGGGATGTCACTCATGTCTTCCACTCTCAAGAATGATATAGATTACCTATTCAATTCCTCCACCATTCCTTTGTTCCCCACTACTACTTCTCCAGCGTCATTTTCCAGTGGCCCAATGTCCACTTTTGCCTCTCTCTTTTACTTTATATATCTTAAAAAAAAACTCTTGCCATCTTATTTATATTACTGGCTAGTTTCACTTCATATTTAATCTTCTCTCTCCTTATTTCTTTTTTAGTTGTCCTCTGTTTGTCTTTCCCACTGCTCTTTGCCGCATCGTATGCTTTCTTTTTAGCTTTTATGGTGTCCCTGAATTTCCTTGTCAGCCATGGTTGCCTCATCCTCCCTTTAGTATGCTTCTTCTTCCTAGGGATGACTTTTTGCTGTTTCTCCCAAATAACTCCCAGAAACTCCTGTCGTTTATTTTCCAGTCTTTCTGCTAGCCTCATATCCCAGTCAATTCTGGCCAGCTCCTCCCTCATGCCTCTGCATTTGCCTTTATTCAACTGTAATACTGCTACATCTGATTCCTGCTTTTTCCTCTCAAATTGCAGGGTAAATTCTATCATATTATGGTCACTTCCTCCTAAGGGTTCCTTCACCTTAAGTTCCCTTATCAAATCTGCCTCATTACACATCACAAAGTCGAGAATTGCCTGTTCCCTAGTGGGCTCCACCACAAGCTGCTCCAAAAAGCCATCTCCTAGACATTCCACAAATTCCTTTTCTTGGGATCCACTACCAACCTGATTTTCCCAGTCTAGCTGCATATTGAAATTCCCCATGATCGCTGGAGCCTTGCCTTTCTTACACACCTTTTCTATCTCCTGGTGTATTTTGTGCCCCACATCCTGACTACTGTTCGGAGGCATGTACATAACTCCCATTATGTTTTTTTTTTACCTTTGTGGTTCCTCAATCTACACACACAGATTCTACATCATCTGACCTGACATAATTTCTTGCTATCGATTTAATTTCATTTCTTAATAAAAAGCAACCCCACCCCCTCTGCCAACCTGCCTATCTTTTCAATAGGATGTATACCCTTGGATATTTAGCTCCCAGTCCTGATCCCCTTGCAGCCATGTCTCCGTGATGCCCACCACATCATACCTCCCAATTTCAATCTGCACCACAATCTGCGCCATAAAGTAGAATATTTCCCCGGACTGGGTTTTATATTTGAGGGTCGCTGAGGGAAGGAATGATGGAAATAATGAAAGCTCTGGCTAAATATTTCATTCCACCTTGGATTTGGGAAATGTGCCAGAGGTCTGGAGGTTTCTAAATGTCCCACCCTCGTTTTTTATGACAGGAGAGAAGGCTACGCTCTGGATCTACAGATAAGACAGGGCAATGTTGATGATGGGAAAATTTCTGGAGTCCATAACAGTGTTCAGAAATACATGTTTATTTGTAAGTAAATAAGGTTGATAAATGATCAGAAGCACAGATACGTCAATTGGAACTCATGTCTGATAAACTTAATGTAGGTCTTTTTCTAAGTAACGAGAGTGTTGATGAGGGAAGTGAGCTTTATGTTTTGTCTATGAAGAAAGTGTGATCAAGAGTAGTTTTTCTGGTGTTGCGATAGAAACTGAACCCCCATGGAATAAAGGGACAGTAACAGTGTGGATGTCATATTGGAGAAGAGACAGAGAGAAGTGATGGGTGATGGTTATTCAGACTGGAGGGGAGTTTAAAGTGATGTTGCCCAGGGATCGATATCAGGTGCACTGCTCTATATGATTCAAATAAAGGACAAAGGATTCTACAGAAATTTAATAATTTCTAGAACTGGAGGGTATGGTTTCAATTTAGGGATTTCCCTTTAATGGCAGATCTGACGAGATGTATTTTTTTCTCAGTGCTGTGTGACTATGGAACTCTCTGCTTCAGAAGGCAGTGCAGGCGTGGGCACAGAATATTTTTTCCAGCAGCGGAATGTGGATTCTTGTTATCAATGGAATCAAAGGTAATTGGGGGTAAAGGCAAACGTGGAATTTGAATCAAAAACAGGTCATCCATGATCATGTTGAATAGCGGAACAGGCTTGAGGGGCTGAGTGGCCTATTTTTTCTCTGATGTTAGTATTTGCAAATGACAGGAATCTGGAAATATAAATAGTGAGGAGGGTAGCAGTAAGCTTCAGAAGAATATGCACAGCTCGGTCAAATGGAATGAAATGGGGAATAGAAATGTTACTCAGGGAAGTGCGAAGGACACTTTTCAGAGGAGGAATGAGGAGAGAGAAAATAAACTAAATGGGACAATTTTAAACAGGGTGCAGGAACACAGCAAATACATGTACTCACTTGTTAAAAACTGGAAGGACAAGCTGATAGGTTTGTTTAAAATGCACAGAGGATGTGTGACTTTATAAATGGATGTGGAGAGTACAAATGCAAACAGTTAAATTAAAGTTTCGTACATCACTGGATGGTGCTCAGCTGAGAAATTGTGTCTAAGTCCGCTCAGAACGTATTAGGAAGATGGGAGGGTCATGGAGTGATTACAGAGAGAATTTACAGCAATAGTGTTAGGGATGAGGGATTTCAGTTCAATTGGGCAGACTAGAGAAGCTGGACTTGTTCTTCTGACATCTGTCAGGTTAAAGGGTGACTGAAAAGCGTCTCCAAGTTAATGTGGAGTTTAGAGGCAGTAAGGAGAAATTATTTCCACTTGAACAAGAAACAGTAACAAGATTTGCAAAAAATAGTGAAAAGCACAAGCGGACATAAAGAGAACTTTTGTTTTAATGCAGTGTTATTTGCACGTAGAATATACTGTCTGAAGACAAGGTCGAAGCTGCCATCTCGGGCTGATGTGATGTACACCATGACACCTTCTCAAAGGATCGTTCTGAGCGGACTTAGACACAATTTCTCAGCTGAGCACCATCCAGTGATGTACGAAACTTTAATTTAACTGTTTGCATTTGTACTCTCCACATCCATTTATAAAGTCACACATCCTCTGTGCATTTTAAACAAACCTATCAGCTTGTCCTTCCAGTTTTTAACAAGTGTGTACATCTATTTGCTGTGACTCTCCTCAGTGTTCTGGTCAATAATTATCTCCCCATCGACATCACAACATAACAGATAATCTTTTTTTGAGAGTTCTGTTGAATGACAAATATCATGTCTGTTGTTGCCCCAAATGGTCAGAATCCACACTGGGTCTTTGGTGGGATATTTCACTGACAGGTAGGGGGAGGTTCACGAGGATTTGTGTGAAAATCTTCCCCACAGTGGACTGAATCAAAATGTATTTATAGTTCCCACAAATTGATTTACCTCCTTTCTTAAACAGTGAAACAATGATGACATTTCAGGAGTCTGGGAGAGGGACCACTTCTTCCCAGATCTCTCTAAAAATGGTCAGAGAGTTTGAGCACGGCCAAAAACCCTGTTGTTGTCACCACCCTTCTGTACGGCAGTGAGATTTGGGTCAGCTACCAAGGGCAACTCCGAGTGCTGGAGAAGCTCCACCAGCGATGTCTCCACAGGAGACTCCAAGACAAGTGGGAAGACAGGTGAACAAACTCCTGCATCCTCACTGAATACATATCCTCCAGTATCACAACACTGACCACGTGAAGGCAGCTCCACTAGTCTGGACACTGCACCCACGTGTCAAACAATCAGCATCTGAAGCAGATCCTCTTTTCAAAACTTGAGGGTGAATCCTGATCTCAAGGAGGACAGAGAAAATATTTTAAGGACACTCAGATGGCCACAGTGAAAATAGGACAAACTGACATTGGTGTACAGGAGGAAGTTGCCTCATCGAACAAGCTGCAACACAGTCAGAGACTGACCACATGATCTCTACTGTGGAGAAGTGACAAACGCGGAAAGAGAGAGAAAACAAAACCCTGATTCAAAGAATCCGCTTCCTCAGGGAAATACAGATCCTCCCTGCATGAAGTCCTTTGTCTCCAGGATTGGGCTGCTGTGACATCTGTGGAGACACAAATCCTGAACACTGGCAAACATCATTCTCGTTTCGAGGAACTGATGATCTGGATGTTGATAATGATGCAATTACACTTTTTGACTGTGAATGCATTTAAAATTAAATCATTGTAATAACTTCACATTAAGGAATCTGAACCCTTCCCCCCACTCCCGAGCTAAATGGGAGGGATTGTGAACAGATGTAGCTACTCACAACTGGGCATCCATGAGGGGCGGTGAGTCATCAGCAGCAGCAGAATTGTATAAACCTGCATCTGTGAACTCAACCCCCACTCTCCAGTACAATCACATCAGCGAATCTACTATGGCTCCAAACCAAAGTGCAGGAGGGCATATCAGGATACACCAGCCAGGCTAGAAAATGTGATTTCAAATTTGGGAAGCTACATCACAGGACTACATGCATAAAAAACAAGCAACAAGCGATAGATGGAGCTAAGCAAACCTATGGTCAATGGGTCAAGACTAAGCGCTGCAGTCCTGCCACATCCAGTGGTGAATGATGGAAAATGTAACACCTACACGGAGCGAGTGGTCTACAAATATCCCACCCTCAATGATGTAGAGCCCAGCACATCACCGCATAAAATAAGGCTGAAGCAATTACAACCATTTACAGCTGGAAGTGTCGAGTGGATGATCCCCCCTGGCCCCCTGCAGAGGTCCCCAGTTTTCAGAAAATTCGATTCGCTCCACATGATAACAAGTAACGAAGGAAAGCACTGGAAGCTGCAGAGGTTTTGGGCCCGGACAACATTCCAACATTGGTACTGAAGAATTGTGATCAAGTGCTTGCCACCCCTAGCCAAGGAATACCAGTAAACCTACAACGCTGGCATTTACCCAGCAATATGGGAAACTAACCAAGTGATTCCTGTCCATGAAATGTAGGACAAATCCAGCCCAGCCAATTAGCACTCCATCAGTTTAGTCTCAACCAAGAGGGGCGATGTCAAAGTAATATTGTCTCTATCCAATTATTGAAGAAACCGAGGATATTGCTGTGGGGGAGACGGGTAAATGTAAATTCACGGTAAATGTAAATTCAACAAAAGAAAATGACTTGTACACCTGATAATGATGATGAAGAGCACCGCTGCCACTCATCTGTTTTTCTTTAAATAAGCCTGTTTGATTCACTAATGATTTACTTTCAGGGAATAAAATGGGCTGTCTTTACCTGAACTGCCCTACATGTGACTCCAAATCTGCAGCAACATTGTTGCCTCTCAAATGCCCTTTGAACAGTGAAAATGGCAATACTTGCTCTCTGACTATTGGTTTGGGTTCCATCAGGGTCACTGGACTCCTGACCTCTTTACAGCCTTGGTTCAAACATGGACAAAAGAGCTGAACTCCCAAGGTGTGGGGTGAGTGACTTCCCTCGAGATCAATGCAGCATTTGACCAAGTGTGGCATCAAGGAGCCCCAAGAAAACTGTAGTGAATGGGTTCATGAGGAATCCTTCCACAGTTTGGAGCCATACCTAGCACCAAGGAAGGTGGTAGTGGTTATTGGAGTTCAGCATCTCAGCTCCAGGACATCACTGCGGGTGTTCCATAGGGTACTGTGCTCGGCCAAACAATCCTCAGCTGCTTCTTGAATGACCTTCCTTCCAATGTATAGTCAGAAGTGGCAATTCTCGCTGAGGATTGGACAATGTTCAACACCATTCATGACCCCTGCGATACGAAAGCTGTCCTTGTCCAACTGCAGCTAGACTTGGACAATATCCAAGTGGCAAGTAACGATGCAACCACAGAATCGAGCTCGATGAATAAACAAAATGCCGGCAATGATGGAGCTGGACTGAGCAACAAGAGAGTGAAAACCCTGTAATGGCATTACCCATAAATGTTATCTTCCGGGGATAATTAGCAGGACTAGAATTTAGAAAACTCAGAAGGCAAAGAAGATACCTTTCCCTTCCCTGCCTGATGGATCTATACAAATGCTTGTTATGATCCTGACAATTGTTGGTAAATTTCACTGCTATATCTGTAGAATCACAAATCAGTGGTCAGGGAAACACATGCACAAGATCAATAAGAACCTCACAATAGACAAAGGAGCAAAAACAATAAACAAGCGTTTATTTGCACAAATATTTGTAAACAAACATTAGCAATAAAAAAAACTCTGAAGTAGAGTCATAGACTTGACACAATAAATCTGATTCTCTTTGCAGATGCTGCCAGACATACTGCGCTTTTCAAGAGTTTTCTGTCTTTTTTTAAAAAAATGTAGCTACATATATAAACACAGCCTATAAACCCGTGGATCTTTTAAAATATATATTTAGCGAAAGCAAATCCCTGGACCCAAGCGATAACCTCCCATAAGGAGAATTTACAGCGTTTATTCACAACTTTGCCTATAGATGGGACATTCCTGAGCAATGTGCAGCATTGTTTGTGTCTCTCCACAAAGGAATAAGGGGTTTATACTGAGGCCCCACTTGTGGAGGTTTGCTGCACAGAGACCCTGGCTTGGCTCAAATCTGCTTAGCCATGGCCACTGGTGCCGTTGCAGATCAAAGCCTGAAATTCAACAATCTGGGGTTAGGGAAAAACAGCTTATTCATAACCTCTCGTATTTCCCGGGATGGAAGGTGGGCAGTAGTTGGAACGAGTATATCATTGTGGGGTGGAAAATGAAGTGTATCGCGGATATTTTCAAACCACTTGTGGGTTTCAATCATTCGGCGGATGTGTTCAAGTTTGATACTTGCGAGGATAAGGAGCTGGGAGAGGGTCATTCAATGGTAAGTTGCAGTTATGATACTCATTGTTGCATTCAAGTGTGTTTGAATAAGATCTGTGTGCATTGAGCTGGCCAGACAGTTGCACATCTCTCTGCTGCAGAGTAGGATAGGGCAAGTGCTGAGGCCCAGAATGTTGTGGTAGCAGGGCCCAACCTAGATTCAACAAGTTTTATTAATACGGTGTTTCTGGTTTTGAAATTTGCTGCTGTTTTCTTCAGATGATCCCAAGGGGACAGAGTCCTATCTAGATTCACACCTAAGTAGGTTGCGTTGGGATCATACTTTAACCTCTTACTATCCATTTAAATATTCTATTCTTTTTTGGCACTGGTATTATGTGGCTGGAGTACATTGGCTGTAGTTTGAGAAGAATTCAAGTTATGACGTGCTGCAGTGGTCCTCAATTTTGTAACGTCTTTGTCAAGGATATGGTCCAGGAGGCAGAAGGATGGGGCTTGGATTGAACAACAATGTTATCAGCATAGATAATCTTGACTCGAAATGGCCTTTTGCAAAGAAAAGTGTCAACAAACTGACTTTAACCAGTTTGGCTGCACTAAGTACAGTTTTAGGAACACCCCAGCGTGCCACACGGTATCCTGGGCAGCTGTGAGGCCCAGCAGCACCATGCTTGGACTCAAGTTCTTTTGGAAGCAATTTGCAATTGAGGAGGTAAGTTACAGATCTTGATTATATGTTCTACAACCCTTACAGACAACAACTTGGTTGATATTAAGCACGGTTCTGCTTCTGGAGATATGTGTTGCAGGAAATATGATCAAAGATATTGACGCAAAAACAAACTAGTGAAATCGGCGGATTGATGGCTGCCAGTGGGAGATCTTTTCCAAATTTTGTTCTGGCAATGATTTAAGGGAGTGTGGTCGAGTGTATGATTCTTGTACAGAATGGAGGCAGCCTTGTACGAGCACGGGGGTAGAGTTACATTAATGAGCTACAAGGCCTCGCTATACTTTTGGCAGTTTACAGAACTTCCATTGCATCTTTGTCTCACTGCTGATGGCTGGAAGGCAAAGGCCAATGTGGATGAGCGATGGCCTGTGTTAACCATGTGGGAAATCATCCAGGGCTGGGCTGTGTGCCACAGAATGCTGGTCATGAAAAAAAAACAGCTGCCTCAGTGATGTCGGATCGGAAAATGTCGGATCGGAAATGAATGGATCGGCCTTGTTTAGCACGACAGGAGTTGCACAGTGTGGTGAATACTTTGATTGAAATCTTTGAAACCTGCCATAGCCGTATGATGTCGATGGATTGTTGGGTGGCAAAGCACCCAATGACAATTCGCTTGGCAGCCAATAGAAACTCAGCATATAGTTGTAATGTTTGGAGAGCGTGCCTTGTTGCCATAAATCCAGGAGTTGGCTCACTGCAGGGATGGCTGTCTCTGGGGCGATTGGGAGTCCAGGCACTCTCAGATTCCACTAATGCTCTGGGAATAGTTGATTTGCACAATTGTCATGTGCCTCACTGAGCTCAGTCATCTGGTCACTTCCCCTGCAAATACTTCACCCACCTCGATAATACTGTGCCCACCCATCCTGGAACATCACTGACCTGACCATGATTCTGAATATCAAACAGAAACAACACTTACCATGTTCTTATTGTCACTGCCCGACAGGTGCAGATAAACATAGAAATATTGTAGCAGGAGTAGGCTATTCAGCATGTCGAGCCTGCTCCGTCATTTATTACGGTAATGGCTGATCATCCAACTCAATAGCCTGTTTCCGCTATCTCCACATATCCTTTGATCCCTTTCACCCCAAGAGCTATATCTAACAGTTTCCTGAAAACATTAAATTTTTTGGCCTCAAATATTTTCTGTGGTAGCGAATTCCACAGGCTCACCACTCTCTGGATGAAGAAATGTCTCCTCATCTCAGTCCTAAATGGTCTAGCCTGCATCCTCAGACCGTGACCCGTGGTTCTTGACTCCCCCACTTTCAGGAACATCGTTCCTGCACCTACCTGTCTTGTCCTGTTCAAATTTTATTGGTCTCTATGAGATCTCCCATCATTCTTCTAAACTCCAGCGAATATAATGCTAACCGACTCAATCTCTCCTCATATGTCAGTGCCGCCATCCCAGGAAACAGTCTGATAAAGCTTCACTGCACTCCCTCTTTTCCAAGAATATCCTTCCTTAGAGAAGTAGAACAGAACTGCACACAATATTCCATGTGCTGTCTCACCAAGGCCCTGTATAACTGCAGTAGGGCATCCATGCTCCTGTACAGGAAACTTCTCGTTATGAAGAACAACATTTCTTTTGCCTTCTTTACCGCCTGCTGTACCTGCATGCTCACCTTCAGTGACTGGTTTACGAGGGCAACCCGGGCTCATTGCATACTCGCCTCACTCAATTTATAGGCATTCAGATAATAATTGGCCATCCTGATTTAGGTATCAACATGGATAACCTTATATTTATCCACATTGGACTGCATCTGCCATATATTTTTCCCAGTCAGACAGCTTACCCAAATCAAACTGAAAGATATCCTCATCCTCCTCACAGCTCGCTCTCCTACACAGCTTTGTGTTGTCTGCAACTTTAGAAATGTTACATTTAGTTACCTCATTTAAATCATTAATATACATTTTGAAGAGCTGATCTCCCAACGTTTATCACTGTGGTACCCCACTAATCACTTCTTGCCATTCAGATTAAATCCCATTTATTCCTACTCATCACTTCCTGTCTGGCAACCAGTTTTCTACCCATCTCAATACATTGTCCCCAAACCCATTCGCTTTCATTTTACTCGCTATTCTCGTTTGTGGGACTTTGTCGAAATCCTTCTGAAAGTCCAAATAAACCACATCCACTGGCTCCCCCTTCACCAACTCTACTCATTACATTCTCGAAAAATTCCAGTCGATTTGTCTAGCATGAGTTCCTTTTCTTAAATCCATGCTGACTCTGTCCGATTCTGCCAATGTTTTCCATTTTCTCAGCTATTTACTCTTTTATAAAGGACTATAGAACTTTCCCGACTACGGACTGACTTTAACAGAGTTAAGAGTCAGAGACAATAAAAATAGCCCATGTGCCAGTGCTGATATTGCTCTGGGCAGCAGGAGAGTGCTTAAGTTGGAGTTTGGTGAGTACATCACTTGTTAAGTCTGATCTCCACCACCCAACCTGATGCATCAATTACATCAGTCTTATTCACACCAAACATCTAGGTACATTACTTACCTCACTTTTATTGACACTACTGCACAGGTAGTTCACTGAACTCAACTTTATTACCACCATCCATCCAATTAGATCACTGACCTCTCTCTCATTGTCACTTTTAATCCAGTTACATCACTGACATCACTTTTATTGTCACTATACATCCAGATTGGTCAATGACATCAATTGTATTGTCATTATGCATCCAGTTAGATAGCTGATCTAATTCTTATTGTCACTATCCATTCAGTTACATCACGGGCCTGAATCTCATTGTCACTATCTGTCCAGTTAGATCAATTACCTACTCTTTTTTTTCACTTTCCGTTCAGTTTGACCACTGATTTTACACTTGTTGCCACTATCCATCCACATGGTTCGCTGATGTCTCTCTCCTTGTAAATTATTGTGTGTGTTAGCATGCAGGTGCAGCAAGTATTTGAAAAGGCAAATTGTATTTCCGCTTATTTTCCTAGTTGGTTCGTGTTTTAAAATAGTGAAGTTTTGTTACAATGGTACATGGTGTGGACAAGGCTGCACTTGGAGTAATGAGAGCACCTTTTGGCCCCAGTATTTAAGAAATGATAGATTGGCATTGAAGGAAGTTCCACAGGGAAACGCTAGATTAATTCCTGGGTTAATGAGGTTGACCTTTCAAGAAAGGATAAACAGGCTTGGTCTTTATTCATTATAGTATAAAAGAATGAACGGTGATCATGTTGAAAAATACACGATTCTGGTGGGGCCTGACAGGATAGATGTTGAGAAGATTTTTCCACGAGTGGGAGAATCTTGAACTAGGGGACGTAGATACAGAAAAAGGGAAACAAATTTAGCACGGAGATGCGAATAAAGTGCTTCCCTTAGGGGTAATTGCCTACAAACAGCAATTACATTACCGTCTGTTGGGGTTGTTTTGGTGCAGAAAAGTTCTGGAATGAAAATAACTGTGCAGCCCGAGGTTCAGGCACATGAAAAATGAGAGGTTTGTGTGCTTTTCAAATGGAAGTATCAGTGATAGACAAAGAAGTGGGCATGTTTTCTACTTTACCCAAGGGTGTTCTTGGGTGCAGGGTGTGGAAATGTTAAAGATTTTGAACATGAACGGGAATTATTTCATGTGCAGAGGGCGGAGTAAGTAAAGCTGTTAAAAGTTTAAGAGATACAGGGGCTACTCAATCCCTAATTTTGAGGGATGGAAATATTTGTTGTTCCGAGTATTGCAGGAGCAAATGATAATAGCTGGGGTTGATGGAAATGGAAAGCCTATTACCTTTAGGAAGTTAAATTTAAAGCGTAAGTAGAAAGCTGTTGAGTTGATTGTTGGAGTCGTCGAAAAATGCACATTGCACGTTTCCAATTTATTTTGGGTAAAGGAATAGTTGGGTCACATATACGAGTGATGCCAATGGAAGTTGAAGAGCCGTAAATGTGCTGCGAAAGACGTGCTGCAGAAGGAGCATCCTAGATTGTTTCTAGATTGTGGGATAAGAAAACCACAAACTCACAGGTTGAAACAGGAACAACAGGAAGTTACGCAGCAGGGAGAAGCTTCTCTTGTCCAATCGGTTGACACCATTTTTGGTAAGATTGTTCAGGAAGAGACATTGGAGGAGGATGCCATTGGGGTATTTAGGTCAAAGCTAGTTCACGAGTTGCATAGAAATGGTTCGCAAATGAAAGAGTTATATCAGACCGCGTACACAAGAAGAGAGGCAGGATGTATTAGCGACTCTTATTACCTGGTGTGTAATTATTTCATTGCAAAATGGTGACTTTGCCATGCTTCAGGAAAAGAAACCTGGAAGGAAGGGCATCAAATTATAATACCACCTGCATCTAGAAATGTTATCTGGAGAATTACAATGGGTGGTTATTTAGGAATTGTGACAGTGCCAAATCCTATATATTAGTCTGGATTGCATATATATGTCTTTAAATTCTGAAGAACATGTCGCACCTGTGAAGTGATAGATAAAAGATAAAACATAATTAATCCAGCACATTTAGTTCTAATTCAAGCATTTGAAGGATTGTGCAGAGTTGAAACATGAGGATATATCGATTTGCTACGTGGCTGAATAGATGGTGTGAAAGGGAGGAGGGTTTCAGTTTCCTGCTGCATTGGTACCTATTCAGGGAGAGGTGGGACCAGCACAAACTGGAGTGGTAACACTTGCGCTGGACCGGGACTGATGTCCTAGGTGGATTTTTTGCTAGAGTGGTTGGGAAGAGTTTAAGCCAAAATGGCAGGGGGATGGCAACCTATTCAAGAAATCAGAGGAAGGGGAATCAAAGAAAATAACAAAAGACAGAAAGCAGAATAGGATTAAGTGATAGGCAGAGAAATCAAGTACAAGAATCAAATAGGGGCCTCAATGAATTATAGTGGGAACGGGACAATTAATGTTAACAAGACAATCATAAATGCTTTGTGCCTTAATGCAAGCAACATTTGCATAACAATTGAATTAACCCCGCAAATAGATGTAAACGGGTATGATATAATTGGGATTAAAGAGACATGGCTGCAGGGTGACCTGGGGTGGCAACTGAACCTTCAGGGGTATTCAACATTTAGGAAGGACAGACAAAAAGGAAAAGGTGGTAGAGTTGCATTGCTATTTAATGAGGAAATTAACGCAATAGTGAGGAAAGGTATTAGCTCCAACGATGTGGAATCTGTATGGTAAGAGCTGAGAAACACTAAGGGGCAAAACACCGTTGGTGGGGGTTGTATATAGATACCTAAACTGTAGTGGTGATGTTGGGAATGGCATTAAACAGGAAATTAGAGACACATGTAATCAAGGGACATCTGTAATTATGGGTGACTTTAACATGCATTCAGATTGTGCAAATCAAATTAGTAACAATACCGTGGAGGAGGAATTCCAGGAGTGTTTATGAGATGCTTTTCTGGACCAACACATTGATGAAGCAAAGAGAGAACAGGCCATCCTCGAATGCGTATTGTGTAATGAAAAAGGGATAATTGGCAATGTAGTTGTGTGAGGCCCCTTGTGGATGAGCGACCACAATATGATAGAATTCTTCAAAAAGTTGGAGAGTTCCGTAGTTGATTCTGAAACGAGGGTCCTGAATCTTAATAAAGGAAACTATGCTGGTATAAGGCGCGACATGTCTATGATGGATTGCGAAATGTTACTTAAATGGATGACAGTGGAAAGGCAATGGCAAACATTCACAGAGCGCATGGGAGAATTACAACAATTGTTTATTCCTGCATGGTGCAAAAATAAAACAGGAAAGTTGGCCAAACCATGGCTTACAAGGAAAATGGAGATAATATTAGATGGAAAGAAGAGGCTTTCAAATTGGCCAGAAAAACAACAGACTTGAGGATTGCAAGCAGTTTACAATTCTGCAAAGGAGGACAAAGGGATTGATTAAGTAAATAAAAATAGATTGTGAGAGAAAGTTTCCAGTGAACATAAAAACTGACTGTACAAGTTTCTATAGGGATGTGAAGAGATAAAGATTGGTGAAGGCAAATGTCTGTCCCTTACAGTCAGAAACAGCGGAATTTATGTTAGGGAACAAAGAAATGGCTGACCAACTAAGTACTTACTTACTTATTTTCTGTCTTCACAAAGGAGGACACTAATAACATCCCAGAAGTGTTGGGGAACAGAGTTTTGAGTGAGAGGCAGGATCTGAAAGAAATCCGTATTCGTAGGGAAATGGTATTGGGGAAATTGATGGGATTGAAGGTCGTTACATACCTGGGGCTGATAATCTACATCCCGGAGTAGTTAAGGAAGTGCCCCCAGAAATAACTAATGCATTGGTCATCATCTTCCGAAGATTCTGTAGACTTTGGAACCGTTCCTACAGATTGGAGGGGAGCTAATGTAACCCCACTATTTAAAAAAGGGACACATAGAACACAGGGAATTATAGACCAGTCAGCCTGACGTCGGTACTGGGGAAAATTCTAGAGTCCATTAGAAAAGATTTATTAGCTGAGCACGTGGGTGGAAAGCAGTGGCAGAGTCAGCATGGGTTTATTGGAAGGGAAATCATGCTTGACAAATCTACTGGAATTTTTCAAGGAAGTAACTAGTAGAGTTGGTGAGCGGGAACCAGTGGATGTGATTATTTGGACTTTCAGAAGGCTTTCGACAAAACCCCACATAAGAGATTGGCGTGTAAAATTAAAGGGCATGGGATTAGGAGCCGTGTATTGAGCAGGATGGAAACCTGATTGTCAGACAGAAAACAAGGAGTAGGAATAAACAAGTCTTTTTTTCCAAATGACAGGCAGTGGGGTACTGCAGGTGCTGGGACCCGTTATTAACAATATATATTAATCATTTAGATGAGAGAATTAAACGTGATTTCTCCATATTTCCATATTACACAAAGCTGGGTGGGAGGGTGAGCTGTGAGTAGGATAGAGAGACGATTCAGTGTGATTTTGATAAGCTGTGTGAGTGGTCAAATGCATGGCAGGCGCAGTATAATGTGGATAGATGTGAGGTTATCCATTTTGGTAGCTAAAACAGGAAGGCAGATTATTAAATGAATGGCTATGAATTGAGAGAGGGAAATGTGTAACGGGACCTGGGGTGTCCTTGTATACCAGTCGCTGAAGGTAAACATGCTGGTGCAGCAGGGGGTAAAGAAAGCAAATTGTATTTTGTCGTTCATAGCCAATGGATTCGAGTACAGGAACAGAGACGTCTTGCTGCAATTGTACAGAGGCTTGGTGAGACCACAACCGGAATATTGTGTGCAGTTTTGTTCTCCTTATCTGTGGAAGGATGTACTTGCTATAGAGTGAGTGCATACTGTACTGACATACGTGGAGAGATTGATTCGATTAGCATTACATTCGCTGGAGCTCAGGAGAATGAGGGTCTCATGGAAACCTATACAATTCTAACAAGACTAGACAGTGTAGATGCAGGAAGTATGTTCCCGATTGTGGAGAATCCAGAACGAGGGCTTACAGCCTGAGGATAATGGGTTGACAATTTAGGACTGAAATGAGGAGAAATTTCTTCACCCAGAAAGTGGTGAGCCTGTGGAATTCGTTACCACAGAAAGTACTTGAGGCCAAAAATTGGTATGTTTTCAAGGAGTTAGGTATAGCTCTTGGGGCTAAAGGAATCAAATGGTATAGGGAGAAAGTAGGATCAGGCTATTGAGTTGAATGATCAGCCATGAACATAATGAATGGCGGAGCAGGCTATAAGGGCTGATTGGCCTACTCCTGCTACTAGTTTCTATGTTTCCATGGTTACTATGATTTTTTACTAGGTTCATGATTGATTGTGTCGGAACAATCCCTAAGGATAAAAGTGGAAATCCGTGATTACTGACAAAAATGGAGCTGTCTTCAAGGCTTACTGAACTGATACCTTTGAAAAACATTCCAACAAGGAGAATTGTGGAGGACAATTTTTATTACAATGTATGGTTTGCCAAAGGAAGTGTTCCTGATGAAGAAAATGATCCTACCTTCAAATTGAAATTCAAGAGAACGTATGAGGAATGTGAAAGTGCCTGGAGCACCATTCCCTCCAGAGCCAGCCATCCTGAAGTGAGCAGCCCTCCAGACTGATGGCAATTGGGCATTTTCTCCAAATCTTTGAACGATATATTGTGGGACTGTCGGCAGGACAGTGAAAGCTCATTGGGTACCTTGTCAAACAACACTCCATCGACATAATACACCTGTGGCACATCACTATTGCATCAAAGGTTAAAACCTGCTGTGCTACTCCTGCCTCGCTAAGCACGGCTGCTGTGTGCTTGTGCGATCAGACATTTCTAATGCAGCTTCTGTTTCATCACCACCATTCTGTGACACAATTCGTGTCGGCACCTTCCATATTGTAAATACATTCCTCCAAGTGCCAACTGGGAAAAGAAAGTTCTGTCAGCTCTTCCTCACTCAGCCACCAAAAAGGGGACTTCAACAGCCACCATACTAACTGGGATAACTGAGCCCAAACATTGTTGGTGAACTGCTCTTCAGTGCGCCTCCAGAAACGTTATTGCATTGTTACATGACCCCAAGCAGCAGGGGGCGTTCCAGTTAGCTATTTGGATCCAGATATAATCATCTGTCCTGTGCTGGCTCCGTTCCTTTGATGGTCACCCAAACCAGCACAGTGCCCAGTACTGGATGATTTCTGACATGGTCAGCACAGGCCATCGCTCATCCACATTGGTCTTTGCTTTCCAGCCATCAGCAATACAATGAAGACGCAATGGGATGCATGCAAACTGTCAAAGATGCAACGAGGCCTTGGACTGCATTCGAGTAATGAGAACTCCTTGCTCGTGCTTGGCTTACTCCATTCTGCACAAAAATGATAATCTCAGTCACAATTCCAAAAGTCATTTTCATACCAAACCCTGAAAAAGATCTCCCACTGGCAGCCATCCATCGATCGATTTCACTACCTTCCGTGTGCTTTAATATATTTGAGAATTTGTTCTCCAACGCACATCTCCAGAAGAAGAACGATGTTTAATATCGACCAAGCTGGTTTCCGTAAGGTGTGAAGTGCATGTGATCAAGTCTGTCATTTACCTCCTGCATGGTAAATTGCTTCCAAATGACAAGGGGTCGTGCTGCTGGACCTCACAGATGGTAAGGAGAGGGGGGTGGCATCCTGGCCTATCCTAAAACTGTCCAAAATGCTTCAAAACTGGATGAAGGCAGTTGTTGAAATGCTCCTTCGCAAACAGAAGATTTCCAGTCCAGTTCATCTCTGCTGATGGTGTCTGTTGTTGGACCCAAGCCCCATTCTTCTGTGCCTGTAGCATTTCGTTGATAAAAACAATACAAATTTGAGGACTACTGCAGCACATGGGAACTTGAATTCCTATCAACATCTATCCAGTGTATGGCATCTCCATAATGTTAGTGCCAAAACAAAACTGCCTATTTAAGTGGATACTCAGAGGCTAAAGTATGATCCCAACTCAACATAATTGGGTGTGAATCTAGATAGGAGTCTGCCCTCTCAGGATCATCTGGAGAAAAGAGCAGTGACGTTCCAAACCAGAAACAACATATTAATAAATCTTGTTGAAACTAGGTTGGGTCCTGCTGCTACAACACTCTGGGCCTCAGCACTTGTCCCATTATACTCCATAGCAAAGTCCTGTGAAACTGTGTTGCACAACGCATCACACACACATCTTGTTGGAACTCACTTGAATGCAATAATGCGCATCATAACTGCAACTCTCCATTCAACAACCCTCCTCCGGCTCCCTGTTCTTGCAAGTATCAATCTTACACACATCTGCAGACTAATGGAAATCCACAAGCTGGTTGAAAACATTCGCAAGGCTCCACACTTTCCACTGTACAATGTTATTTTCAAACCACCTATTTCCAGACTTCCATCTCGGTGCCCCATATGGAGTAATCGCCCTCTACAAGGTTTCCCTTTTAAGGCATCCTTTGGGCCTAGGACTGGGAAATACGAGGGGTTACGAATAAGCTGCATGTGACTAACTCCAGCTTATCGAATGGTGGGCTTTGATCTATCATGGTGGTGTGGCCATGGCTGAGCAGCTGTGTGACAAGCAGGGTTCCCTTTGCAGCAAATCTCCTCAGGCCATGCCTCAGTTATAAACCCCTTATGCATTACTGGAGGGACACAAATAGTGATGCACATTACTGAGGAATGTCCCCTCTTCAGGCGAAGATGTGACTCAACACTTAATATTCTCCTAATGGCAGCTGATCGCTTGGCTCCAGGGATTTGGATTTGGTGGACAATAAGAAAAAAAATCCCAGTGTCTATTGTGTGTGTGTGTGTGCACGTGTGTAACATTTTTTTTCTAATAGAGACAGAAAACACTAGAAAACAAAAGCCATGTCTGGCAGCATCGGTGAAGAGAGACAGATTTATCGTGTTGACTCTGTATGACTCTACATCAGGGCTTTATTTTTGTTAATGTTTGTTTACACATATTTGTGCAAATAAACGCGTGTTTATTGTTTATGCTCATGTGTACAAAATGAGGTGCTTGTTGATTTTGTGCATGTGTTTACGTAACTACTTATTTGTTACTCTACAGACTTAGCAGTGACATTGAGCAACAATTATTAGGATCATAACAAGCACCTGTGTAGCTCCATCAGGGGGAGAAGGCAATGGTCTCTTGTTTGGCTTCTGAGTTTTCCAAAATCTAGACCTGCTAATTATCCCCGGAAAATTTAATTTTTGGCTAACGGCATTACGTGGGTATCACTCTCTTACTGCTGAGTTCCTGCTCCCTCACTGCTGGCATGATGTCTGTTCATCGATCTACATTCTCTGTTTGCATTGCTATTTGCCACTTGGATATTTTCAAAGTCTTGCTGCAGTTGGACATGGACTGCTTCAATATCAGACGATTCATGATTAGTGCTGAACATTGTCCAATCATGAGCGAGAATTTTAACTTCTCACAGAATCACAGAATCACACAGGGCAGAAGAGGCCCTTCGGCCCATCGAGTCTGCACTGACACGTAAGAAGGACCTGAAATACCGAACTAATTCCATTTACCAGCACGTGACCCATAGCCTTGAATGTTTGACATGCCAAATGCTCATCCAGGTACATTTAAAGGATATGAGGCAACCCGCCTCCACCACCCTCCCAGGCAGTGCATTCCAGACCTTCACAACACTGGGTAAAAAAGATTTTCCTCATATCTCCCTAAATCTTCTGCCCTTCACCTTGAACTTCTACTAAGCGGAACAGCTGCACACTATCCACCCTGTTCCTGCCCCTAATATTCTTGAACATCTCAATCAGGTTACCCCTCAGTCTTCTCTGCTCCAACAGAACAACCCAAGTTTTTACAACTTGTCTTCAAACCTGAAATGTTTAATCCCAGGTAACCTCCCGGTGATTCTCCTCTGCACCCCCTCCAGTGAAATCACTTCCTTCCTATAATGTGGTGACCAGAACTGCCAAAAAATACTCCAGCTGTGGCCTCACCAAGCCTCTATACAACTCCAACATGCCATCCCTGCTTTTGTCATCTAAACCTTGATTGATACAGCTAAGTGTCCCATATGCCTTTTTCACCACCCCACTAACATTCCCCTCCGCCTTCAGAGACCTATGGACACACTCACCAAGTTCCCTTTGTTCCTCAGAACTTCCGCGATTAATGCCGGCCATTGACTACTACATTGTCAAATTGCCCCTTCCAAAGTGTATCACCTCACACTTTTAAGGGTTAATTCCATCTGCCACTTATCTGCCCATTTTACCATCACGTCTATATCTTCCAGTAGCCCAGGCCACCGAACCCCACTGTTAACCACCCTGCAAATCTTTGTGTCATCCGCAAACTTACTACTTCATCCCACAACATTATCAAGTATGTCATTTATATAAATGACAAATATTAGCAGACACAGCTCATATCCCTGTTGTACACCTCTGGGCACGGGCATCCAGTCACAAAAGCAGACTTTTGTCATCATTGTCTGTCTCCTAAAACTAAACCAATTTTGAATCCTCCTTATCAAATTACCCATTGTTCTATGTGCATTTTACTTCATTACCAGAGTCCCATGTGGGACCTTCTCAAAGGCTTTGTTGAAATCATGTAAAGTACATGAACGGCTCTATTGTGTTCTATACAACTGGTCAGCTCCTCAAAAATTTCAGTCAGATTTGTTAGGCATGACCTCCCTCTGACAAAGCCATGCTGACTATCCCTAATGAAACCGTGCCTCCTCTGCAAGGGGAGATAGATTCTCTCCTTCCCTACCACTGACATGAGACTCACTGACCTGTAGTTCCCTGGTTTATCTCTACAAACTTTCTTAAGTAGCGGAACCACATTTGCTGTTCTGCCGTCCTCTGGCAGCTTCCCTGTGGTCATAGAGGAACTAACAAAATTGTGTCAAAGCCCCTGAGATCTCTTCCCTTTCCTCCCTTGGCACTCTAGGACACAAATCATCCAGACCTGGATATTTGACCACTTTTAAGTGTGCCAACACCTCCAACTTTTGCCACTCCCTATAGCAATTTACCTCAAGAAACTCACAGACTCTCTCCCCGAGCTCCATACATTCATCGTCATTCTCGTGGGTGAAGATGGAAGTGCTGTATTCCTTCAACACTCTACAGATCTCCTCAGGCTCCACCCATAGACTGACCCCTTCATCCCGAATGGGCACTACTCTTTCCTGGGCTATCCTCTTCCCATTGATATAGAATATGTTGGGATACCCCCTACTTTTATCAGCCAGAACTCTGTCATATCCCATCTTTGCTCTCCTAATTGCTTTCTTAAGCTCCACACTGCACTTTCTGTACTCCACTAATGCCTCCGCTGATTTGCTCCCCTTGTAACTGCGAAAAATATCTCTTTCCCTTCTCATCCTAACATGAATATCTCTAGTCACGCATGGTTCTCTGTGCTTGTAACTCCTTCCTATATCCCTAGATGGAATATGTTGAGCCTGTACCCTCCCCATTTCCTTTTTGAACACCCCCCACTGCTCTTTTGTAGATTTTCCCACATGTAACTGTTCGCAGGCTACCTTGGCCAGATCCTGTATTATTTTATGATAATCTTCTCTCTCCCAATCCAAAACTTCTCAGTTTATGATGAAATGTCATTGATGACGTAGCTGAATTTTTTAGGCCGAGCACAATACCCCGAGGATATCCTGTCTGATGTCCAGGCGCTGTGATAACTCAACTCCAACAACCACCACCATCTTCATTTATGCTCGGGATGTCTCCAAACAGCGCAGGAATTCCCCGTGATTCCGAAGGGCTGCAGTTTAGTTGAGGCCTTATGATGCTAGAGCTGGTCAAATGCGGCCTTGGTCACAAGGGAAGTCAATCTCCCATCACCTTGTGAACTTAGCTCTTTTGCCCATGTTTGTACCAAGGTTGTAATGTGATCATGGGTCTAGTGACCCTGAAGGAACACAAACCGTTAGCCAGAGAGCAATTATTGCCGTTTGCTCTGTTCATAGGACATTTAAGAGGCAACGTGGTTGCTGCCGATCTGCAGACATATGTAGTTGACGCCAGGTTAAGACAGCCGATTTCATTCCCAAAAAGCGAATCATTATTGAATCAAATGGGCGCATTTACTAAAAAATAATAGATGAGTGTCAGCGGTGGTCATCATAATTTTGAGTTGCATAAGTCATGTTTTTGGTTGAATTTAAATTAACCATCTAGCCTGGTGAGATTTGAAACCGGCTCCCCCACAACATTATCGTCGCTTCTGTATTACTTGTCTAGTAACAATATCACTCTGTCTTCGCCCCCCCCCCCCCCCCCACCCCCGGTTGAGGAAGGACTGATGGAGCAGTTATTGGCTGAACTGTGTTTGTTCTATATTTTGTGGACAGGAAAAACTTGGTTAATTTACCATATCCGTGGGTAAATTCCAGTGTTGTACAGTTTGACTAGGGGCGGCAAGTAACTCATCACAGGACTTCAGTACTAATGTTGGAATGTTGTCGGGGCCTAAAACGGTTGAAGCATTCCGTGCCTTCCATTGTTACTTGTTATCACGTAGAGCAAATTGAATTGGCTGAAAACTGCGCCTGCAATTCTGGGGACATCCACAGGGAGGCACTTCCAGCTGTAAAAGGTTGGAATTGCTTCAGCCTTGTTTTATGCACTGATGTGCTGGGCTTCACAGCATTGAGCATGGGATATTTGTAGTACCACCCGCTCCATGGAGCAGTTCAATTTTCCAGCATTTACCATTGGATGTGGCAGGACTGCAGAGCTTTGACCTGAACCTTTGATTGTGGGATCTCTTAGCTCCATCTGTCGCTTGTTGCTTGTGTTGTTTTTCCGGCCAGGAGTCCTGTGGTGTAGAATCCATACATTTGAAGTCACATGTTTAAGTATGGCTGGTGCTG
The DNA here is from genome assembly GCA_026770705.1 of Isurus oxyrinchus. Lineage (NCBI taxonomy): Eukaryota > Metazoa > Chordata > Chondrichthyes > Lamniformes > Lamnidae > Isurus > Isurus oxyrinchus. The sequence goes on along the minus strand of JANJGN010001053.1, from coordinate 107,307 downwards.
CCCCTCGTATGTCCTCCCGCACTTAGTTAAAGCCATGGTAGATTCTCTGAGGTTATTGTACAGAAGAGTGGAGGTTGAGGTCACAGACTGAAGACTTTACAATTCTGCTGCTGCTGATGGCCCACTCCCCTCATGGATGCTCAGTTGAAAGTTGCTACATCTGTACACAATCCCTCCCTTTTAGCTCGGGAGTGGGGAGGGGGGGGGGGGGGGGGGGGGGTGGGTGGGGGAGGGGGGTGGTGGGGACAGGTTTGGGCTTCCTGAACGTGAAACCATTACAATGATTGAATTTTAAATGCATTCTCATAACCATATATTGTAATCACATCGTCATCATCATCACTTGCTCGAAGCGAGAATGACGCCTGCCAGGGTTCAGGATTTGTGTGTCCACATGTGTGACCGCAGCCCAATCCTGGAAACAAAGGTCTTCATGCAGGGAGGATATGAATTTCCCTGAGGAAGGGGATTCCTTGAGTCAGGGTTCTGTTCTCTCTCTTTCCGCTTTTGTCACTTCTCCACATTAGAGATCATGTGGTCAGTCTCTGACTGTGTTGCAGCTTGTTCGATGAGGCAACTTCCTCCAGCACACCGATGCCAGTTTGCTCTCTTTTCACTGTGGCCATCAGAGTTTCCTTAAAACATTGTCTCTGTCCTCCTTGAGATCAGGTTTCACCCGCAAGTTGTGAAAAGAGGATCTGCTTCAGAAGCTGATTGTTTGACGCGTGGATGCCGTGTCCAGACCAGTGGAGTTGACTTCACATGATCAGGGTTGTGATATTGCTGGATAGGTTTGCATTGAGGATGCTGGAGTTTGTTCACCTGTCTCTCCACTTGACATTGAGAATCCTCTGGAGACATCGCTGGAGGAATTTCTCCAGCACTCGGAGTTGCCCTCGGTAGGTTACCCAAATCTCACTGCCATACAGAAGGGTGGTGACAACAACAGGGTTTTTGGCCGTGCTCAAACTCTCTGACCATTTTTAGAGTGATCTGGGAAGAAGTGGTCCCTCTCCCAGACTCCTGAAATGTCACCGTTGTTTCACTATTTAAGAAAGGATGTAAATCAATGGGTGGGAACTATACAGACATTTTGCTTCATTCCACTGTGGGGACCATTCTCATACGAGTCCCACTGAACCTCCATGTACCTGTCAGCGAAACTTCCCACCAAAGACCCAGTGTGGATTCTGACCATCCGGGGAAACCGCAGACATGATCTTTGTCACTTGAAAGAGCTCTCAATAAAATATCATCTGTTGTGTTGTGATGATGATAGGAAGATAAGTAATGACCAAAACACTGGGGAGAGCCCCCTGCACTTCTTTGAGATAGGGTCATAGTATATTTTACCTCAGCCCGATCAGGAGGCTTCGACCTGGTCCTCAGGCAGAGTGTTCTAGATTCCAACAGCTCTGTATTATTCCGCAATCTTTTTTGTGTTTCAAATTCTACATTTCTATTTACCCCCAATTTCCTTTCATTCTCTTGATCACAAGAGTCCATGTTCGGCTACCAGAAAAATACACAGTGACGCCGCCTGCACTGCCTTCTGAATCAATGAGTTCCAAAGTCACACAGCACTGAGAGAACAATAAATCTCGTCAGATCTGTCATAAACGGGCTATCCCTAATAGTTAAACCATTCCCTCCAGTTGTAGAAATTATTATATTTGTATAAAATAATTTGTCCTTTATTTGTAGCATTAGGAGCAGTGCATCTGATATCGATATCCGGGTAACATGAGTTAAACTCCCCTCCAGTCTGAACAACCGTCGGCCACCACTTCTCTCTGCATTCTGTCTCCTCACCAATATCACATCCACACTGTTACTGTCCCTTTAATCCATAGGGTTCCATTTATAACACTCCAAAAACGACGCTTGTTCATACTTTCTTGATGGACATAACATCAATTCACTTCCCTCATCATAATTGTCGTTACTTAGAAAAATACCTACATTAAGTTTATCAGATATTAATTCCAATTGACAATACCATGCTTCTGATCATTTATAATCCGTACTTTCTTGCAAATAAACATATATTTCTGTCCACGATTATGGCCTCCAGAAATGTTCCCACCATCGAAATTGCCTGGCTGCTCTGTCGTTCCAGAGCGTATCCATCTCTCATATAATAAACATGGGTTGGGACATTTAGAAACCTCCAGCCCTCTGGCACCACCCAAATCTAAGGATGAGTGAAATATTATCGCCAGAGCTTTCATTATTTCCACCATTCCTTCACTCAGCCACCCTCATATATCCCAACTGGATCAGGTAAATATTCTACATTATTTGGATAAAGAAGTATTGCATTGAATGGTAAAAACAAAAACTGTTTGTTCATTGACTGTAATTAATGTCTGTCTCCATGGACCTCAATTGTGCCATGGGAGGCCTTGCCACTTGTATAAATAAGGGATTCCTTTCAACGTGTTATCACATAGTGTCTGCGGGATTTTCAACTCCGACACCGAGAGGGATCAGCGGCTCAAGGGAGGAGGGAGAGGAGAGATCAGAATCTGAGAACAATAGAGTGGAACGTTCCAACAATGGACAGGAGTTTATCCTCTGGGTTGTACATGTTGTCTACATATTATGATTGGTTGCCATTAGCTTTTCGCATCGGTTACACTCTACAGGTTATTCAAGCAGGTTATTATCCCATCCTGGCTGTTGTTGGTGTACCTGGTAAGTCACTCTGTCCGGTTCTTTCTCGCAAAAATGAAAATTAACTTCATTTTTGTTCTTATCGTTTGAAGTTTGGGAAAATGGAATCTCTTGCCTTCATTTTTTTCTCAGAAACTCCGCTCCCGATCCAACGAATCCACGAGCCTCCCTGGCCAATATCTGCGGTAGAACCAGTCTGTTCACACCATGTGCGATCCGTTTGACACTGAGCTGATTGCTGAACGCCTATTCTCTCCAGTCCCAATCTTGCCCCCTTCCAGCTCCAAAATATCACTCATCAACTGCCCGCCTCATCCCTGCTACAGAATAAACCCTCACCATTTCCTCAACCCACACTCGCCTATTCCAATGTTAACTTCAGTTACCAACCCTAATAAACCCCAGCTCATCCCAAACTATCCTGTCCAAATCCTAACTCACAACAAATCCCGTTCAGCCTTCATCCCTGTGCTCACTGAGCTGCATTGATTCCTTTTCTGGTAACACCTCAATTTTAATATTATCACTTAATGATTTCTTGCCTCCATGGCCTCACTCCTCTGATTAATCTAAATCCCTCTGTCTTTTTCAATTGCTCGTGCAAATTGTTTCCCTTTAATTTTTATGCAGTTTAATTTTAAATTGGATCTGCTTCCCTCAGTATTGCCTCCAACCATATAGGAATCCAGCCTTTGTAGCGGGTTAGGGTCACTGGTGACGGATTTACGATGCTGAAACCATGAAATGGTGCGGGTCGTGCGGTTATTCACTTCCCAGCGACGCCCACCTGGTGCTCCATGTTGGACAGGCGGTTTCAGCAGCTTTAACACATGTCTCAGTGAATTGATGTGTGCCTATCCATTGAACGCCTGTGTTTGTCAGTCTTGGCTAAACCTGTGTTCAGGAACACGAGGAACCCCCCGCCCCCATCTGGCGATATTTAAAACGACAAGGCATCTAACTTGCAGCTGAGAGGCTTTGACTGACTTGTGTTATTGGAAAGTTAGTGGAGGTGCTGTGGATGTTTTTTTTTGGAGTGTCTGTTGTTAGCAGCTGCTTACATTCAGGGAGGGCGGATCATTTGCTGACCCAGCTCTGGATGAGGTATGGGGCATTTAGTTGTGGTGCATCTGTGACTATAACATGATCAACACTTGGCTCAGAGGCTGCAGAGAGAGGGAACTCTGTAAAGGGCGTGGACATGGTGGACTCTGCCCTAAACACCCTTGGTTTTCCAAGAACACTTTACCAAACTACACCTAGCTCAGGAAAAGAGTTTGAGACTGCTCTGATAAAACAGAGCTGTGTTAACTTCTTCAACACAACTTGCAGCATCACACCAGGGTGCGGAAGGTGATGTTAGTGGCAGTTAATGTCAGAGTTCCATTGAACTTCTCTGGATGCTGAACTTTGCAGAAAGGAGCGGATAATATATCCATCATCGCTCAGTATGCTGTCCGTCTATGTATCCACCAGGTGACGGAGACCATCTATGCCGAGTGAAGTGCATAAATCGCTTTATCCCTGAGCAGGGAGAAGTATGATGGGAGGACCCGTTGTTTTACCAGGACAGAGGGATTCCCGATGGTGTATGTGGCTCCGCTGAGCCCCCATGACAAATGTCTATTAACTGAAAGAACTGTCAGTCAATGTTTCCCAAATGTAATTCCTTCATGGACGTGGGCTTCCCAGGCTAGTTTCCCTTGAGAAGGTATTGATGAGCTGCCATAATATACAGCAGCTATATGACGATGCACAGTACATCATGTTGGTTAATGTTCACCATCCTGGCAGCAGCCACGATAACATCATTCCGAATTAGGCAGCCATTCCCATCGTATTCGAACCTCTTTCAGAATCAGAGGTTGCCCTCTTGCAGTACGAGGTTTACCCTCCCGACACGTGGCTCTAAATGCACTGTGCACCGCAAAACGACCACGTGAATATTACACGAGCAAACCGAGAGTAATGGAGCGACCAGCAACATCGTGGAGCAGATCATTGGTGAGATGAAGTAATGCTTCTGATTTCTGAACCGCTCACAGTGAAACATCCACTACACGCTGGAGCAAGAGTTCAAATCCATGGTGTTCTGCTGCACCCTTCATACTGTTAACAAGTAGAGACAAATAAGGAAGTCTTCAATTGCTTTATGCAGTGATATACTACAGGCTAAATAAAGTCACTTATGTCTACATTGACCAACTGGAGAGAACCTGAGCAAAGGAGTTGCGGTGAATGTCACATTCATTGCTACTGGCAGCACCATTGCTACCCTCGAATTAAACTACAAGTGCCCCTGCTTCATGCTCTCCGCCCTTGTTGATGTCAGGAAAGATTCTTAACTTTGAAGTTTAAATTGGATTTGTATTTCTTTATCTGTGCTAAGGAAATATCTATTTGAGTTTTCGTTCCACTGTATAAACTGTCTGCATTTCTAATGCGTTTTACGATTCTGAAAATTTAAAGCAAACAAGAGCAGAAAAAAACGGTGCTGTTGCCTAACAACAGGGATTCAGAGAAGCAGCACAAGACTCGCACTCCAACACCTCCCCCCCACCTCCCGCGCCCGGAGACAGTCACACAGACAGACAGGCCCACAAACCAGCAGTTTGAGTTCAATTTCAAGACAGCTGCCAAAATAGGATGCAGTCAGGTACTACAGGGAAAATAATTTTCCACAAATACACAATAGGACCCAAAGGAAAAAGTGTGATGCAGAATCCGAATAGTGACCTAAGGAGACCTTCCTGTCAAAGGAACAATAATGAACCAGAGAAATGTGTGTTAAGTAAATTTAAGAATAAGGAGCGGAGTGGAAGGGTCCAAACTTCAAATCTAACCATAAAAAGAGTGCAGGAAACTGATTTCATGTTTTATAAATGTTTGTTAGAAGTCAGAATTTCCAAGTGACCAATGGAAATCCTGTACCACTTGGCCATGGGAACGTGAAGCAGCGGCACTGCTGATAGCTGAGTCGCTGAGTAAGACTGCATAGAAGACAGCTTGAATGAATGTGATGACGCAGGGAGGAGGAGCATTGGAAGGAGAGCTCAAAGCCCTGGAGGTGATCCCTCACAGAAGGAGTCTGAAAGTGTCAGTGTGGGAGAGATTCCAAAGGGACTCCTGAAGAGTCAGGATTAGAAAGCCTCGTGTGGAAGATGGAGTTCAGTGAGACCAGTCGGCTCACGGTGGGACAAGCGGGTGGGAGGAGTTGAAATCAATTCCATTGCATTTCTTTGAGTTGTGTTTGTCAAATGGATTCAGTGTGGTGTGTCTGAATACTGGTATCCTCTTGGTTTACATGGACTGTGTACTTACCGTGAACTTTTGATTATAAGACAGCCTTTTTTAACTTGTGTAATCCTTACAAACCTACATAGCTATCTATCTATCTGTCTATCTCTCTGCATATCGATCTATCTGTCTATCTGTCTGTATATATTTCTATCTATCTGTCTGTCTGTCTGTCGGTCGATCGATCGATCGATCTATCTATCTATCTATTTATCAATCTATCTATTTATCTATCCATCTATCTAGCTATCTATCTATCAGAGAAAGAGAGACAATTGTAGGTTAAAGAGCATTGTAATATAATTCACCTTGCCTTGTTTAATTATGTTTTGTGTTAAAACTTCATTAGCTTCTCCAGTGATCCTGTTCAGTATTCCCTATCTACGTTTATAAACAATGAATGTAAGCGTTAGGGTCTATTCAGCTGCGCTCCATCCTGGCATCTGGCTTTTCCAGTTGCAACATCACCTGGGATGGTAACAATATCATCACTATCATGAGGGCATAGGCAATGTCACCAGGAATCCGGAGAACAGCTCAAGAGTAGAGGGAAGAGGCAGGGTGGATATTTTATGGACGCCTTTGACCTAGACAGGCTGTCGGAGATAAGACTCTGATTCCCATTGGACAACATCACTTTCCCCCCCATTCTTCACTGTTACAACCATATGAGAAACCCCATCACAGCTTCCCATTGGTCACCATTCTGAAATAAAAATCAGTAACACAAACTTCTTTATTGTCATCTTTATCCACCAACACATCCAATTATACAGACACAACTGAACTATTCATACTTGAGTTTGATTGGTGCCTGTCCAGTATGTTCCCTCGAAATACCTAGTGCTCCTACACAGTGCTTCTTCAGTGGCAGCAGCATCACTGGTGGAAGGCTGCTGACCTTCACTGGGAAAGGCTGCAGATAGACTGGCTAGACAGTCTGGAACAGCTCTGGGTCTTGAGGACTCATGTTGGGACTACATCGCCTCGAGATGGACAGCAGTAGCCTTGCTGATGGGGGTGACAGCAGGGCACTGGTGAAGTAGCATTGAAGGGAGAACAAATGCTGTCAACCTGAGAGAGGACAGCAAGTTCATGCTACATGATGACACTCTCATACCCACGGTCCGGAACCTCAGTGACCCTAGTTATCTGCTAGAGCACAGATTGCTGGACTGCTGAGGACATTTGAGCACTGAGATCCACAGCCATGATGACAGCCTGCATGGCAGAATGCATGGATCTCATGAGCGCAGTGTGAGCTCCCACTGTGGTGATCGGATTTTGTATAGAGTTGGCCTGTACTGCAGCGGAAGATGGGGCAACGTCTACCAGATACTTTATCAGGGCAGGGTCCGTTATTGCTTTGATGGAGTTTGTGTCCAAATCCACAGGGCCCAGCAAAGTTCCTATCTGAGTCCACTGTACCAGAACCTGCTTGTGATCACACCCTCCATTGAGCTGGTGCAGGAACTATCCTTTCAAACTGACCTGTCTGCAGCCCATTTGCGCCCGGTGATTCACCAGATATATATTCCGAATCTGCACTAGTCTCTATTTCACATACTGTGCAAATACATGAGCTGGTGGCTGCATGTCATTTCAAGTTAATGCGCTACATCATCAGTGTTGTCATGTTTTTCTCTCCCCCGGCTTTCCCATCGTCCCTCTCTCCCATCCCCCTCCTCCCAACTACCTCTCTCGTTCTCGCCCCACATGTCTCTCCCCCTTTGTCTCAATGGGGAGCTGTCCGTTTTTGTCTGTCGTTGCCAAGTTTGAAATCAGAAGTGAGGGATTGGGCTGAGAGGTTGTGGGGGGAATGGAAAGCAAGATGTCCTTGTTACCATCATCTGAAGCTTGTGCATCATCCCAGGCAGCAGGCTGAGGGTGAGCTGTGCGTTCAGAAAGGACATAAATCAGGAACATAGCATCATCCCGAATACTTGCGTTGTTATCTAATGTTACACTTTCTTTCACAGCCGCTCCCATGATGCAGAGAACCATCTCCTCCCTCAAGCACAGTGGTTGAAGGTTTCCCTTGCACCCTCTGGTTCTTAATCCACTCCCTGTGTTTAAGGGTTCACGTTGTCCGGCCAGCGAGAGAGCGCAGAATGTCAGTGATCGTGTTGCATTGTATTGGGTGATGTATCTGCCGTAGTTGAATAGATGGAGTTACGTTAAGACAGTGTATGTGTGCCCGGTGCCAGTGGAAGGTGTGTGAGAGTACGGTGGTGATTGTGAATATTAGGCCTGCTTCTGGGGTCCGGCTGTATGGCAGTGACACCCCCCTTGGCACAAGGAGCTGGAGCTGCTGAGGTCACAGGAAAGGGGAATCCAGATAGGCCAGACACTCACCGAGTCACCTGAGTGGATAGGCACAGTGGTGAGCATCAGAGGATCATCATACATATGTGTGCCTGACCGTCCTTTTTTCATTCAATTGTGCTGTGTGTGAGAGTTGTGTGTGTTTGTGCTTGCGTGTGCGTGTGTGTTTGTGTGTGGGTGTGTGCGTGTCTGTGAGTGTGTGTGTGTGTGTGTGTGTGTGTGTGTGTGTGTTTGTGCTTGCGTATGTCATGTGTGTGTGTGTGTCTGTGTGTGTGTGTGTGTGTGCGTTTGTGCTTGCGTGTGCATGTGTGTGTGTGTGTGTGAGTGTGTGTGAGTGTGTGTGTGTGAATGTGTGTGAGTGCGTGAGTGTATGTTTGTGTATGTGTGTGTGTGTGTGTGTGTGTGTGTGTGTGTGTGTGTGTGTGTTTGTGTGTGTGTGTGTGTGTGTGTGTGTGTGTGTGTGTGTGTGTGTGTGTGTGTGTGTGTGTGTGAGCATGCATTTGTTTTTCTTCCGTGATAGTCTGTGTGTGTGTAAGACAGAGGGGGAGAGTCATGTGTGTGTGTCCCTGTGTATATTACTATGTTTGTGAGAGCATAAGTTTTTGTGAAATTTTCTGTGAGTGTGAACATTTATGCGTGTGTTTTTGTGGCTGTTTTATGTGTTTTGCTGTTTGTGTGTGTGTGTGTATGTGTGTGTGTGTTTCTGTGTGTTGGTGTGTTGGGGAGTGCCTATGAGATCTAGTGTGTGCGCATGAGTATCCCTGTTTGTGTGTGTAATTTTGGAGCATGTGTGCATCCTTTGGTGCGTGCCTATGTTTGCATTCGTATGCATGTATTTGCGTTTGAGCATTTGCGTGTCTGTTTGAGTGTCTGCCTGTGTGCTGTGCCTGTGAGTTTGTGTTTCTTTGTGTGCATGTTTGTGTTTGTTTATGTGCGTGTGTGTTTGAGAGAGACAGACAGTGAGAGAGAGAGAGAGAATGAGAGAGTGTGAGAGAGAAAGAGAAATTTTGTGTGAAACATAGGAACATGGAAATATAGAAAACAAGAGCAGGATTAGGCTGTTGAGCACCTCGAGCCTGCCCCACCATTCGTTATGATCACTGCTGATCATCCAACTGAGTAGCCTGCACCCGCTTTCACCCCATACCCTTGAAGACTTTCACCCCAACAGCGATATCTCACTTCTTCAAAACTTACAATGTTTTGGTCTGTACTACAATATGTCGTATCGAATTCCACAGGTACACCACTATCTGGATGATGAACCTAGTCTTAATCAGAGCCCTTAGTGGTCTACCCCATGTCCTCAGACTGTGAACCCTGGTTCAGGACTCCCCCAACATTGGCAACACACTTCCTGAATCTACCCTGTCTAGTCCATTTAGTGTTTTCTATGTGACCCCCCTCTTTTTTCTGAACTCCAGCCAATATAATACTAATAGACTCCATCCCTCCTCAATTATCAGTCCCATCATCCCAGGAATCAATCTGGTAAATCTTTGCTGCACTTACGCTATAGCAAGAACATTCTTCCTCAGATAAGGAAACCAAAATTGGACACAATATTCCAGCTGTGTTCTCACAAAGCTCCTATATAATTGCAGCAAAACATCTCTGCTGCTGCACTCGAATCATCTCGCTATGAAGGCCACCAAACCACTTTCAGTTTTAGACACCTTCTGCACCTCCATGTTTAAATTCACTGACTGGTGTGCAAGGACACCCAGGTCTCGTTGCATTTTCCCCTCTCTCAATATATAGCTATTCAGGTAATAATCTGCCTTCCTGATTTTGCCAGCAAAGTGGGTAACCTCACATTTACCACATTATACAGCATCTGCCATGAATTTCCCCACTCAGTCAGCTTGTCCAAATCACACTCAATGCTCAACCTCCCAACCAGCTTTGCATCATCCATAAATGTAGAGATATTACATTTAGTCCCCTCATCTGAATCATTAATATATAATGTGAATATCTTGGCTTCCACCACCGATGCCTGCGTTACCGCACCAGTCACTTCCTGCCATTCGGAAAAAAAAAAACGTTTATTCCTTCCCTTTGTTTAATGTCTGCTCGCCAGTTTTCTGTCCATCTCAATAAACTACTTTCAATCCCGTGGACTTCATTTTCACACCCTAATTTATATGTGGGACTTTGTTGAAAACCTTCTGAAATTCCAAATAAACGAAATCATTTGGCTCCCTCTCATCAACTCTACAAGTTACATCCTCGGAAAATTCCAATAGATTTGTCTAGCATGATTTCCCTTTCATAAATAAATGTGGACTCTGCTCCATTCTGCCACTGTTTTCAAAGTATCTTATGTATTAAATCTTTTATGTCTTCTTACATTAGATACTGTCCAATTACCAGGAACTGTTCCAGAGTCCATAGACTCTCGGAGGATGACCACCAATGCATTCCTTATTTCTAATGTCAGTTCCTTAATACTCCGGTGTGTAGATTATCAGGCCGTGGTGATTTATCAGCCTTCAATCAAATCAATTTTCCCAACAGCAATTCCCTACTGATAATGATCTCTTTCAGTTCCTTTCTCTATCTAAACCCTGTGTTCCCCATCATTTCTGCTTTGTTATTCGTGTCCTCCTGTGTGAAGGCAGGACCAAAGTGTGAATTTAGTTGTACAGCAATTGATTTGTTCCCCAATTTAAACTTTCCTGTTTCTGAATGTACGGGACCTACATTTGTCTTAAGCAATAGTTCAATCCTCACATACCTACAGACACTTTTACAGGTACTCTTAATGTTCCCCGAAAGCTTACTCTGGTTCTCCATTTTCCCCTTCTTAATCATTGCATTGGTTCTCATTTGCTGAATTCTAAACTGTTCCAGACATTCTGGCCTGTTGTTTTTTTTCTGGCTAAATTGCAAGCCTCGTTATTGGACCTAAAACTACCTCTAATTTCCTTTGTATTCCCTGGTTCGGCCACATTTCCTGATTGTCTTTTGCGCCAGACAGAAATAAACAATTTTTGCAGTTCAGCCATGTGTTCTTTGAATGTTGGACATTGCTTATCCATCGCCATCACTTTAAGTAACCCTTTTCAAATCCATCATAGCCAACTCGTGCCTCATACCAACGTATTTTCCTTTACTAAGAGTCAGGACCATAGTCTCAGATTCAACAACGTTCTTGATGAGGATTTCTATCTTAATACGATGGCTGATCCCCATAGGGCCTCAGACAACTAGATTGCCAATTATTTCCTTCTCTTTACGCAATACCCAGTCTATGATGGCCTTCTCTCTGTTTGGTTCCCCAATGTATTGGTCCAGAAATCCATCCTTTTTACACTGCAGTAATTCATCCTCTACCTCATTGTTATTAATTTGACTTTCCCAAACTATATGCAGATTAAATCCAGATATTCCATTATTGCATGTGTCAGTAACTTCCTGATTAATGGCATTCCCAGCATCACCACAACAGGTTAGGGACCCATATACAACATAAAAGTTAAATAACATTTTTTGACTCTTTGTCTTTCGTGTTTCTCAGATTTAACCACAAAGTTTCCACACTTGGAGCTAATATACTTCCTCATTATTGCATTAATTTCCTCTTTAACCAGCAATGCTGCGCAACCGTGTCTTAATTTTCATCTGTCCTTCCTAAATACTGAATAATCCTGGATGTTCAGTTCTCAACCGTGGTAATCCTGCAGCCATGTCTCCGTAATCCTGACTATATCATACCTGTTTGCACCTACGTGCATGGTTAATGCATCCACTCTTTTGCGAATGCTCCTCGTGTTAAAGCACAAAGACTTGAGTTTTGTCCTCTTTGCATTACTTGTCCCGTTCCCACGATATTTCACTGAGCCCTGTCTGATTCTTGCCCTTGATTTCTCTGCCAATCAAATGTCTCATTCTCCATTCTGTCTTTTGTTCTTGACCTAGACTCTCCTTCCCCAATTCCTTGCAAATTTCCCACCCACCTACCGTTTTATTTTAACCCATTCTCAATATTCCCCCTAGTACATCAGTCCCATTCCTGCCCAGGATAAACCCATCCAGTTTACAGTGGTCCCACCTCCCACAGAACCGGTCCCAATGTCCCAGGAATATGAAACTCTCCCCTTCACTCCATCTCTTCAGAAACACATATTAATTCGATATATCCTGCTAGTTCTATCCTGACTAGCACGTGGCACTGGTAGTAATCCTAAAATCACTATCTTTGAGGCTCTAATTTTCAACTTAATTCCTAAAGCCCCATATTCTGCTTTTATGTCCTAATCCTTTTCTTGCCTATGTCCTTTGTACCAATGTGTGACACGACCATATGCGTTTCACCTTCCCCTTTCAGATTATCATGTAGCTACTCTGAGGCAGCCTTGACTCTAGCACCAAGGAGGCACCATACCATCCTGAAGTATTGTTTGCGGCCAGAGTAACGCCTATCTATACCCCTTAAAGTTGAACCCCCTACAACTATTTCAATACCACAATTTTTACTCCTCTCCAGTGCATCAGAGCAACAAGTGGTTGCAATGATTTTGGCTGCTGCTGCTTTTGTTTGAGAGGACACTCCCCTCACCAGTATCCAACGTGGTATATCTGTTTTTCAGGGGAATAGCCACAGGAGATACCTGCACTGCCTGTTCAGTCCTCTTGTTCTGCCTGGTGGTCATCCATTCCTTCCTACCTACGGGCACATAGCCTGCGTTGTGACCACGTCTCTATTACTGCTATCCAGAATTCTCTCTGCCTCGTGGATGCTCCACAGTGTCCCCAGCCGCCACCACAGCTCCTTAACCTGGGCTTCTAGGAGTTGTAGCTGGAGACACGTCCCGCACACATGCTGCACTCCAGCATTGGAAATGTTCACGGCTTCCCACATAGAGCAGAAGGAGCATACCATGACTTACCCCTTTAAATTTCATGAATCATATGGAAGATACTTAATATCAAATACGATCAATTACTCTAGGGCCCTTCCTTCTTGCTTCTTGTTTTTACAGAATACGGCCAAATAAACAATTAATCACCAAATAATACCATAAAAACTATAAGCGATAAAAGTAGGAATTACTTGCCCTACTGTGGTAATGGTTCTCAAAGGATCACTTTGTTAAATAGTTGTAGCTGCAAGCAGTACCTGTATAAACACGGTTTTAAAGCTGGCCTATAATTCACCTTCTTCCACGCCAAACATCATTTTTAGTTAATTACTAATGCAAATTAAGACCAGACTTTAGATAGAAATTAGCTTTAAATTCCTTCAGTCACCAACCTCCAACTTAAACACTGTGAAGCAGGTCAAAGCACTCCAGTGCGCCAGTGTGTGTGTGTGTGTGTGTGTGTGTGTGTGTGTGTGTGTGTGTGTGTGTGTGTGTGTGTGTGTGTGTGTGTGTGTGTGTGTGTGTGTGTGTGTGTGTGTGAGGCACTTTGTTTTCAGGTGTCTGCATGTGTGCGTTTATGCGTGAGTGTATAAGTGAGAGTGAGTGAGCGCTTGAATGTGTGCATCCGTCTGCATGTGACTGTGTGTGTATGTATGCGTGCAAATGGGCGTGCCCTCATACGTGTAAATTTGCTTTTGAGTGCATGGGTTTCACTTTGTGTTGGTGTGTGGCTGTTTGTGTGTGTGTGTTTGTGTGCACATATTTGACCGTGCATCTGTGTGCATTTGTGAGTTTATGTTTGTCTAAGTGTGTGTGTATCCATGTGATCTTCTGTATTTGTTTATCTTTGTGTGTGTGTGTGTGTGTGTGTGTGTGTGTGTGTGTGTGTGTCTGTCTGTCTGTGTGTGTATGTGTGTCCATGTGCCTTTCCCCTTGGTTGTGTGAAAATGAGTATGTGCTCCTGTGTGTTTCTGGGTGAATGATTTTGTGTGTGTGTGTGATACATGTGTATTTGTGTGATATGGATTGAGTATGAAATTGTATTTGTGTGTGCATGTGTGTTTGTTTGCAAGTGTGTGTGCGTGTGCGAGTTTGTGGCTATGTTTGTGTGTGCACATGTGGGTTTCTGCATGTGTGATTGTATGTTTTAGTGCCTATGTGTGTGCATGTGCGCATTTGTGTGTACATGTGTTTGAGTGCTTGTGTGTGTGTGCACGTGCATGCATGAATCTGTGTGTTTGTGTGTGTGTGTGTGTGAGTATGTGTGCATGGGTGTGTGTGCACGCGCACGCTCGTTTGTGTCTGGGTCTGAATGTGTGTCAATGTTTGTATATATGTGATTGTTTCAAATTCGATTGTATAGGCTGAGGGATTTGCTGGCTAGGCCAGCAATTATTTCCCATGCCTTATTGCACTTGAAAAGTGTTTGTACTTTAGTGTGTTTCTGTGTTTGAGTGTGTGTGTTTGTTTCCTTATATGTGAACATGCATCTGCATATGTGTGTGCATGTGAGATTATGTGGGCTTCCTGTGTGCATGTGTATGTATGTATGGGTGTGTGTGCGTATGTGTGTGTGAGAGAGACAGACATTTTGTGAGTGTGTGTGTTTGTTTCTTAATATTTGAAACAGTTTGTCCATATGTGTGTATGTGCATGTTTGTGTGTGTGTTTGTGTATATTTGCATGCACATGTGTGTCTGTGTGCGCTTGTGTGTTTCTGCGCATGTGCATGTGCATGAGCAACTGTGTGAGTGTGAGGTTATTTTAATGCATTTTTAAGGAATGTGGGTTTCGCTGTCTAAGCTAGCATTTATATCCCACCTCTACTTGCCCTTGACAAGTGTTTGTGTGTTTCTGTGCGTGTGTGCATATGTGTTTGTCTGTATGTGTGTGTGTGTGTGTGTGCGTGTGTGTGAGTCAATGCGTGTGCCAGATTCAGTGCACGTGTTCCTTTGCTGCTATGTGTACATGCATGTGAGCTTGTTGTGCTTCAATACACGCATGTGTGTGTGTGTGTGTGTGTGTGTGTGTGTGTGTGTGTGTGTGTTTGTGTGTGTGAGACAGAGAAAGAGACATTGCACTTGTGTTTGTGTGTGCGCTTCTCTCTCTATATGTGAATCAGCATCCCCATATGTGTTCGCATGTGAGAGTGTGTTTTTGTGTGTGTGTTTGTGTGTGTGCATTCTTGTACATGTGTTTGTGTGCTTGTGTGTTTCTCCGAGTGTGAGATTTTGCGATTGTGTATGTGTGCTTCTTGAATTCAATTATTTGTATGAATGAGTGTCAGTGCACGTGTGAGTGTGCATGAATGCGTGTTATGTGTGTTTCTGCATGTTTGTGTTTGGGCATTTCTGCCTATGTGTGTCTGCATGTCTGTGTTCATGAACGTGTGCCCGTGTAAAAGAGAGAGAGAAAGAGACATTTTTTTGTGTGAATATTACTATATATGTGGGTGCTTGTGTTTGTGTGGAAGTTTCTCTGTGTGAGAAAGATTGTGTGCTGGTTTGTGTGGTTATTTTTAAGTGTTTCTCTTAGCATACGTGCGTTGGTTTTTCTTAGCATTTGTGAGAGTTTTTCTGTGTCTGCCTGTGAGTGTACCTGTTTCTGCAATTCACTGTGTGTGTATGTGTGCATCTTCATCCACGTGAAAATTTGTTCAACCGTATGGTTGTCTGTGGATTTGTGTGTGTGTGTGTGTGTGTGTGTGTGTGTGTGTGTGTGTGTGTACGTCCGTGTCAATTGTTAGTTTCTCTGGATTGAACATGTGATTGTCTTTGTGTGTTCATGCCTTTGTGAGTTTGTGTCTGTGTGCACATGTGTGTGAGAGTGTGACTGTGTGTTTGAATTTCTTTGTGCTCGTTTGTGTGTTTCTGTGCATTTGATTTAGTGTCTGAGTGCCTTTGTGTGCGCATGCGTGAGTTTGTGTGTGCATATGTTTGAGTGTGTGTGTGTGTGTGTAAGTGTGTGTATGTGTGCCACTGTGTATGTGAGTGTTTCAATTTCATTCATATGGGCTGTGAGATTTGCTTGCTCGGCCAGCAATTATTTCCCAATCCTTATTGCCCTTGAGAAGTGTATGTATTTTGTTATGCTTCTGTGTTTGAGTGTGTGTGTGCTTGTTTCTGTATATGTTAACAGGCATGTCTAAATGAGTGTGCATGTGAGAGTGTTTGGGTGCCTGTGAGAGTATGTATGTGTGTGTACGTGTGTGCGTGAGTGTGTGTGCATTGGAGAGGGAGAGAGTTCCTGTTTGTACGTGTGCATTCTTGAAATGTGAATCAGTGTGTCTACATGTGTGTGCATGTGAGAGTTTGTGTTTGTGTGCATGTATGTACATGTACGGTGTGTGTCAGTGGACTTATGTGTTTCTACGAAAGTGTATGTGTGTGACTGTGTAAAGGTGTGTGAGTGTGAGTTCTTTAATGCACGATTTAAGGGATTTTGTTTCAATGTCAATGCCAGATTTATAGCCCACCCAAAAAAGCCCTTGACCAGTGCTTGTGTGTTTCTGTGTGTGTGTATATTAGTGCACGTGTGTGCATGTGACTGTGTATTTGTGCCAGAACCTTTGTGTGTGTGTTTCTGTGTACGTGTTTGTGTGTGCATGTGCGTTAGTGCATTTCTGTGTGTCTGTGCTTGCATGCGTATGAGTATTTGTGTTTCTTGTTTGGGATGGTTTGTGTGGATGAGTGTGTGTGAATGTGTGCGTAGGCATGAATCTCAATGTGTATGTGTGGTTCTGTGTTTTTATTTTTGTGTGTCTGTGCATGATTTTCTACATGTGTGCGTTCATGAACTTTTGATTGCCTAAGAGAGACAGATAGAGAGAGAGAGAGAGAGAGAACAAAAGAGAGAGAGAGACTGTGAGAGAGAGAACGGCATGTGTTTTCCATTGAATGTTACTGTTTGTGTGAGTGTGTGCTTTTGTGTGACTATTTATCTGTGTGTGAATGCTTCTGTGTGTTTATGTGCTTGTTTTCACATTTTTATCTTTTTGTGTGTGCGTGTGTTATTCTGTGCGTTCTTTGAGTCAGAGTATCGGTGAGGGGTTGTCTGTGTGCGCATATTATTGTCTCTGTTTTTGCAACTTTGTGTGTGAGTATGTGTTCAATTTTATGTGCATGATTGTGTAGGCATCCATATAGGTGTCATGTGTGTGTGTGTGTGTGTGTGTGCGTGCGTGTGTGTGTGTGTGTGCGTGCATTGGACTCTGTGTTTGTGCGCGCCTGTGTGTCTGCCTGTGAGTGTTTTTGTGTGACTGAGAGAGAGTTTGTCTGACGGTTTTTGTAAGAGTGTCAGTGCATTTTTCTTTGTGGGCATGTATATGGCAATGTATGCAAGAGGAAGAGGCAATGCATGAGTGTCTGTGCTCGACTGCATGAGTCTGTATAAGTGTGCAAGCATGCATTTGGATGCACCCTGCATGCCAGTCTTTCACTTTAACTGTGTGTGTGTCTGAGTGTATTTGTGTATGTTTGTGTCTGTTTGTGTCTGTATGTCTGTGTGCCTGTGTATGTATGCGTTTGTTTTGCAGACATCTGTGTTTGTGTCTGTGTATGTGTGTTTGTGTTTGTGTGAATGTTGATAACTATGTGAGATTCTGAGACTGTCTGTGATAGTGCAAGCTTCTGTTTATATTGTCTCTCCGTGTCTGTGTGTTTATGTGTGTGTGTGTCTGTATGTCTGTGTGTCTAAGTGTATGTATTTGTTTGTGTAATGGATATCTATTCTTATGTGCCTGCGTGTGTGTGCATGTGTGTGTGTGTGAGAGAGATTGTGTGAATGTGGATAAATGTGAGCTTCTGAGTCTGTGTGCTTGTGTGTGTTTGTGCTTGTGTGAGTTTCTGTGTATATTGTGTTCATATATATGTTACATGTGTGTGTTCACATTGATTGTCTTTGTGTGTGCATGTGATTGGATGTGTGTGTGTGTGTGTGTGTGTGTGTACTTGGGTGTGAATGTGTGTGTGTGTGTGATTGTATGTGTGAGTGTTTGAATTTTGTTTTTACGGGGTGTGGAATTCGCTGACTAGGCCTGCAATTACTTCCCATGCCTTATTGCCCTTGAGAAGTGTATGTATTTTGCTGTGCTTCTATGTTAGAGTGTGCGTGTGCTTGTTTCTTTATATGTGGCTATGCATGTCTATATGTGTGTGCATGTGAGACTGTGTGGCTTTCTGCGAGAGTATGTGTGTTTGAATGTGTGTGTGTGTGTGTGTGTGTATGCATGTGCGTGTGTGTGTGTGTGTGTGTGCAAGAGGGAGAGAGTTCCTGTTTGTATGTGTGTATTTCTCGAAATGTGTATCAGTGTGTCAAGATGTGTGTGCATGTGACAGTTTGTGTTTTTGTGTGTGTGTGTGTTGTGTGTCTGTGTGTGTGCTTATGTGTTTCTCCAAGTGTATATGAGTTTGTGTGTATAAAAGTGTATGTCTGTGAATGTTTTAATGCACTTTTTGTGGATTTGTTTTTCAGTGTCTATGCAAGCATTTATACACCCACCCGTAATTTCCCTTGACAAGTGCTTGTGTGTTTCTGTGTGTGTGTGTGTGTGTGTGTGTGTGTGTGTGTGTGAATGTATGTATGTGTGCGCATGTGATTGTATGTTTGTATGAGTCCCTTCGTGTGTGTTTGTTTCTGTATACGTGTTTGTGTTTGTTCATGTGTTCGTGCATGTGAGTGTGTGTGCATGTGCATAAGTGCTTGTGCATGTCTCTGTGTTTGCATGTGTATGAGTATTTGTGTTTCTTGTTTGGGATTGTTTGTGTGAATGAGCGCGAGTGCATGTGTGCGTGTGCATGAAAGTCAATGTGTATGTGTGGTTGCTGGTGTTTGTGTTTGTATGTGTCTGTCTATGCTTTGTTGCATGTGTGTGTTCATGAATGTATGATTCTGTACGAGAAAGAGGTGGAGAGGGGGAAAGAGATAGTGAGAGAGAAAGAGAGAGGTCGAGTGAGATAGACAGAGAGAAAGAGTGATAACGGCATGTGTTTTCCTGTGAATATTACTCAATGTGTGAGTGCGTGGGTTTGTATGCCAATTTCTCTGTGTGTGAATGCTTCTGTGTGTGTTTTTGTTTTTGTTTTAATGTGTTTCTCTTTGTGTGTGTGCGTGTGTGGTTTTGTGGATTTATGAGCCAGAGAGTGACTGTGAAGTTTATCTGTGTGTGCACATTAGTGTGTCTACCTGTGTAATAACGTCTGTGAGCATGTGAACATTTTTATACACGTGAGTGTGTATGCATCCACATAGTTTGCGTGTGTGTATCATTGTGTGTGTGTGTGTGTGTGTGTGTGTGTTTGTGGCTATCAGTGTGTGTGCATCTGTGTGTCTGTGTGTGCATGTTTTTGTGTGAGTGAGTGAGAGTTTGTCTGACAGTTTTTGTATGAGTGTTTTGTCGGTGTGGGCATGTGTGTGGTAATGTATGCAGGAGAAAGAGGCAATGCTTGAGTGTGTCTGTGCACAACTGCATGAGGCTGTATATGTATGCATGCATGCATGCATTTGGGTGCATCCCTGCATGTGATTCTTTCAATTAGATTGTGTGGGTGTCTGCATGTATTTGTGTGTGTGTGTGTGTGTGCCTGTGTAAGCATGCGTGAGTTTCGCAGGTAACAATGTGTTTGTGTCTACGTGCGTCTGTGTTTGTGTTTGTGTGATTGTTGATAACTATGTCAGATTCAGCGTCTGTATGTTTATGTGTTTGTTTGTGCTTGTGAGCGTTTCTGTTTATGCTGTGTTCCTGTGTCTGTGTTTTTGTGTGTGTGTGTGCATCTCTGTGTGTTCTGTGCATAAATCCGTTTGTGAGGGTATGTGTGGGTATGTGGGAGTGCACGTGATTGACTGTGTGCAGGCATGTGCACTTTTTGTGTTTAAGTGCATCTGTTCATGCATGTCCCTATACATATGCATGCCTGTGTGCGTGTGTGTCTGTGTGCGAATCCGTCCGTGATTATTTTTATGAGTCTGTCTGCCTTTCTGTGTGTGACTCCGTGTGTGGGAGTGTAAGTGAGGGTGTGTGTGTGTTCGTGCATCTGTGTATGTGTCTGCGTGTGTCTACATGTGTGAGAGTGTGAGTCTGTGTGCACGTGCATTTGTCTGTGTTCATATATGTGCATTTGTGTGGCTGTGTGTGGGTGTGTGCACATGTGTGTCAGTGCTTCCGTGAATGCATGTACATGTGCATATGCATGCCTGTGCATTTGTGTGTGTGAGAGAGAGATTGTGTGCGCGTTTGTGAGTGTGTATGTGACTGTATGTGCATATCTGTGCGCATGTGTGTGCATGTATGTGTGCCTCTCTGCGCACTTGCTTGTGGATGTACCTGTGCATGTGTGTGCGTGCGTATGTCAGTGTGTGCATGTTTGTGTGAGTGCGTGTGCGTCTGTGACATATGCGTGTGTCTGCATTCATGTATGTATGTGTGCATTCATGTGTGCGAGAGAGGGAGACTGGGGGAGACAGAGAGAGACACACATAGAGAGAAAGAGGGAGAAAGAATTAGCATAATGTATATAATAATTATTCTGTGTGGATGTTTTGGTCAGAGGTTTGGTCTGTTTGATTCCATAAATATGGCTGTTATTTCTTTTTGTACTTGTGTATATCTGTCCGTGTATGTCTGTGTCTTTAAGATTGCATGCATGCATGTGTGTGTGTGGGTGAGAGAGTGCCTGTGAATTTGTGCAATTGTGTGTCCGTGTGGATGCCTGTGTGTCTTCAAGTGTGAATACGTGTGCCCATAGGCCAGTGCATGTGACTGTGTGCATGCTGTGTGCATGTGAATGTGCATCTGAGTCTTTCTGTATATCTGTGTGTGTGTCTGTGTGTGTGCTTGTGTGCGTGTGTGTGTGTTTATGTGTCTGTTAGTGTGTGTGGTTGTGTGTGTCTTTGTGCACAGGTGCATGTGTGTGTTTATGTGTGTGCAACTGTCTGCAGACATGTGTGCTTCTTGTGTGTCAGGGCATCAGTGCATTCATATATGTGTGTTTATGTGTGCGTGTGGATGTATTTTTGTCAGCCTGCGTGTTTGTATGTATGTGAGTGTGTGTGATTGTGTGTGTGATTGTTTTATGTGTTGATGTGTGTGTGTGTTTGTAAGAGAGAGTGAGAAATTTAGTTTGCTGAATGTGTGTGTGTGTGAATGTCATTGCATTTTTCAGTGTGTTTATGTATGCGTTCATGTGATTGTGCGTAAGAGAGGATAATATCCTGTTTTAGTGAGCGTGTCGGCCTTGATATGAACGCCTGTTTATGTACGCATGCATAAAGATGTGCAACTGCATGTGGAGAATTGCGTGTGAGTGTATGTGTTTCACTTTGTGTGGGCATTAGTTTGTGCGTGTGTGTGTGTGTTTATTTGTGTGTGTGTGTGTGTGTGTGTGTGTGTGTGTGTTTGTTATTCTGTGTGTATTTGTTGAAGTCTCTGTGCGCACATGTGCCTCTCTGTGTGAATGACTGTGCGCGCGTGTGTGTGTGTGTCTGTGTGCGTGCACGCACATGGATAGTAGCAACTCTGGCTAGGCCAGCAATTAAAGTTTAAGCCTAATTGCACTTGAGAAGTTTATGTATGCATGTCTGTGAGCCTGTCTATGCGTTTCTGTGTATGTGCTTGTGCGTGAGTGTTTGCAAGTGTGTCTGTGTGTGTATTATGCATGTGAGGAATAATTAGTGTGCGTGTCTGTGTGCGTGTCTCCATGTAAGTGTGCATGGCTGTGTGTGTGTATTTCACCCCACCCCCACTAAGGCTATCTATACCTTGCGTATCCTTCTATCCACTCTTAATTAACACATTCTTTTATATAATATCACCACTTTCAACACCTTTTTGTTCTTTTGTCTGTGTCATCTTTTGATTATCTGCTCCTATCACTGCTTGCTTGTCCCTACAACCACACACCCCCCACTTCTCCCCCCAATCCTCCCCCCGCCTTAAACCAGCTTATATTTCACCCTTCTCTTATTTTTACTTAGTTCTGTTGAAGGGTCATGAGGAGTCGAAATGTCAAGTATGTTCTTCTCTGCCGATGCTGCCAGACCTGCTGAGATTTTCCAGGTATTTCTGTTTTTGTTTTGTTCCTCCTGTCAATCCTGGCTCCACCCATCCACAACCGCACAACCATCCACACCCACCTCCCCCCCACCCACTCAGCTTCCCTGACAAATGCGTCTCCAGATATTCTTGTTACAGACATGTCACATGCACATGAGCTTGTTGGGAGGATGGAGGAGAGATTCAGAGTTTGTTCGTAACATGAATGTTAAACTGCGGACAATGGAAATTCGAAATTTTTATCACAGGACATGGAGGTAGTTTATATAAAAAAAATTGACATTGTATTAAGGACTTTATTAAAGCATACTGTAACAGATATTATTTATCTTCAAGAAATGAGAAATGAATCCTTCAGACCTGCAAAACTTTTCAATCACCACCTGAA
Organism: Isurus oxyrinchus; assembly: GCA_026770705.1. Lineage (NCBI taxonomy): Eukaryota > Metazoa > Chordata > Chondrichthyes > Lamniformes > Lamnidae > Isurus > Isurus oxyrinchus. The sequence continues at coordinate 84,704 of JANJGN010001053.1, read as the reverse complement.
GCGCTGTAGAACATTGACCAGTTTATCTTCCAAACTTCTAAGAATCTAAGTGTATATTATATTTCCAGATAATATTTTCACATGTGTGGGTCAGCGCGTTCATGCAGTAACCACTTCTTATGCATTGTCCCTCAGGTGTTGTATTAAATACATTTTTATCCTTTCATTTGATTCTGAAAATAACAAGAAAGTCTACTTTGTGACTGTTTTTAAAAGCTGCAGCACTGCAGGGGTTAAACAATCTTTCAAGTTATTGCATCTTGTTGGAGTTAGTGGAGAAGAGGTAATAATGAGAAATTATTCCAATTATCTACCCAGCCTGTAACACACGTATCACCTCTGGTTTGACACAGCCACCCTCGGTTCCCCATCACACATGGCTCCTACCCATCATCCCTGTGTTGTGTCGATATCCCTTCATCCCCAAGTCTCCATTGGGTCCCCCTTTTTTTTGCCTGACATCCCCGATACTCTTCACAACATCCTTCCTCACATGCAATGTTTCTTATTTAATCTCTGCTTCCTTCCATTGTATCAACAACCTCCTCTTACATTCCTTCATATCCATTTATTTTAATTCACCACTGAATGCCGTCTCTCATTTAAAGGTATCAACAACTCCTCAAGCAAACTGGTATTACCTTTATCAGCCTGGTGAATAATGTCCTTCTTTCGTTCCCTTCTTTACAGTGAATTTAATCACAATTGTGATCCTGAAATGTAAAAACTGTGGTCTGACCAAATGTGTCACTTGTTACCTGGTGGCCATGTCAGTGGCGGATCTACTGGTCGTTATCTTGGACCTGATATTGAGACACATTCCGATTGTTTTTTGGGAACAGTTCATTTTCCTAAAGTCCATCCCCCTGTGTAATATCCACGCCATCCTTCTTTATGCAGCCACTGACTGTTCTGTCTGGTTCACCGTCACTTTCACCTTTGATAGATTTGTGGCAATTACTTGCCTGAAGCTGAAAATTAAATATTGCAGCGAGAAAACAGCTGCTGTGGTTCTGGGAACAGTGACTGTGCTGAGCTGTTTAAAGAACATTTTCTGGTACTTTCTATTGACAGGTCGGTATGCGCTGAAGAACACCCCCTGGTTTTGTCTTTCCAGTGGGGATATTCTGTCCTCTCTGGTTTGGGTAATAATCGAGTTCCTCCACCACATTCTAACCCCGTGTGTCCCATTTGTCCTGATTCTGCTGCTCAATGTTCTCACCGTCAGACACATTCTACTGAGCAGCAGAGCCCGCAGGAGACTCCGGGCTCACAGCAGTGGGGAGAGTCCCAGAGACCCAGAGATGGAGAGTCGAAGGAAATCCATCATTTTACTGTTTGTGATCTCGGCCAATTTCATCCTGTTATGGTCAATGATAATGGTGTATTCTATATGGACCCGGATGTATGAATTGGGCCTCTTCAGTGTATGGTTAAATAAGTTTGTTCAGGAATTGGGCTTCATGCTGCAGCTCCTGAGCTGCTGCACTAACACTGGGATTTACGCTGTGACACAGAAAACGTTCAGACAGCAGCTGAAGACTGTGCTGAAATATCCCTTTACTCCAATTCTTCAGTTCATTCATTGATGAAAATAACCCAAACACTGAGAGTTCCCATTGGCCGGGCTGCCTGTCCATCATGCATCCCCATCACTAATTGCACAGAAAAACGGACGCCCTTAAGTCACTGTCCTCCCATTGGCCGGGCTGCCTGTCCATCATCATTATCGGCCATTGGTTAGACTGAAATGCCAATTCGTAATATATCCACGCTCCCATTGGCTGAGGTGCCTATCCATCATCGTGATCCCTTAGGCTGATTGGAGTGAAAAAGCCACGTCCCACCTGCTCTGTTCACCCATTCGCTGTACTAAATGTCCATCACCACGATCAATCACACTGATGAGACAGGAATACCTCTACCAGAAAACAGGAGAACAACTCGCAGAGAACCGGGTCAGAGGTTGGGAGGGCATAGAAAAAAGCGAGGTAGGGGTCATTAGTTAAGGCTCGGGGGCCAATTCAGCTTCAACATTGCGGGTTATGGGGGAATTGGAGACAGAGAGATAGAGTGAGAGACAGAGGGAGAGAGCGAGACAGAGAGCGAGATTGAGTCAGAGACAGAGAGAGAGAGAAAGAGAGAGAAACGGAGGGAGAAAAAGAGAGAAGAGGGACAGTGAGAGTGAGAGAGAGAGAGAGACAGACAGTCAAGGAGGGAGATGGAGAGAGAGACAGAGAGATGGACATAGCGAGAGCACAGTGAGAGTGATTGATAAATAGAGAGAAGTAGGTTGACTGAGTGAGATGGAGATAGAGAAAGAGAGGGAGAGAGAGGGAGGGACAGGCAGAGATAGAGAGGGAGTGAGTAAAAGAGAGAGAGAGAGAGAATGAGCGAGAGAGAGAGGGAGTGACTGGGACATTAAGTTTGAGAGAGAGAGATAGGCGATATTGTAGGGGAGATGGAGAGGTTGGGAGAGTATAGACTGAGACGTAGAACAGGAGAGACTAAGAGCGAGAGTGAGAGATGGTTTTATAGACTCTCAGACTCCCGGATAGGGAGAGATTATTAATTAAATTGCTGATGCTGGAATGTATGGCCCCTTCTCAATATTTTTCAATCCTCCTCTTTATTCTGCACCCAATTTATTATGAGGACGTCACCATTAATTAGGTTCAAGCCCCAACAATTCTGAGACGCCCATTAATTTTGTTGCTGTCAATATTTCTGAGAAACCCCCGACACATAATAATTCTCAGCCCCCCTCATTAGTTCTGATGACCCCCTTCATTTTTGTTACTGACGCATTGAAAACATACACACAGACAATGATGGTTCATATTTTTCACTCTGCTATTCACACCCCCGCAACACCCCCCTCAACCCCCCACCATACTCATTAGGCCCGCAAATGTCCTTCTTCCATTTACACCTCCCAAATTTCTTCATTCCCTCTCAGTTCAGGACTGTCTCTCTCCCACTGACACCCCCACAGCCCAATCTATACCCACTTAGCCCAGAACTGTCCCTCATCTATTCCATGCAAGCATAGAAATGTGAAAGCACAGAAATAAGCCATGTAGTCCATTGTGTCTTTGATGGAGGAAAACATGTTGCCACCTATTCTAATTCGACATTCAAGCGCCCGGTCCATATCCTTTCAGGTTACATCACTTCAGGTGTTGGTCCAGGTACTTTTTCAATGCATTGAACATTTCTGCTTCCATCACCAATCCGGGCAACGGGTTCCAGAAACCCAGCTCACTCTGGGTGAAAAGGTTTTTCTAAATGTCAACGCTAATCCTTCTACCAAACACCGTCAATGTGTGCTCCCTAGTAATTCTCCTCTCCACTGGGGGAAATGGGTATTTCCTGTCTAAACTATCTAGGCTTCTTATGATCCTGTAAACGTCAAACAAGTCAGCCCTCAGCTTCATCAGTTCCAACGGAAACCACTGTAGCCTATCCAATCGGACCTCATAGCTCACAATTTTCCAGCCCTGGCAACATGCTTGTAAATCTCCTCTGTACTCTCTCCAGAGCAATTATGTCCTGCCTATAACTTGCTGGCTAGACAATGCACAATATTCCAGAGGTGGAATATCCAGCGTTTTTTTTTCACAGTTCCAACATTAGATCCCTGCTACTGTATTCAATACCACATCAAAGTGAAAAAAAAAATTCCATCTGCTTTCTTTACGAACTTATCCACTTGTCCTGCCACCTTCAGGGTCAGTTGACATCTGATCCAATGCCTCTCACTTCCTCTATCCCTTTCAATTTCCTCCCAGTTTATTGAGTATTCCGTTGCAATTTTTGCCCTCCCCAAATGCATTACCTCAGACTTCAGCGGATTGAATTCCATTTACCACTTTTCTGCCCACTAATCCAAACCATTAAAATCATTCTTCACCCTCTCACTCTGGGATTGCCTCCAACCATTCACTGCACTCCACCCCATATCCGCTCAGTCCTGTCGATGTCTCTGTCCATTTCCCTCCCCAAAACAGGGCGACTCTTGATGGAAATGCTCTCTGAAGAGTTTTCCATCTCAGTTTTAAGTAATGGCACACACCGGTGACCAATGATTATTATTATTAACCAATGATTTTTGTAGAGGTCTGTGGGGGTGGAGGGAGTTTGTGGGGGAATTGGAAACAATTCACAATCAGGTCTTCAGTAAAACTCACTTAAGTCAGCGTCAGCACGGTCACAGTTTAGATGAGGCTGTAAGTAATGTGTGCACAGCAAGATCCCACAAGTAGTAATGATTCATTAGCCAGGTGCACTTCCTTCTTCAACCTTCAACCCTCAGAAATGTTTTAATTCCCTCCCAGAATCTGGGGTGGGGATAAAACTGCTGATTGCTTCAAAATCTACCCCCATATGCCCCGCCCCACGAAGACCTTTCACCTTTCTAATATGTCATTCATCCTAATGCTCAGGAATTATTCAGGAATAAAAACAGGCCTATACAGGGCCACGTCACCTTTCCAAATCTAATTCCAGGCCCCCGGAAACATTCCACAATAATGTGTTTGTAAAGTTGCATGCAACAAAGATGCCAGAAAACGTGCAAGGAAATACCTCACATCCAGTGCCACCAGGCACATGGGCACTTTGGAGAACATGTCCCTCTCCCCACCCACCATATACCTTGTGTCCATTCAGCCCCTCTGTTCCATTTGTTCCTCCCTGTGCCCT
>JANJGN010001053.1:0-72500 GCA_026770705.1 Isurus oxyrinchus | reverse complement strand
ATTTATCACTCTCTTCTCATAGCCTGACTGGATGTTCTGTTGTTGCGGGAATATCTTAACAAAGTCATTTCACTTATCCCTGCAGTTTTCTGTATTTGTCCCTCAGGAAGTGATTTCAGTGATTTTATGATGACAAAACTGCACCAATTCCCTCGCCCCAACCCAGCGCGTCACTGAACAGTAAACCAGAATTTATTTGGTGTTATTAGGCATTTCAAATTCAACCCATACTGCGGTTAAACAATACTCTCACTCCCCAACATAGGCTGCATGAGGAAACTTAAGCATTGTCTTCACTAACTCCCTGCTACAAGTCCCTCCTGTGATATTGAAAGCACAGGTCAACTGTCCCGACTGTTCCATCCTACAGGGACACACGGTTTTACCCCTTCAAGTTTTGCATACCTGCAGATGGGTTCCTATTATATAATTCCCCAAAACAACTGCAAACTGTAAGGATATGATGACACTGAAGATGGTTTTCCCCCTCTCTAACCTCGATGCTGTCCAACCTATAGATCGGAAGTGGTGTCAGCCCATGTGGTGTTACCGGAAAGGAGAGTAACAATCCCAGCTCATTAACACTTCCCTTTTTACAATCAATGTGTGCAGGATATACCTGGGTCAATGCTCTGAGCTGACACACAGTGATGATGACTACGCCTTTAGACCATGTTTGGCTAAAGCCAAGTGCTGTACCCGTTCTTATCAGTTGCTTCTCCATTAGCAGGTTTCAGTGACAATCATCGGGAACTTCAAGTGGTGATGGCTTTAACCAGTCACACCCCAAACCAGGGGCTATCTAACAACCTGAGGGTGGCAGTGATGGGCAGCGAAGTGTGTGCACCTGTCTTTTGCTCCACATTCATTCAGAGGATCCTGTTTGAGTCTTGTGGATTTAAAGCTGAGTGGATGTACTGTCTGCAGGACTTCCCCAGCACTGGATAATTCGATATGAACTTCGATATTGTTGCCGCCTGTGTCAAGATCCTGAAGGTGTTCAAGGAGATGTGAGACCAGCCACAGATGAGAATCCACATGCTGGATCCACTCTTTACTCTGCCGTCACCAGGGGAGCAAGTGGAGATTGTTCACCTTTTCCAATCCCATGTTCCTGTTGCCGATGTGCTCACCTTCCTCACCAGGTTCTACAGCCAGGTTGGGAACTGCATTAAGGTCAAAGACGCCTTTAGGGTGTTGACCAGCAAATGCCAGGTCATGGTAACTCTCAAGGTAGATGATAAGGGAACAATCCTCCAGTGTCCCTATTGGAGAAATGCGCCTCTACCTTATCTAGCCTGGACAGATATGGCACAGGGTTAGATACAGAGTAAATCTCCCTCTACATCTTCCGTCACCAACTACCAGGACAGGTGCAGAACTGTGTTACATTTAGAGTAAATCTCCCACTACACTGCCCCCATCAAACACTCCATTGGGAAACACAGATCAGGGTTACTTATTGGGTGAATTTCCATGGACACTGTCACCGCCAAACTCTCTCTGGACAGGGACATACACTCGTTTAGGTACAGAGTCAAGCTCCCTCTGAACTACATCGCAGAAACTCACAAAGGCGTTAGAAATGGGGGTGTGAACAGCACTCCTCGCTCTGCAATGACCTAACAAAATATCTGAGTCTGTTACAACTTGATGTTAGTTACAGAGTAAAGCCCATTCTGAACAGTCCAGTCAAATGCTGATTCGCCAGATGCAGCTTTGCCTTGTTACTTAGTAAAACTCCATTCCTACAGTCTATTCAAAGAGTCACAGGGAAGTTATAACATCGACTATTTAGAGATAGACATAGGAGCATCAGTATGTCAATAAAATAATGCCTGATCTGGTAGTATCTCAGCTCCACTTCCTTTCTGCTGTCATAACCCTTGAATCACTTGCATGACAAAAGTCCCTTTCACTCAGCTTTGACGAAATTCAATGTCCAAGCCCCAGTGCTTTTTGGGAACACTGCTGGAGCAATTAAAATATATTTATTATCTTCGCCTCTATCTAACAATTGGTATCTCTTATTTCAAAAATATGTCCACTGGTTGCAGGTTCCCCCTGTAGAGATAACATCCCCTGTGAGGCCACTATTTCATGTCCCCTCAGGATCATATATGATTCAATGAGATCACCTTTAATCCTCCTAAACTCCATTAGGTACAGGTCCAATCTGTTCAATCCTTCTTCAAAAGATGAACCCTTCATCTCAGGAATGAGTCATGTCAAGCTCTCTGATCTGCTTCTACAGAAATTAAAAAGCTTCTTTCTTCTCCATAAATATTTGGAAATTGCACACAGAACTCCAGTGCCCACAGTTCCTACCAAGGCTTGTAAATCTACAGTAAAGCTTTTCTACATTTATATTCCATTCCTATTGCAATATGCACGAATGCTTAACTTCCTATGGGAAGGCAAAGGCGAACTTTATAAAGAATCAGAGCCCCTCTACACGGCCTTCCTTGATGGAAGGAAGGTCAATAATAAAACAGCTGCATATGTTTGGTCCAAGGACAAAATCCAGAGAAACTCCAGCGATTATGTCCTGGAGCAAAGTTGATTGCCCTCCAACAACAACAGCCAGCTTCCGTTATGCTAGGTATTGCTGCACCCAGTGCGCAGTTTTCACCTGATCCCCATCGACTCCAATATTGGTCGGCTATTTGATACCACACTCAGACAAATGCAGCCTGGATGTGAAGGGTAATCGCGCTCACCTCACCTCTGGAGCTTAGCTATTTCGCCAAAGATTGAACCCAGACTTTGTGAGATCATGGCGGAACTCAAACCGGGCTTCAGGGAGCAGTTTATTGTTAAGCAGGTATCAAGTAGAGGGATATTCACTTTGTATGGAACCCCATGCTGCACAAGCACTGAAAGTGTTCATGGGGTCTGTTTCGAGGGACATTTACTCTATCTAATCCTGTGCTGGACCTGCCCTGATAGTGTGTGATGCAGCCTGTGTAGAGGGAGATTTGTTCTGGGCCTAACATTTGTTCTTCAGCTGCTCTGGCAGTAATTCATGGGAACCATGCAGAGTGAGATGTACTCACTACCTAAACAAAAACAGAATTACCTGGAAAAACTCAGCAGGTCCGGCAGCATTGGCGGAGAAGAAAAGAGTTGACGTTTCGAGTCCTCATGACCCTTCGACAGAACTTGATTTCGAGTCCAAGAAAGAGTTGAAATATAAGCTGGTTTAAGGTGTGTGTGTGGGGGGGGGCGGAGAGATAGAGAGAGAGAGAGGTGCTTGTGTAGACAAACAAGCAGTGATAGAAGCAGATCATCAAAAGATGTCAATGATAATAGTACAATAGAACACATAGGTGTTAAAGTTGAAGTTGGTGATATTATCTAAACCAATGTGCTAATTAAGAATGGATGGTAGGGCACTCAAGGTACAGCTCTAGTGGGGGTGGGGGGAGCATAAAAGATTTTAAAATATTTAAAAATAATGGAAATAGGTGGGAAAAGAAAAATCTATAAAATTTATAGGGAAAAAAAAGGGGAAAAAAAGGGGGGAAACAGAAAGGGGGTGGGGATGGGGGAGGGAGCTCACGACCTAAAGTTATTGAATTCAATATTCAGACCGGAAGGCTGTAAGGTGCCTAGTCGGAAGATGAGGTGTTGTTCCTCCAGTTTGCGTTGGGCTTCACTGGAACAATGCAGTAAGCCAAGGACAGATATGTGGGCAAGAGAGCAGGGTGGAGTGTTAAAATGGCAAGCGACAGGGAGGTTTGGGTCATTCTTGCAGACAGACCGCAGGTGTTCTGCAAAGCGGTCGCCCAGTTTACGTTTGGTCTCTCCAGTGTAGAGGAGACCACATTGGGAGCAACGAATGCAGTAGACTAAGTTGGGGGAAATGCAAGTGAAATGCTGCTTCACTTGAAAGGAGTGTTTGGGCCCTTGGACGGTGAGGAGAGAGGAAGTGAAGGGGCAGGTGTTACATCTTTTGCGTGGACATGGGGTGGTGCCATAGGAGGGGGTTGAGGAGTAGGGGGTGATGGAGGAGTGGACCAGGGTGTCCCGGAGGGAGCGATCCCTACGGAATGCCGATAAGGGGGGTGAAGGAAAGATGTGTTTGGTGGTGGCATCATTCTGGAGTTGGCAGAAATGGCGGAGGATGATCCTTTGAATGCGGAGGCTGGTGGGGTGATAAGTGAGGACAAGGGGGAACCTATCATGTTTCTGGGAGGGAGGAGAAAGCGTGAGGGCGGATGCGCGGGAGATGGGCCGGACACGGTTGAGGGCCCTGTCAACGACTGTCGGTGGAAAACCTCGGTTAAGGAAGAAGGAGGACATGTCAGAGGAACCGTTTTTGAAGGTAGCATCATCGGAACAGATGCGACGAAGGCGAAGGAACTGGGAGAATGGGATGGAGTCCTTACAGGAAGCGGGGTGTGAGGAGCTGTAGTCGAGGTAGCTGTGGGAGTCGGTGGGTTTGTAATGGATATTGGTGGACAGTCTATCACCAGAGATTGAGACAGAGAGGTCAAGGAAGGGAAGGGAAGTGTCAGAGATGGACCACGTGAAAATGATGGAGGGGTGGAGATTGGAAGCAAAATTAATAAATTTTTCCAAGTCCCGACGAGAGCATGAAGTGGCACCGAAGTAATCATCGATTTACCGGAGAAAAAGTTGTGGAAGGGGGCCGGGGTAGGACTGCAACAAGGAATGTTCCACATATCCCATAAAGAGACAGGCATAGCTGGGGCCCATGCGGGTACCCATAGCCACACCTTTTATTTGGAGAAAGTGAGAGGAGTTGAAGGAGAAATTGTTCAACGTGAGAACAAGTTCAGCCAGACGGAGGAGAGTAGTGGTGGATGGGGATTGTTCGGGCCTCTGTTCGAGGAAGAAGCTAAGGGCCCTCAGACCATCCTGGTGGGGGATGGAGGTGTAGAGGGATTGGACGTCCATGGTGAAGAGGAAGCGGTTGGAGCCAGGGAACTGGAAATTGTTGATGTGACGTAAGGTGTCAGAGGAATCACGGATGTAGGTGGGAAGGGACTGGACAAGGGGAGAGAGAAGGGAGTCAAGATAACGAGAAATGAGTTCTGTGGGGCAGGAGCAAGCTGAGACGATCGGTCTACCGGGGCAGTTCTGTTTGTGGATTTTGGGTAGGAGATAGAAGCGGGCCGTCCGAGGTTGGACGACTATCAGGTTGGAAGCTGTGGGAGGGAGATCCCCAGAGGAGATGAGGTCAGTGACAGTCCTGGAAACAATGGCTTGATGTTCAGTGGTGGGGTCATGGTCCAGGGAGAGATAGGAGGAAGTGTCTGCGAGTTGACGCTCAGCCTCCGCGAGGTAGAGGTCAGTGCGCCAGACAACAACAGCACCAGCCTTGTCAGCGGGTTTGATGACAATGTCAGGGTTGGACCTGAGAGAATGGAGTGCAGTAAGTTCAGAGAGAGACAGGTTAGAATCCTCACCGTCCAAGGGCCCAAACACTCCTTTCAAGTGAAGCAGCATTTCACTTGCCTTTCCCCCAACTTAGTCTACTGCATTCGTTGCTCCCAATGTGGTCTCCTCTACATTGGAGAGACCAAACGTAAACTGGGCGACTGCTTTGCAGAACACCTGCGGTCTGTCCGCAAGAATGACCCAAACCTCCCTGTCGCTTGCCATTTTAACACTCCACCCTGCTCTCTTGCCCACATGTCTGTCCTTGGCTTACTGCATTGTTCCAGTGAAGCCCAACGCAAACTGGAGGATAAACACCTCATCTTCCGACTAGGCACCTTACAGCGTTCCGGACTGAATATTGAATTCAACAACTTTAGGTCGTGAGCTCCCTCCCCCATCCCCACCCCCTTTCTGTTTCCCCCTTTTTCCTCTTTTTTTCCCTATAAATTTTATAGATTTTTCTTTTCCCACCTATTTCCATTATTTTTAAATATTTTAAAATCTTTTATGCTCCCCCCACCCCCACTAGAGCTGTACCTTGAGTGCCCTACCATCCATTCTTAATTAGCACATTCGTTTAGATAATATCACCAACTTTAACTTTAATACCTATGTGTTCTTTTGTACCATTGTTGCTGACATCTTTTGATGATCTGCTTCTATCACTGCTTGTTTGTCTACACAAGCACCTCTCTCTCTCTCTATCTCTCCGCCCCCCCACACACACACCTTAAACCAGCTTATATTTCAACTCTTTCTTGGACTCGAAATCAAGTTCTGTCGAAGGGTCATGAGGACTCGAAACGTCAACTCTTTTCTTCTCCGCCGATGCTGCCAGACCTGCTGAGTTTTTCCAGGTAATTCTGTTTTTGTTTTGGATTTCCAGCATCCGCAGTTTTCTTTGTTTTTATCTCTGTGTTTAATTGACTGCCACTGCTCTTCAAGAAATGCCTACCTCCTTGAAGAAGTTCTGTTCCTCTCTGCGACAAGATTTCCGTATCTCTCTGTTGCCTTGTTCACCTTCTTTGCTTTCCATTTCCCTCCTGGTGTTTGACAAGCTGTTTACTAAAACCCGCTTTCACAGCCATATCTCCTTTCTCAGTGACTGTCTCCGTCTCCGACTTACCCCACGTGGATTTCAACTGAAATTCCACCCCTCATCTTTCGAACCCACCCAGGATTACCGGTATCTCCGGGACATAAAACGTTTCTCAGACTGCTGTTCCCGTCACATTCTGAAATCCACACTCAGTGCCATGCGCCGCCATATGAACACACTCGACCTCTCCCTCCAGCAGCACCGCCGTACCCTTTTTCAAAGCTGCGCGTGCCCCCAGTTTCATTTTATCCTTCGGCTCATCCGACGCCTCAACAAGAAACTTTTTCTCTTTCTCTCCACTGCTAAGGAACGCAAGCTCCAACAACTCATCGACACCAACACCCATCTAGGACCCTCCACCCCAGCCTGTCCCTCCGTCCCCACCCCATCTTCCAATCCCAGCCCCAGCCGTGTATTCACTATACCCCCTGACCTTCCCCTCTCCGATGCTGAACGTTCAGTGCTCAGCAAAGGACTTAGTTTCATACCCTTACGTCCTCACCTCAATGAATTTCGGGCTCGGCATGATACTGAACTCTTCTTTCGCCGTCTTCGTCTCCGGGCTCACTTCTTTGGGCAGGAGTCCTCTCCCAGTTCAACGGATCCTTTTACCCATCTCCAATATTCTCCCTCCACCTGGACCCCTCCCTCTGGATTCTTACCTTCTCTTGATCTTTTCATTGAGAACTGTCGGCGCGACATTAGTCATCTCAATTTCTCTGCTCCTCTCACCCATTCTAACCTGTCTCTCTCTGAACTTACTGCACTCCATTCTCTCAGGTCCAACCCTGACATTGTCATCAAACCCGCTGACAAGGGTGGTGCTGTTGTTGTCTGGCGCACTGACCTCTACCTCGCGGAGGCTGAGCGTCAACTCGCAGACACTTCCTCCTACCTCTCCCTTGACCATGACCCCACCACTGAACATCAAGCCATTGTTTCCAGGACTGTCACTGACCTCATCTCCTCTGGGGATCTCCCTCCCACAGCTTCCAACCTGATAGTCGCCCAACCTCGGACAGCCCGCTTCTATCTCCTACCCAAAATCCACAAACAGAACTGCCCTGGTAGACCGATCGTCTCAGCTTGCTCCTGCCCCACAGAACTCATTTCCCGTTATCTTGACTCCCTTCTCTCTCCCCTTGTCCAGTCCCTTCCCACCTACATCCGTGATTCCTCTGACACCTTACGTCACATCAACAATTTCCAGTTCCCTGGCTCCAACCGCTTCCTCTTCACCATGGACGTCCAATCCCTCTACACCTCCATCCCCCACCAGGATGGTCTGAGGGCCCTTAGCTTCTTCCTCGAACAGAGGCCCGAACAATCCCCATCCACCACTACTCTCCTCCGTCTGGCTGAACTTGTTCTCACGTTGAACAATTTCTCCTTCAACTCCTCTCACTTTCTCCAAATAAAAGGTGTGGCTATGGGTACCCGTATGGGCCCCAGCTATGCCTGTCTCTTTATGGGATATGTGGAACATTCCTTGTTGCAGTCCTACCCCGGCCCCCTTCCACAACTTTTTCTCCGGTACATCGATGATTACTTCGGTGCTGCTTCATGCTCTCGTCGGGACTTGGAAAAATTTATTAATTTTGCTTCCAATCTCCACCCCTCCATCATTTTCACGTGGTCCATCTCTGACACTTCCCTTCCCTTCCTTGACCTCTCTGTCTCAATCTCTGGTGATAGACTGTCCACCAATATCCACTACAAACCCACCGACTCCCACAGCTACGTCGACTACAGCTCCTCACACCCCGCTTCCTGTAAGGACTCCATCCCATTCTCCCAGTTCCTTCGCCTTCGTCGCATCTGTTCCGATGATGCTACCTTCAAAAACGGTTCCTCTGACATGTCCTCCTTCTTCCTTAACCGAGGTTTTCCACCCACGGTCGTTGACAGGGCCCTCAACCGTGTCCGGCCCATCTCCCGCGCATCCGCCCTCACGCCTTCTCCTCCCTCCCAGAAACATGATAGGGTCCCCCTTGTCCTCACTTATCACCCCACCAGCCTCCGCATTCAAAGGATCATCCTCCGCCATTTCCGCCAACTCCAGCATGATGCCACCACCAAACACATCTTCCCTTCACCCCCCTTATCGGCATTCCGTAGGGATCGCTCCCTCCGGGACACCCTGGTCCACTCCTCCATCACCCCCTACTCCTCAACCCCCTCCTATGGCACCACCCCATGCCCACGCAAAAGATGTAACACCTGCCCCTTCACTTCCTCTCTCCTCACCGTCCAAGGGCCCAAACATTCCTTTCAAGTGAAGCAGCATTTCACTTGCATTTCCCCCAACTTAGTCTACTGCATTCGTTGCTCCCAATGTGGTCTCCTCTACATTGGAGAGACCAAACGTAAACTGGGCGACCGCTTTGCAGAACACCTGCGGTCTGTCCGCAAGAATGACCCAAACCTCCCTGTCGCTTGCCATTTTAACACTCCACCCTGCTCTCTTGCCCACATGTCTGTCCTTGGCTTACTGCATTGTTCCAGTGAAGCCCAACGCAAACTGGAGGAACAACACCTCATCTTCCGACTAGGCACCTTACAGCCTTCCGGTCTGAATATTGAATTCAATAACTTTAGGTCGTGAGCTCCCTCCCCCATCCCCACCCCCTTTCTGTTTCCCCCTTTTTTCCCCCTTTTTTTTCCCTATAAATTTTATAGATTTTTCTTTTCCCACCTATTTCCATTATTTTTAAATATTTTAAAATCTTTTATGCTCCCCCCACCCCCACTAGAGCTGTACCTTGAGTGCCCTACCATCCATTCTTAATTAGCACATTCGTTTAGATAATATCACCAACTTTAACTTTAACACCTATGTGTTCTTTTGTACCATTGTTACTGACATCTTTTGATGATCTGCTTCTATCACTGCTTGTTTGTCTACACAAGCACCTCTGTCTCTCTCTCTCTCTCTCCTCCCCCCCCCCCCCCCCCCCCCCGCCCCACACATACACCTTAAACCAGCTTATATTTTAACTCTTTCCTGGACTCGAAATCAAGTTCTGTCGAAGGGTCATGAGGACTCGAAACGTCAACTCTTTTCTTCTCCGCCGATGCTGCCAGACCTGCTGAGTTTTTCCAGGTAATTCTGTTTTTGTTTTACTATTACATACCCTATGCTGGATGTTCTCTGAATTACGCACACTCACCTTTATTGTCTCATCCCCTCTGCTGGATGTTCTCTGAATTGTACACATTCGCCTTTATTGATCTACCTTCTGCTGGATGCTCTCTGAATTACACACACTCACCTTTACTGTTCCATACCCGATGCTGGATGTTCTCTGAGTTACGCACACTCACCTTTGCTGTCTCATACCCTCTACTGGATGTTCTCTAAATTACATGCACTCACCTTTATAGATCTACCCCCTGCTGATGCTCTCTGAATTACGCGCACTAACATTTACTGTCTCATACCCTCTGCTGGATGTTCTCTGAATTGCACACATTCGCCTTTATTGATCTACCCTCTGCTGGAAGTTCTCTGAATTACACACACTCACCTTTACTATTATGTACCCTCTGCTGGATGTTTATTTTTTCACTCAGAGGGCCGTGAGTCTTGGAACTCTTCCTCAAAAGGCAGTGGATGCAGTGTATTAGAATATCATTTATTTTTCATACAGAGGTAGATAGGCTCTTGACAAGTAAGGTATTGAAACGTTTATCGGGGGTAAGTGGGAATGTGGAGCTGAGGCTACAAATAAATCAACCATGATCTCATTGAGTTCCGAGGGGCCGAGTGGCCTACTCCTGCTCCTAATTCCTATGTTCGAATGTCTCACTCTATCTCGGCCTCTCTATCTCTCCCGCCTTTCACACTTCTCCTGTCTTCCAACCTCAATCTCTCCTTCCAGACTTTTCCCCCAATCTCTGCCCCTCAGTTTATTCAGCACAGTCTACATAGAATAACAGATACTCAGGTGTGAATAACAGACTGGAATCTGATAGAGGTTTTCAGGGGGTTTATATATAGAATAACAGATATCCAGGAGTGAGTTACAAACTGGAATCTAATCGAGGGGTTCAGTGGGGATTATATATAGAATAACAGATACCCGGGAGTGACTTGCAGACTGGAATCCCAATCGAGGGGTTCGGGGTGGTTTATATATAGAATAACAGTTACCCGGGAGTGAGTTAAAGACTGGAATCTAATCGAGGGGTTCGGGGTGGTTTATATATAGAATAACAGACACCCGGGAGTGAGTTACAGACTGGACGCTAATCGAGGGTTTCGGGGTGGATTTTATAAAGAATAAATGATACGCAGGATTGTGTTACAGACTGGAATCTATTCGAGGGGTTTGGAGTGGTTTATATACAGAATAACAGATGCCTGGGAGTGAGTTCCAGACTGGAAGCTAATTGAGGGGTTCGGAGTAGTTTATATATAGAATAACAGATGCCCGGAAGTGAGTTACAGACTGGAATCTAATCGAGGGGTTCGGGTTGGTATTATATATAGAATAAAAGATACCCGGCAGTGAGTTCCAGACTGGAAGCTAATTGAGGGGTTCGGGGTGGTTTCTATAAAGAATAACAGATACCCGGGAGTGAGTTACAGCCTGGAATCTAATTGAGGCATTCAGGAGGTTTATTTATAGAATAACAGGTACCCGGGAGTGAGTTACTGACTGGAATCTAATCGAAGGGTTTCGGGTGGTTTATATATAGAATAACAGACACCCGGGAGTGAGTTACAGGCCAGAATTAATCGAGGGGTTCGGGGTGGTTTATAGATAGAATAACAGATACCCGGGCGTTAGTTACAGACCAGAATCTAATCGAGGGGTTCGGGGTGGTTTATAAATAGAATAACAGACACCTGGGAGTATCCCCCTGACAGATTTGCCTGCTTGGTCCTGGCCGTTTGCTGAATAGTATTTCTGAAATTGAAAAATATACTTTATGCATAAAATATCTGAAAGAACATGACAAAAAATTCTAAATCGTCTTCATAAAAAGTGCAATCAGATTCAACATTTGCACACGGTTCACAAAGTGCTTCAATACAATTAATGAATACTACACTCATTTCAACATGGTCATTATAGACAATCAGGCTGTGCAATGCTACTGGAGTTATCAACATACATCATTTTGAACCTGACGTGCTTCAGTACAATTAGAATACAATTACTATTCAATGCATGCATTCATTGTGAGCCCTAGAGCCCGAGCGGTCTATATCTTTCCCAATCTCTCAGTGAGAACAGATTTTTTTTAAAAAATATATAAATATACCTTGTTATTAAAATATCAGGGAGAAATTTTAAAAAAATACTCCTAAATCGAAATCACAGAAAGTGCAGTCGGTTTAACTTTTACACATGGATCATGAGATGTTTCAATACAATCAAAGAATATTACACTCTTTTCAATATGGTCATTACAGACAGTCAGGCTGTGCAATGATATTGGAGTTATCCACATACATTTTCTGAAGAGTTGTCAGCACAATCTGTAACACAGGAACTGTTAATATCGAGTCTGCTCCACGCCCGCCGTTTAATATTCTGTCAGGGCCCATCCCAAGCAGGAATTCGTTGGAACCAGGTAGGTTTAAACCAAACTCTGAGCATGAAGTGAAACACGGGAAACTAGAGGCCGCCATTGGCTGATCTTTAATTAGACAATTTCGAAAGCTGCAGGAACCAACTGTTTCAATAAAATGCAATTTGCTTTTATTTTGTATTTAACATAACCATCAGGAGAAAGATTTAACAAAACGGTGACAAATCGCCTTCATTCATAGCTTTCTGAATTCAATTGAAAGCAGATCTATTCTGCTCCACCTGCCTATCCCCACTTTAATCTACAGCATGATATCACATTTCTACATGTCCCTGGTTCTGAAGAAGAGTCATATTGCCCTCGAAAACTTAACGCTGTTTTTTTCCTCCCCACAGAAGCTGCCAAAGCTGCTGACTTTTTCCAGCACTTTCTTATTTCTAATCCCAATAATTCCATTCCGATTTCACACTGTAGTTCACGAAAAATCATAGTTATTATGGATAAGGATCAAACGTGAGTCAAATTTTAAATAAAGCTGGAACGTATTTTTATTTGAATTGCACCCGCGTACATTTGAAAGTAAAAATATATTTAGATGAGTACTTGAAACGCCACAGCTTACAGGGGAACTTTAAGTGGGCATTTCGCCGGGCTAATTGCCGGAAAATAGGATTAGAATAGATAGGTACTTAATGGCCGGCAAGGTCAGGAAAGGTTATTTCTGTGCTGTTTAACTCTAAAATGTCCAAAAACCACATTTGTCTGATTAACGGGCTTGTAGGTGAATGATTGCGATAGCTGGGAATCAAACCCAGGTCAACTGCTTGGGAAGCAGCCATGCTCACCACTACACCACCATCGCTGACTGTAACCTAACCGCAGAGTATCACTCTGGATTTTGGTACTGAACCAGTCTCTATTGGCTCCTGTATTTTCTTCAACCATTCACAACAAATTTGTAATGCACACGGCCCCTTTCAAGAGAGCAGCGGATACCTATAATATTTGATGAGGTTTAGATGGATTTTCCTGAAGTGAACATCAGCCATTAATGGACTTAAACCATAACTGGAATTACATTTCACAAGATTCAGCACTAATTCGTTTACTTCCCCACTCACTGATGAATAACACATGTCCCGTTCTGTAACTTTTATACAGACAGGCCAAGATTCACAGGCATATTAGGGAGCAGAAGATGCACATTCTGTTTGGACCTCTAGGTTAAATGAATAATAACACATGTTCCAGCATATAGCAACTTTTCACATGGCGTACATTCCAGGGGCAAAAAGCTCAAAAGTAAGGAAATTGTGATGAACCTGTGTGAAACGCTGTTTGGACCTCAACTGTGGCATGGCGCTCGGTGTCAAGAAGATATAATAATTCTCATAATCTCACTAGAATTTGTTGTAAAATAGAGTAAACATGTGATGTGTATATGTAACTGCAGATGTCTGTGTGTGATTGAATTAAATTAGAGGCAGCTAGCCTGGGTGCTTTGATCTAAGAAGAGAGGTTAGGTTTGAAATGTAAATTAGATAAACATGGGGGAGTTTAGAAATATAGGCCTCAAGGGGGCACTTGCATTTTGTAATACACCATTCCAGATTGTTTTCAAAGCGGAGTGGGGAGTGGGGGTTGGGGGTGGGGGGGAGGGTGGCGGGGTTGGTGGCGGTGGTGAAATGTGTCACCTATCGTGGTGAAGTTTAGAAATAGTGTTTATCTTTCCCCAAAGATTATTCATAAATCTTAGGACTACGAGAAGTGTTTTCTTATCTGGGAGATAACGTCCAAAACATAGCGATGAAATGGACATTTGCATTTAAAGATGAAGATATGCATAAAGAATGATGAAGGCTCTGTGTAAGGGAAGGCATTTTCAAGATATTACAAGTGTGTGAAAATGACATCAGCATCTCTGCCTCAAGCTACTGTTTTCAAAGGGCTGAAGTTAAGAAAATCACTCAGAAGTTGATGTGCTCAAGGTCCAAGGTTCCTTTGCCTGGCTCTTTTATAATCTCTCTGTCTTACTGTTGCCTTTATGAATGTGTAACCTGGAGTTAGGTTGAGTCAGGGATTTGGAAATTATCATATTATAATTTGTATATCTATGCATGTGTTTATACATTCTTCGATTTTTTCTATTAATAAATGTTTAATCAAGCGTCATAAAATTCTATAAAAATGCATGGTCTTGTTACCACTGAATTCAGGGCACTCATTCAAAATTTATACAATTTGCAGAACAATTTGTGGCAGTTATTTCAAATTTCTCATTTGGGATTAAACAACTCGGCATTCACCATCGGTTGTGTGATAACATAACTGGGAGATCTTTGCGGGATAGACTTGAAGTTCCTTGATATTTTTGTAGTTGGTGACTTTCAAGGTTATGAGCACCAGAAGCTTTTGAAGTCAAGAGTTGTGGTGAGGTATTTTGTAGTGGTGAGACTGCAATATGGATTTTGCAGTTGTTGAGACTTGTTTGGGAGTTGAAGCTAGGACTTTGGCTGGTTTACAAAAAGTAACTAAAGACAAGTCACTGGAATTGGCAGACATGTGACAATTGGGGCTACCTTCAGTGGGTGAGAAAGCAGATATGATTGAAGGCCTAGCACAGCATTAAAAAATCGAAGTTATACCTGTTACTAGTGAGTCACAGCTGGAGGTTGTGAGTTTTCAGTTAGAAATGAAGAGGCTGGAATTTGAACAAGCAAAGGGACTGAGAAAGCTTGAATTGGAGGCAAATGAAAATGAAAAGCATTGGAAATGAATAAACTGTTACTAGACGGAGCAGGAAAATAAAGGGTAAAAGAGAGATCATTTCAAAAAGAAACGGAAATCTGAAGACTACACTCTCGAGAGGGAAAAGTTGACAATAGGAAAGAGGATTAAGGAAGGCCCCAGGGAATATTGGCTTGAAAGGATGGTAGTTAAAATTGAGACCTCAGATTCTGTGGAAAGTATTGATGATGAAAAATCTTTTAACTGAAAGTTCAATGGAAAGATGATTACATTTGTAAAAGCTCCTCTAAAGTTTGAGGAAAATAGGTTGAAGCATTATATATTTCATTTCAGAATATAGCTAAACAGATGAAATGGCCACAGGTAAACTGAACACGGTTGTTACCATCCAGGTTGGTGGGTAGAGCACATGAGGTAATGCTTTGCTGTCAGAAGAAATGTCGGCGAATTATGATTTATTTAAAAAAGGCTGTTTTGAATGCATATGAGCTCGTGCATGA
Organism: Isurus oxyrinchus; assembly: GCA_026770705.1. Classification (NCBI taxonomy): domain Eukaryota; kingdom Metazoa; phylum Chordata; class Chondrichthyes; order Lamniformes; family Lamnidae; genus Isurus; species Isurus oxyrinchus. The sequence continues at coordinate 57,203 of JANJGN010001053.1, read as the reverse complement.
GGTGTACGGACAGAAATTTAGGAATATAAGAAAACAGCCTAGGCAAATTTATATTGAGTTTGAAAGAGTAAAACAAAATAATTTTGACGGGTAGATTCCACAAATGTTCAGATTCTCCTGAATCTTTTCTTCACTTTTTCCAACATCCTTCACATCTTCACAAACATCCTAAAGTGCAAGACACAGAATTAGAAGGGATGCACCAGCTAAGGCTAAGTAATGCCTTCTACAAATCTTCTTGTTCTATTTCCAGTACGAAGCTCTTTGGTTTTTGTGCCAATAAAGCTTCCGACTCCTGTCCTCACAGACAATCGATGTTCAAATTGAGAACTTTCAGGAAAAACTGTTGATGCGAGCGACCAGTCAGGAAACTCTTGCATCTTTGAGAAGGCGTGAAATGCATGCCACACGTTCTCCTATTTCTCATGTCCGTACAGGCACTGCTTAGGGGAAACATTAGCGTTATATTGACCTTGGAGTGGAATCAGTGCTGATACACAAGTGGGATTTGGGAGTTTGGTAGGTTAGCTTAGGAATTCAGGTTTGATAATCGGAGAGTGGTGTCTTCATAGGCTAATTGGCCCTTCCAGTCCCTGCTGATTCTCTGAAGGGGATGTTATCCCCGTGTCAATCCCCAGCCTTCTCCCTGGTCTCTGCACATGTTTTTTTTTCCTCTTTTCAGGGGCTTCTCCCTTTTATGTTTTCTTGTGCATAAGAGAGTGAGTGGTGATTTGATCGAGGTATCTACCCCGGTAAAATTATTTATTAGGTTCAATACAGAGCAACTTTCTTCCTGGCGGAAAATGGGGTTGAATTTTTACATTTTTATGCCACTGTTCCTTGGCAATAGAGTACAGTCCAAGTAGGCGGAAAGTCAGGAAGCACTTTTCACACCTAGGATAACTGTAAATCTAGAAAAAGATTGTTAAAAATGATCGAGGTTACCTCAATTGCGATAAGATTGGTTTATCTTTCTTTGTGTGCCAATGAAACATCTCATTTTATTCTGCTCTCCTTGAAGTATTCTGCGGACGTTGCTCGTTTATTTGGGAGTGAACACCTTGAACCAAAATGCAGCGCGTGGAAAGAGATCCTGGAGACCTGCACCTTAGGACAAGAGTCTGATGTACTGCAAACCTGGCTATCGAGGGTCTGGTTGCCAGATTTCCCAATGCAGCTAAGGGGAAGAGGCGTCACAACCATCAACATATTGCATTCATTTCAACGAGATTTGAATTTGCAGAACTTGGGGAGGGAAACAACAAAGGAACAGAGATAGATTTCACAAGTAGGTAAACGGGATCATATGTTGCATTATGTGGTAAAGTGTGATACCATCCCAATGAAAGCAAGAAAGCTCATTCAGAATTACGTTCTAAATTGGATGAATCACAAGGTGTGGGGGTGTAAATAAATCTGTCAGCCCAAGGTCTTCATTAACAAGCTCCAACACTTATCCCTCCCCACCCTTTCTTGCATAACGCGCAGTAACATAAATCAGTCAATCCCTTCTACCCTCGCAGCTATTGTCGGCAAAAAAACCAAAATGCTGCTTATGCATATCCCCGCGTAATAATCTGGGCTCCTTCTGGACTTAGTTGATCTGATTTAAATTCATGCATGAATAGAAACATTGGAGGGATTGGATTTTAGCAATTGCTATTTACTAAACAGGCGTTTTAACAAAACAACACATAGACCCAGCTTGCAAACTTGGCTTCTGATGCGAAACTTTGAATTGTATCGCACTATATTGCTGCAAACACCATTGTGGGTCAGTTCTGGGGCGGCGTGACAGTGCAAATTGAGAACTTTCCTTTGAAGGAGCGCCCAAGCAGCGGCATGACTCCTGAAGCAATCAGTGAGAAGGGGATAGAGCAGATGGATTCGTCTCAAATATCGAAGAATCGGAGGAGATTTGATTGAAGGATTTAGCATTTTATGGACCTTGACAGGGTAGATGTTGGAAATATTTTTACTAAGGGTAGGGATTATTGCACTATTGGTCAGAGTCTCAGAAAAATGCATCAGCCATTGTCCGCCAGATGAGGAACACTGTCTTCATTCAAACGGTTTGGAGTCTTCTGAATTCCAGACATGGGAGAGTTGTGGAAGTTCAAGGCAGAGATCGATATCTCCCGGTGTTCCCTGGGATTTATTGGTACAATGTGATATTTCAGTTAAACGCTATTGAGGAACATCAGCCAGGAAGTTTAAGAAGCCGTAAAGACCAGTACATGATACACTTGTTGCTAATTCCTATGTTATTAAAGGCACGACTCAGAGGAACAAACACGATTATAATGACCTTGGTGTGGAAGCAGTGCAGATTAACCACTCAGATTCCAGGGTTTAGGGTATTACGATCGGAGTACAAGTTCCATACTCACTGAATCATAGAATGGTTACAGCATCTAATGATGTCATTTGGCGCAAAGGATCTGTGCTGGCACTTGAATGAACAATTCATCACTGTCACTGCCCAGCCTTCTCCCAGGTCCCCTGCACAATATTGTTTTCAGGGTTCCAACCATTTTCTCTTCCCTTGAGTATTGAAGAATGAAGGTGACCTGATCGAGGTTCTTATCCAGTGAAAATGAATTGCCAAATTTAATAAGGAGTACTGTTTCCCGGCGGAAAGAATAGGGTTGAATCATAGAATGTTTTTGACACTGATCCCCAAGGATGGCCTCTCGGCCAATGAAGGGAAAAGTCAGGTAGCACGTTTCACACTTTTACACACTTAGGGTAACTTGAAATCTAGAAAGCTTCTTTAAAATAAATTCCGAGCCAGCCACAACTTCCTGACGATGAAATTTTATGCCAATGCACGAGTCGTTTCGGTATCTCCCTGCCTTCATGAAGCATTCAGAGGACATTGCTCGGTTTGTTTTTGCCTTTTCATAGGAAGTGAACACCTTGACCTAAAAGCGGCGATCAGACGTGGATTGGAACGCTGCACCCTTAAATTAATTGTTCGATGCTTTACCAAATAAGCTAAACGGGCTGTTTCGAGCTCCATACCTCCATCCACTGCCTGACAGGAGGCAGCACACCCTTCATTTTGTCCATTTCCTTATTAACCTACTCTGCACAGCGCATTTCCCTCACGGGCAGACGAACCAGCAGCCTTCTTTTCGCTTCATTTCACAAATCTACTAACTTGTACAAGTGCTCTTTCCTTACCAGTGGCGTGTGATGTGATAACTGTTGTTACCCAGATATCTATACCAGGCCTACGATACATCCAATGGTAACTTTGATCCTATCCGACTTCTTTATAACATGACATACTTTTCAATGCTATTTCTGGTCTTTATTTGTTCAGTTTAAAACCATAAATTGAATCAAAGAAGTAGAGGCACCACTGAGAACTGAACTCAGGAACTTCCATCCGTGAGACATGGCGCCAACATGCTCTCCAAAGTAAATATTTGAATTGTATCCCACTGTTGCTGCAAACATTTATTTTCACTGAGAGAATTAAAAAGTATTCCGTACTAGTTTTTCAAAGCTTTGGAGGTTGCATTTATTTCGGGAGATATCCAATGGGAGTGTACGAAGGGATAGATATGGATTCTGTGAGTGGAGGTAAACGATTTTATTTGCTGTCTGTTGTGCGAAGTGTGAAACCATCCCTTTGAAAGAAAGAAGCTTAATTTCTTGAAACTTTCTAAATTCTGAGAATCACAAATTGTAGGTTTGTAAGTAGGTCAGTCGGCAATTTCTTCATTAAAAATCTACAGCATTTAATCCTCTTTCCTGCATACCGTACAGTAACATAACTCAGTCAGTCCCTTCCCTTGCTTTCTCCTACCGCCGGTAGCAAGTCAAAGTGCTTCGTTAAGCATTAATCTCCAAAGTAATACTGATTCCAACGGGTTTCTTTATATTGGCACGTAAATCCAAATGGTTTGTTCGGACTTTGTTGTTTTATTTTCATTTCCTCTGTTTCCAGATTTTTTTTTTTTGCTGTTTTGATCACCTTTCATTCTTTATTCCTTCAGGTTACATTCGGTCAGTTGCTATGCTGCTATCCACAGCCTCCTCTGGATACAGTGTTTGTTTGTTTCTTTACCATGACATTTACCACGCTCTCCAGGTTTTTCATCATGAAACCTTTTCTCCCAAGCAGTCTACCCTCACAGCTATTCACTTTTGTACATTCTCAACCTTCCAGCTATCCACTGGTTTTAAAACTGTTATATTTATATTTTCTTTCAGTTCTGATGACAATCCATCGACCTGAACCGCTCGCCTTGTTTACCTCCACTGATGCTGCGCTGTTAACGCTGAAGAGTATTTAGCTGGGCAGTGATAATAGGTGCAAATTGCAGCTGCATTTGTTTTCCTCCGAAGCTCTATTTGTTTTCGCCTCAATGGTGTATTTAAATGTATTCCGTCAGCTTCCAACTTTTTAAATACAAATCATGATTTAATCAGAATAAGCTGGATATCATTCACGCTAGATTCTCTAATGTCAGCCTAAATTTGGAACACGATGAAAAGACTGGAAAACTTTCTATAGCTGTTGAGAAAGTTCAGTAGCTGCTGATGACTCGCCTTGGAGCACAATAAATGGGAGCAACTGGGCCGTTAAATTTTGGTTTGATTAAGACGGGCCAGGAGACACACAATATTCCGCTAAGAAACTAGAGATTAACATTAAACTGAAAGGGAACACATTTTGGTAAAAAGAATGTTTATTTTTGCCTACTTCACTGAAGTATGTGTCATAACGGAATTACCCCATTTGGGAGCATAATTCTGTGGCGCAACGTTGTTGAAAAGTGATGCATTCTTTAATCTGATGTGTGATTTCAGAAAAATTATGTTAATGTAGGTTTAACTGATGATAATGTTGATATCGATGATTAATATAATCGTTTTCCAGTTCGTCATTTCCTACTTTTGCCGCTGCTTGACCTCTACTCCCCCTTTTTTTTTCATTTCTCCTGATCCTGCTTATTGACTTCTACATTCTCCCAATGTGAATTCTGCTCCTCCCACACACCCCCAACCAAACTCACTGCATTATTCTCAGGCCAATCCCCACTCTGCACCGTCCAAGTCTTGTCCATCACTCTGCTCCACTCTCAGGCGCACCGTATTGTACAACACAAGTGCACTCCGGATCACCAGCACCATGAGCAATGTAACTGAAGGCCAGTCAGTACATTGAGCTGAAATCATGAGTGAGATGGTCAATGAGAATCTTTACCAAGTTTAACTAAATGGATCGTGAGGTTAAATTGAAGAAGAGCCATGTCGGTAACATATGTTCCCAATTTCTGCCAGTCAATCCATGAGTCATATACAATCAATGGTACAGAATATTGGGGGAAGTATATAATGGGCATTTCAGAGCAGTGCCTTTGTCTTCAGTCCTCACAAATGTTCACTTTCACCTTCGAAATATGAATATGTATAACAAGATGGATCGGGAGATTTACTGAAATCCGTTTGATTCTAGAATTGTGATCACGACATATGGGCGAGTGCAGCAGGGGCTAATGGTCGGGGTGGGGGATGCGACAATGACAGGCTTGAGATTGTTGCCAGCTGCTCCCACTTCACACACTTAAACAGTGCCAAGTGTGTCGTTCCTGTTTCAGATGGTGTGTGAAAGGCGGAATGTTATCCTTCACGGGGGACAGTTAAAGAATGTCAGATTGTCTTGGCATCAATGGAAGATTTTGGCAAAGCGATTTGATAAGACGGCAGTTATAGACCTAAGACAAACATAAACTAAAATGAAGTAAAATGTAAATGTTGAGAAGATCAGACGTTTCGGTGAAGAGGAAAGAAACAAGGAAGAGCAAAACATGTGAAAAGACATAAGAAGAGCTAGAAAAGGTTGTATGAAAGGAAACTTGCAAGGATATTAATATCAAAACACTTTCGTAATTACGTGAAGGTGAATAAAGTTAGTGAGACAGAAAAGCGAAATATCACGCATAATACGCTGTTAAGGATGTCATATACTCATGGAATCAATGGGAGATGTTGAAAAAACTATTTCATACGGAGTCACTTATAACCCTGGGGGATAATGTGCTACCTCCCACGAAAGCATCATTGGAAAGCTAAAGTGGTAAGAGTGAATTTCAACTAAAATAAAATTTAAGAAGAGATTCCGGAAATATGGGCAGTTCGGGCAGCATATGTTGACAATGAAACAGAAGCAAAGTTACAGAATATCTGTTGAGTTTAAATTTGCGCTTAACCTCTGCTGGGAATCTTGATAACGTGATTGTCTGAGAGGGAGTGGAAGGAAAATCATTTATACGAGTGATCATTGGCTTCACACCCTTGCGGATTATGTGCCGCTTCTGAGTAGCTCAGCACTGATCACATAGTGCGTTTTGGTATTTTGCTTGTTTCCCCAGGTGCTGCAGGCTAACTTATAAAACATTAGGAGGTAGGATGGTAGTGTGGTAAATAGTGAGAAGAACAGCCGAAAACTGCAGGAAGATATCAATGGACTGATCAGGTGGGAGGAGCAGAAGCAAATGGATTTCAACCCGGAAAAATGTGTGGCAATGCACTTGGGGAGGGCTAAAAGAACAACGAAGGACACTGGGAATAGTAGATCACGGGAATTAATGAAGATGAGTGGGAACTTTGTGTGCCTGTACCAAGATCCATGAAAGCAGCAGGGCAGGTAGATTAGGTGGTTAAGAACGCATATGGGATACTTACCTTTATTAACCAATGCATAGAATAAAAGAACAGGGAGCCTGTGCTGGAACTGTTTAAAAACTGGTTAGACCACAACTGGTGTACTGTGTGCAGTTCTGGTCACAAAATTATGGGAAGGATGTGCTTGCACTGGATTTAACATGATGCTGCCTGGGCTGGAGGGTCTGAGTTATGAGGAAAGTTTGCATAGGCTGGGGTTGTTTTAATTGGAATAGCGAAGGTTGGGAGGGGACCTGATAGACGTGCATAAGATTATGAGGGGTGTAGAAAAGGTGGATAGGAAAAAACGTTCCCAATTACTAGAGACGTCAATAACCAGAGTACATAGAATTAACCTAGAAAGTTTAAGGCTAAGAGGTGAGTTTAGGTGAAATTATTTCACCCAGAGGGTGCTGGAAGACTGGAACACTCTGCCTGATAGGGTGTTTGCGTCAGAAACTCTGTAACCATTGCCATGGCATCCAGGACTACGTGCCAAGCGCTGGAAAATAGGATTATCCTGACCTCAGTCGTTGGTAAGATTTTAGAGTCCATTATTAAGAATGTGACTTCAGAATAATTGGAAGTGCATGGTAAAATAGTGCAAATTCAACATGGTGTCATCAAGGGGAGGCCATGCCTGACAAGTCTGTTGGAATGATTTGAGAAGGTAATGAACAGTTTAGACAAAGGAGGGCCAATGTATGTTATATGATTGGACTTCCAGAAGGCCTTTGGCAAGGTGCCACACAGGAATCTGCTCAGTAAGTTAAGAGCCCATGGTGTTAGAGGCAAGGTACTAGCATATATAGAAGATTGGCTGTCTGGCAGGAGGCAGAAAGTGGTGATAATGGGGTCCATCTCAGCATGGCACCCGGTGATAAGTGGAGTTCCGCAATGGTCAGTGCTGAGACCACAACTTTTCAATTTATAAATTAATGATCTAGATGAAGGAACTGAGTGCATTCTCGATATGTTTGCAGATGATACAAAGATAGGTGTAGGGACAGGTAGTATTGAGGAGACAGGGAGGCTGCTGATGGATTTGGACAGGTTAGGAGAATGGGCAAAGAAGTGGCAGATGGAATAAAACGTCGGGAAATGTGAGGACATGCATTTTGATAGGAACAATAGAGGCATAGACTATTTTCTAAATGGCAAGTGAATTCAGAAATCTGGATTGCAAAGTGACTTGGGAGTCCTTGTCCAGGATTCTCTTAAGGTTAACTTGCAGGTTGAGTCGGTACTTAGGAAGGTAAATGCAATGTTGTCATTTATTTCGAGAAGATTGGAATATAAATGCAGGAATGGACTGCTGAGGATGTAAAAGGCTCTGGTCAGACCACATTTAGAATATTGTGAGCAATTTTGGGCCCCGTATGTCAGAAAGAATTTGCTCTCCCTGCAGAGGGTCCAGAGGATGTTCACATGAACGATTCCAGGAATGAAAGGCTTAACATATGAGGAACTTTTGAGGACTCTGGAGTTTAGAAGGATGAGGGGGGATCTGATTGAAACTTACAGGAAAATGAAAGGCCTGGACAGAATGGACGTGAGCAAGATGTTTCCATTAGTAGGAGAGACTAGGGTCCGAAGGCACAGCCTAAGAGTAAATGGAGACCATTTAGAACAGAGATGAAAAGAAACTTCATTAGCCAGAGAGTGGTGAATCTATGGAATTCATTGCCACAGAAGGCTGTGGAGGCCTGGTCATTGGGTGTATTTACGATCGAGGTAGATAGGTTCTTGATTAGTAAGGGGATCAGAGGTTACGGAGAGAAGGCGGGAGAATTGGGTTGAGAAACGTATAGGCCATGACTGAATGGTGGAGTTGATTCGATGGGCCGAATGGCCTAATTTCTGCTCCTATATCTTATGATCTTATTAGTGTAGTCAGAGCTTTGTTACACGATTGGCCGAGTGGCCTCTTTCTGTGTTGTAAACGTGTATGGGTCCATGAGAGTCCGTCTTGCAATTTGTTTAGAAGACATATAGAAGCAGAAAATGATTATTTGCTGAGCCAACAGTTCACTGCTTGTTTGCTTATGAATTGGCTTTGCTGAAAGAGGCAGCATTTGCTTGTTGGTAAGTGACTTGTGCATCATATAGCGGGTCCTTGATAATTTGAATGCAACAGATTAAACAAAATATCAGCTTATCGATGGCACGGAATTTCGCACCTTCAGATTTGCTTTCAGCAGAATGGTTTCAACATTGAGAAAAAAGGGGAGCGTACATTATGTTGAGCAACTTTGTGAAGTTTGGAACTTTGAAACAGCTGTTGGAATAAATTTGTCCTTCTAGCTCTTTGGTGACCTTAAGCTTTGAGTTTGCAAATATGAGAGTTCTAATGTTCCAGCTGGTGCACGATCAGGCAATGAGGAAGAATGCTGGATTATCCACTCACTGATAGACTGAATTTGAGAATCACTTGCTCTTAATCGGAAAATTTGAAGGCTTGAATTGTTAGCTCATGTGTTTAGTACCTGGCGGGTATAACTCACAACTTTCAGGTTTGACCACTATACTGACCAGTGAACCTTTTCTGTCTTAAACCTCATGGTGATTGCAATGTTCAGTTAGAGTCCTGAAGTAGTTTCTGACACGCTGCAAGTGGGTTTCAACTGGGGGCATTTAGCCCTGTTGGATTGCAGTTTCCATTTCTTTTGTGGTTCTTGGAAAAAAATACGCCCTTTGTTCTGACAAATCCCGGCTTATTTAAACAATTCTGTGCCACCGATATGTCGGTATCACGTGATGGATCATTTTCTACTGTACAGTACAAGACTTGCAAAAGAGCAGTGACAACACTGTCAGCTGTGCCCATGCCTGTCGTTCGCTGCAATATTGCAGGCAAATTCTCTCGTGCCAACTTGCAATCGCCAGGGCAACAAATCATGCTAGTTTACCTTAAAGGGATCGCCTTGAAGCCATTAACGGCCCTGTACCCGGATTGAAAACTCATTTCCAAACAACTGCACACAAATGCGCCCATTTTCTGCAATGCAATTGATAAGCACATTTTTCAAAACTCAGCTGCTGGCTGGGCTAAACACATACTTCACAGAATCATAGAATCAAATAATCAAATAATCAAATGCCCACCGAGTCTGCACCGACACGTGAAAAGCATCTGACCTACCTACATAATCCCATTTACCAGCACCTCGCCCATAACATTGAATGTTATGCTGTGCCAAATGCTCTTCCAGGTACTTTTTAACGGATGTGAGGCAACCCGCCTCCACCATCCTCCCAGGCAGTGCTTCCAGACAGTCACCACTCTTTGGGTTAAAAAGATTTTCCTCACATCCCCTCTAAACTTGCTGCGCCAACACTTGAACGTATGACCCCTTATGACTGACCCTTCAACTAAGGGGAACAGCTGCTCCCTACCCAGCCTGTCCATGCCCCTCATAATCTTATACACCTCGATCAGGTAGCCCCTCAGTCTTCTCTGCTCAGAGGAAAACAACCCAGGTTCTTTCAACCTCTCTTCATAACTTTAATATTTCATCCCAGGCAACATCCTGGTGAATCTCCTCTGCAACACCTCCAGTGCAATAACATCCTTCCTATAATGTGGCGACCAGAACTGCACACAGTACTCCACTTTTTGCCTCACCAATGTTCTATTCAACACATACATGACCACCCTACTTTTGTCATCTATACATCGTTTGATAATGTCAAGTGTCCCATAAGCCATTTTCACCACCTCACTAACATGTCGCTCTGCCTTCAGAGATCTATGGACACACACGCCAAGTTGCCTTTGTTCCTCTGAAGTTACTGGTTCCTTGCCATTCATTGAATACTTCCTTGTCAGAATACTCCTTCCAAAGTGTATCACCTCACACTTTTCAGGGTTAAATACCATCTGCCACTTCTCTGCCCTTTCGAAGATCCCATCTATATCTTCCTGTAGCCATAGACACTCAAACTCACTGTCAACCACCTGACCAATCTTTGTGTCATCTGCAAAACCTACTAAACCTACCCCCCCCACATAGTTATCTATGTCGTTTATATAAATGACAAATAATAGGGAACCAAGCACAGATCCCTGTGGTACGCCTCTGGACACCGGCTTCCAGTTACGAAAAGATCCTTCTGTCATCACACTCTGCCTCATACAACTAAGCCAATTTTGAATCCACCTTTGAATCCATCAAATTACCCTGCTTCCCATGTATATTTGCCTTTGTTATAAGTCTCCCATGTGGAACCTTGTCAAAGGCTTTGCTGAAATACCTACAAACTACATCAAATGCACTGCTCTCATCTAGACACCTGGTTAGCTCCTTTAAAAATTTAATCAAATTTGTTAGGCATGACCTCCCTCTAACAAAGCCATTCTGACTATCCCTGATCAAACCTTGCCTCTCTATATGGAGTTAGATACTCTCCTTCAGAGCATTTCCAATAGTTTCCCTACCAGTGACATAAGACTCCCTGGCCTGTAGTTCCCTGGCTTAACTCTACAGCCCTTCTTAAATAGCGGAGCCACATTAACTATACCCCAGTCCTTTTACACATTCCTCCGTGGCCAGAGAGGAATTAAAAATGTGGGTCAGAGCCCCTGCGATCTTCTCCCTTGCCTCCCTCAGCATTCTGGGACACAAATCATCCGGACCGGCAGATTTGTTCACTTTTAAGCATGCCAATACCTCCAATATCTTGACACACCCTACATCAATTTGTTTAAGCACCTGGCAGTCACTCAGCCCGAGTGCCATACCTTCATCCTCATTCTCTTGGGAGAAGACGGACGTAAAGTATACATTCAACACTCTAGGGATGTCCTCAGGCTCCGCCCTTGTTCCCTTATGGACCCTAATCTTTCCCTTGTTATGCTCTTCCCATTGATATAATTGTTGCTTCTATATATCTTTTTGAAAAGCTGCACAACGGACTCCCAAGGTTTTGCTAATTACTTTCAATCAAGATGGTAATGATACAAACTATTTCACCGCATAACGTATACATCATTGCTGAGGTAAATTTATGGGACACTTTTTTTTTATGTGGCTGAGAAGCCAATGCTTTCCTGTATAAGTTTTTCCTGTTCCAATCTATCTCCCGTCTACTCGTAATGAGGGTACCCAGCACAGCATAAATGCAAGACTAAAAATTAGTGAGCTCCCCCTGTCGTGAATTGCCGCTGCAATATGACTGTTACCAAAGTAAATACATCAATCATAAGGACAGTTGGCCTGTTCCCTGTTCTGCCATTTACTGGATTCTAAACTTGCCCTAAACACCCAAAGCCATTGAAACAGAGCCAGTAGGAAATATATTTAAGTTCCGTGCCCTTGCCCCTGTGCTGAATTATACTAGCAAAATGAAATTATACAGGCATTGTTTCATTTCCCGCTGAACCCCGAGTCATGAGTTTGCATTTAGTAACCACCTTACTCCTCATTCACATTTCAGTTCAAAATGTTGAACTGCAACAAACTTGCAACACGGCAACATTTCAAAGCTATTGTTACTTCAATGTTTCAATTGCTTTCACACTTTACATTAAACAATCCTTCTCAAGGCAATTCTCGATGAGCACCTTATACTTTTCATGGGAGACATACCAAATCCCATGTTAGAAATATAAAAAGCGAGATTGCATAAGAATTTATGGCGATTTTTTTTCAGTTTGAGATTTGCTTGGGACATCAGCCTAATGATGGCAAAACATTTTGAACCTTGATGGGAACCTACCCAATTGCCTGAATGAGTGCAGTTCCTAAACAGTAAAGAAGCTTGTCACTTTTCAGGAGAAAGCTGCTCGCTTGATACACATCACAACCAAAAACATTCACTTCCTCCAACATCAACTCACAGTAGCGGAAATATATGTTATTTATCAGATGTAATGCAGGAATTCACTAAGTCTCCTCTGGTAGCAACATCCACAAGCGCATGGCCACCACTTTTAGAAGGGCGAGGGCAGGCGAGAGATGGGAAGCCCACCACCAAGAAGTTCCCCTCTAAGGCGCTCACTGCGCTGACTTGGAAATATATCGCCATCCCTTCACTGTCGGCAGAATATATTCAACATTGAGAAAACGAAGGCGGCTGATGCTGCTGAGCAGTTTTGTGAAGATCAAAACAATCAGACAGCTCTGGGGAGAAAATATTTCCTTCCAGCTCGCTACTAACCTGAAGCTTTGAGTTTACGATATTTTTTATTCATTCACAGGATGTAGGTTTCACTGGTTTGTCCAGCATGTATCGCCCCTCCCTAGTTTCCCTTGAAACGGTGGTTGTGAGCTGCCTTCTTTAACCGCTGCAGTTAATGTGGTGTGGGTACATCCACAGTGCTTCAAGAAGGGAGCTCCTGGATGCTAACCCAGTAACAGTGAAGGGACGGCAGTTTATTTCCAAGTCAGAGTGGTGAGTGGCTTGGAGGGGAAATTCTTGGTGGTGGCCTTCCCATCTCTCGGCTGCCCTCATCTTTCTAACTGGTAGTGGCCGTGCGCTTGCGGAAGCTGCTACCAAAGGAGACTTAGTGAATTCCTGCATTACATCTGACAAATAATATACATTGCTGCTACTGTGAGTTGATGGTGGAGGGAGTGAATGTTTTTGGATGTGGTGTTGATCAAGTGGGCTGCTTTGTCCTGGAAAGTGACAAGCTTCTTTACTGTTTGGGAACTGCACTCATTCAGGCAATTGAGTAGGTTCCCATCACACTCCTTGCTTGTGCCTTGTAGATGGTGGACAGGCTTTCGGGAATCAGGAGGTGAGTTACTCATCACAGGATTCCTAGCCTCTGACCTGCTCTCGTAGCCACAGTACTTATATGGCTAATCCAGATCAGTTTCTGGACAATGGGAACAGCTAGAGTGTTGATAATGGGGGATGCAGTGAAGGTATTGATACTGAATACCAATCAGTGATGGTTGGGTTCTATCTTATTCCATATGGTCATTGTTTGGCACGTGTGTGGCACAGGTGCTACTAGCCACTTTTTACGCCAATCCTAGACATTGTCCAGGACTTTTGCATTTGGACGTGGACTGCGGGAGTATTTGAGGAGTCATGATTGGTGCTGGACATTGTACAATCATCAGTGAACATTCCCAGTCCTGGCCATATGATGGGAAGAAGGTCATTGATGAAGCATCTGAAGATAGTTGTGTCGAAGACCCTAACCTGAGGAACTTCTGCAGTTCTGTCTGGGTGCTCAGGTGATTGATCACCAACAACAACAGCCATCTTCCTCTATGCTAGGTACCACTCCAACCAGCGGAGAGCTCTCTGTAGATTCACAATGAATTCAGTTTTGCCAGGGATCCTTGATGCCATACTCGGTCAAACGCTGCCTTGATGTCAAGGGCAATCACTCTCTCGTCACTATATTATCTACCTAATACGATATTTCCGATGTTCCCGTTGGTGCACGATCTGTCAGCAAGACAAAATGCTGTGATCCCCCCTCTACTGCTGGTCAGAATTTGAATTCACTTGATCAGACGAGGGATATATGGAAACAGTCGCTGTTTAGCTTAGATGTGGTATTAGATGATTGATATTAATAACGTCAAAATCGTGGGTTCCATACCCTGCTGGGCAATGTTGTTTTGAATCAAGCTTCTGTTTTCCGTCAGACCCCATGCATGTTTGCCGTCATCCTGCAAAACAAATTGGAAAGCGGCACTTGCTCTTGGAGCAGCGAAGCTTTTCTCCATTCTTGGAAATTCCTGCCTTTTGATGTGACAGATCCGTTCTTTTAACACCTCTGTGCCACAAATCTGTGGGTAACATGCAATCAAACTATTGCAACTTAACAGAGGAACAGTTGCAAACGAGCAGTGATATCCCTCTGAAATGTGTCCATGCCTGCCGTTTGCTGCAATGCTGCAGGCAAATTCACTCGAGCTGACTTGCAACCGCCAGTGCAACTAATCCTACAACCGTACCTTAAAGGGATAGCAATTAAGCTATCAACGGCCCTATACACGAATTCGTAACTCTTTTCACAACAACTCCACGCGATTGATGCCTCTTTCAGTAATGCTGCTGATTCGTAAGTAAATTTCCTTAAATGCCGCCAGCTGCTGGCTAGGCCAAAACAAAACATTTGATGCTTCGAGATGTCTTCCTAAAAAAGCTGCACAATGTGAGCTTCACTGTTGAGCTACTTGTAAGCGACGCATAATCTGAGTTGTTGAAAAGACAATCCCTTCCCCTATGCCTTTTTTAAATCAATCTCTCCTAAGCTGTCACCTACCCCTGACCTTATATCTTGTTGTACCTGCATCTCTCCCTTCAAAGCAGTATAAAATCCATCACAATGATATTCGTGTACATGCTTTGTCTATAAATTGATATGTAACAATAAGGCTAGCGAATGCAGTCTCAGTGAGCTGGTCAAAGAAGGAAAGATATTTCAGATAGATTTTGTTTTAATGGTTTGCAAGGCTATAACATTGTGCAGGATGAGAATTGAAAATTTACTGTGGTGTTGTGGACCATGATGAGAGGTGTGTGGATTTAAATCTAGCAACACTTCTCCACGGGTGGCTACAATCCTTTAACTGTTTAAATAACTCACCAAATAGTCATCTATTTACATTTCATACGGTTATGCCCAAGTATAAAAATATTTAACCAGTCTTCTTTCAAGTAAAACAAAATGATCGATTTATTAGTAAACAAACATATGTTTTTATAAAAAAAACAAGTTGCAAAACCGGTTCAAAAACACTTTGCAATTTGCAAGTGTAATGATTTCAACCCCTTTAAAAGAAATAGGTACCCCACACCCGTACACTCACACACAAACACAAACACAAAACAAATATCATCTCTGCAGGGGCTGGAGGATGGGAGAGTTTTCTTTTAAAGGATGAAGTTAGAAATGTCCTCGACACTGTTGACCTAACAGAACTTTGGTCACTATAGTTCTGGAAGTGTTTTCAGACGGATTTATTTTGAAACACTGTCTTTGATAATTCTTGTTTGTCACAACTTGGTAGACTATTTAAAAAATCCAGATGAGTAATTCTGAGGAGAATTTTCAGGTTGAAGTTTAACTCACTTGCACTGTAGGCAATTCTGCGTAGAGAGAGAGAGAGGGGAGGGGGAGAGGGCGACAGACTCCCTTTGCAGCCTGCTCTCAAGGCCATCACAAACTCACTGACACTGAGTTCAAAATAATAAATTGTTCGTACGTCTTCTAGGCCGGGTGTTGTCAATCAATCAGCAAGAACCTCACACCCTGCAAGAGGCGCTCTTCTTTAACTCTGCTAAACAAAAAACTCCTCTCTCCACGTGTCCCCGCTCGACATCTAGCTGTTGATCTGTGGTTTCCGCAAATATAACGGCATAAGCAAAGGTCGGAATTAAACTTGCAGAGTTGTTAAAAAACATCAGGAGGATGAGTAACCAAAATTCATTGTTTTTCGAACTTTCCAATTAGCGTGTTCCTCACAAAGGTCACATTTATTATCGAATATTCCGGATTGCAATAATTATAAAGTGACAGCATGGAATGAAATTTGAAAAGGGACTGATTTGCAATGCTAGGAATTCAGCTATTGTTGAGATTCGCTTTCATATTGCCGTTCAAATAATGTAGCAATTAGAATAAATCGATATTTAAGCCCATTCTTTAACTCCTCTCTAAATTTACTCAGGGTGAGTGCATAAATGCAGATGTTGGTGCACGAGCTCCGAAGCCGTCGCATGAATCCAAATTGTTGGATACAATAGGCTGGATTACGAAAATATTTGTTCGTAAAATTGTAGTTTACAACTTGCCAATTTAACGAATGTGCACCAGATGTAATCCACAGCAGGATAAAATTGGCAGACAAAGCAAAGAGTAAAATGATGGATTTCATTCGGTTCTCCAATTCTGGGTCACTATCGTTCTCTGATCTGCCTTGGCGTCGGAGGCCCTTCCGGAGCCGAATGACAATTATAATGTTCCTGATAGTCATAGAGTTGAACGCCAAAATCAGGATAAATGGAAACAACGGTATTAATATGCTGTCAATCATCTCACACGCTATCCAAAAGGATGAGGTATAAAACTCTTGTGTTTCAATGCAAAACCATGGCATATTGTGGATAATTATGAAAGGAACAAAGGCAAAGTACCAGGGAATGGATCTCACACAGCTGACAACGCTCACAGTCCCTATAACCACAGTTGCTGTTCTCTTGTTGCAATATTTTGCTTTTAGTTTCTGACAGTTCGACCAAAGCTAAAAGCGACTGTGAACCACACGGAACAGTGCAGCGCCGCAAGAGCCAAAACTATTTTCAGTTTACACACTGGAGTGATGAATAAAAAAATAATTAGGAAATGGATGTTATTAATCCGATTCAGTATAACATCAATTTTGATGAGCAGCAGATCTGCTGTTATCATGGCCATTAGGTACCGAGTGATACATTTGGAAAGGCCGCAATTCCCTTGTTTCAGGATCACAATCACCACAAATTTGACCGCAGGAATTCGGATTAAACAACAAGTTCCTATTAGGCAAATTTCAGAGAAACATGGTATCAGTTAAAAGGATATACCGTAAAAGTTATGATTATGTATCAATTACAACAAATCTATTGTCATTCCACAGAACAATACAATGCTGCTTTAGAGTGTCATTATATAACAGGTATAAAAATTCAATGAAATAAATGGAACAAAATTTCCATGAGTAACAAATGTTAATAATGAATAGAGAGATTGTAGAAAATAAATAAAGAACAACAAGGGTCGGTAATGAAATTGAAGATTTTGGTTGGTCCTGTTATAATTATATTTAGGATCCACAAGCTCAATATTGTGCTTTCAAATCTCAAGTTGTAAAACTAAGTTAAATGAAGCTGCTATTGTCTGGAGTGGCACTAGACATAATATTGGAATCTGAAACCGAGACCTAAAACAAAAATTATGTTTCAGTGTGCCCTGAGGTCAAGGAACCAATGCCCTTATGGACCAGCACCCTCAAACATATTATCAGGGTAAATTATGGCTAATCGAAATTCAATGGACTGCTATTAGAACTGGGAGAAATCAAAACACACATAACATAAGGAATAGAGTCATGGAGTCATAGCTGTCCACAGCACAGAAAAAATGCACTTTGACCCATCGAGCCTGCTCCGGTCACATAAGTTCCTGGATATTCTAACCCCATTTTCCAGCACTAGGCCCATAGCCTTGTATGCCATGTCATCGCAAGTGCACATCCAAATACTCCTTAAATGTTAGGAGCGTTGTTGCCTCTATCACCATTTCAGGCAGTGAGTTCCAGATTCACCCTCTGGGTGAACAAATATTTCTGCACATGCTCCTTACCTTAAATCTATACCCCCCTGAATATTGATCCCTCCAGCAAGGGGAAACTTTCCTTCCTGCCTACACTATCTATGTCCTCATAACTTTATACACCTAAAAAATGTACCCGCTCTATCTGCTCTGTTCCAGCGATAATAACCCCAGTCTATTCAATCTCTCATCATTACTAAAACTCTCCAGCACAGGCAAAATCTTGTTGAATGTCCTCTGCAGTCTCTCTAGTAAAATAGCTTCCTTACTATAACGTGGATTCCAGATCTGCACGCAGCACACTAGCTGTGGCCTAACCATCCTTTTATACAGAGATGGAATAATCCATATGGCCTATTGAGGCTGCTTCACAATGCAGTATTACCATGGTTGATCTAATTATGGCTTTAACTCTGCTTTCCTCATTGACCCTGATAATACACGACCCCCTTTACAAACGATAATGTGTGTAACTCAGCCTTGAATATATTCAATGACCAAGTATTCGCTTCTCTCCGGAGAAAGATATTTCCAAGGACTAGCGACCCCCTGGCAGAATTTATTCTTCCTCAAGTTACAGTCACAACCAGTTTAAGCAAATATAGGGACACAGAAATGAGTGCTGGCGAACAACAGGAGGAAGTGTAGGGTAGATTAGTTGACGGACAGAATGAAGTTGCAAATAAAAAGCAAAGCTTAATGGTACAAAGAAATAAATAAAAGGTGGGCCTACAGTTTGTGTAATTGGAAAAGACAGTATCACGAGCAACTGCTCCTTTACCTTGATCATCATCCCTATCATCATTCATCCACTCATTCCTTTCAGTCTATCACAAACATGCCCCATTGATCTTTCCTACCTCTCCCATTTTCTTTTTTTGTCCATTGCTCGTGGAATGCCAGGAGAAAATTGGAAGTAGGAAAGGATACAGGGTATGGGAAGGAGAGGTGTTAATGAGCAGCGTTAATGTTAGATAGCAGGGTGATGATGCTTTATAACAGATACAGTAGTATGGAGTTTATATTATGGGACTAGTCTAAGCTTGAATGTTTGTTTCCCATCATGAATTTAATTTAAAAATAACTAATTTTCTCATTATCGAAGCTCATGTCATTAACGGGTCAGCATCAATGTGAATCGGAATGTGGCTGTGAATCAGAAAACTGAAAATATTACTAATTTGTTTCATTCCACTCAATGGGGTTGCACACGCGTCTCACCGGGTATCAAAAAAACCTCACCTTGTTGATATAAACTAATGAGCTGAATTTCGATATGAAGATAATACTTCCAATATTTAGTAATGAGACAAGCCGTGAAATTGTAGAAAATTACGAAGAGAAGCTCTTATTGAGGAGACAAACTGAGAGGTGAAAGGTGCAAAAACATGACAGGTCAAAGTTAATTTGGATAAATGTGTGCTTCAGCCTGGAAGAAAAACATATATATGATAGGCTGTACTAACTTCATGGTGAAAATGAAAAACAGCTGGATGGATCCCTGTAGTGAACT
The DNA here is from genome assembly GCA_026770705.1 of Isurus oxyrinchus. Taxonomy (NCBI): domain Eukaryota; kingdom Metazoa; phylum Chordata; class Chondrichthyes; order Lamniformes; family Lamnidae; genus Isurus; species Isurus oxyrinchus. Next base: position 37,725 of record JANJGN010001053.1, on the reverse strand, counting down.
AACAAATCAGTGATGATGGCAGGTGAGAAAAATGAGAAAGCCGCTAACAAGAAATAATAATGGTAAATAGAGGCACAGAGAAGAACGTGTAAGCCACGTGAAACATTAATGAAGAACTTCACCAGGACTGATGGACTTCAGTTATCTGGAGGGTATGGAGATGCACGAATTATTCCTCTTTGAGCGGGAAATCTGAAAATAATTACATAATAGTGGTGTTCAAGTACCTTAAGTGCTTTGCTATTAAAGTTAGTTAGAAGCGCTGCCCATTGGCATGTGTCGGTAACCAGAAGACATGGATTTATGATAATTGACAAAATAAATAACCAGCGAGGACACGCAGGCTTTTTTTCCATTTACACAACATGTTGATTTGGTCTGAAATACTTATTTAAATTAATGGAGAAAGCAAATTATTTCGTAACTTTCAGAAATGAACTGACTCAACTTAAAAACAAAGAATTTTTAGGCTTCTGCAAAAGAGCAGCAGCGCGAGACGATTTAACATCTTTAACAAATATATTCGAATGATGAACAAAATGGATTATTTTCATGGTGTATGATTTAATTAATTAAATATCTTCGAGCAGTAAAATTGACCACCTAGACTTTGAATATCGTAAATACCTAAATGATGCGTTATTGCCCTTGAGGTAAGGAAATAAAACTTTACTCTCTAAGCTACCATCTGAAGTTGTCCAGCAATCCATTCAACTGTAACAAAAGGGAAGAAGCAGCAATGTGGAATCACATTGACCTCACGGACTGTAACCTTTAAAGATGGAGGGTCACAAGGTCTAGGAAATAAATATCAGTTCTGCCAGTGACGCGCATATCCCAAAATCGAATAAAATCAGGATTTTTTTTCAAATTACCAATTTGTTTCTCGTTCTGCAAATACGATACAAATTACGAAAGTTGTGTTTGGGAAGGTGTATATTTTAAATAGCCACGCATCCTACTTCCTGTATTAAGCATTCATTTAGACCTGCATTTGAAAAGAAAGCGCAGGACACACTTACGTAATCGCTTTCACGAACATAGGACGGCACAAAGTTCCTCAGAGCTAATTAAATTCTTCTGAAACACTGCCACTGTCATATTTTCAGAAGCGCAGCGACAGTCAATTTGCGCTGAACAAACTCTCACAAACACCAGTGTTAAAAGCTTAGAGAATCTGCTATCTGTGGCATTTATTGCAGGGTCAGTATTGGCGAGGTTATGTGGGATCATTCGCCCTGTTTATTGGGTATTGCTATGAAATTCTGAAAACCCAATTCAGAGTACACAGGGAACTCCATTTGCCGACTCATCCGAAAGGCAATGTAACGCTCCCTCAATACCGCACTTAAATGTCGGCCGTTGTTTTTGTACCCAAACCCTGGGGTCCGACTTGAACACATAACGTTCTGACACAAAGGCGAGAAGGCTACCAAGTTAGATATATTCGATCACAATATTTGCAACATTAAATAGTTTTTGTAATTAATTAAATTCGGATAATAATTCAAAATGTCTATGGCGCTCAGCATAGGATTTAAGATGTGGTGTCTAGTGTCAATTCTGGTATTGAAGTGGTGAGAAAACTTTCAAGGTGCATATTTCTCCAGATGCGACTAAGGCGCTGAAGTAAGAAATACTTGTTGCAGACATCATTCAGAATGGCTTTGTCCTCGAGCGAACTACTAATTTCACTTGAGAGCTAAACGATGGAGGGATGAAATAAGCGGGAGATTTCTATCTCAGACGTTAGCTACAATTCTCGAGCATTGGGTTATAAACAACTTATTGCGGATCTTACCTTAATTTGTTGCCATTAAAATACATGTTCAGTGATTATGTTCAGTATCTTGCACGGTTCTGAACGTATTTTCTATCCTATTGCTCGTATAAAGAGTGCATAATATGTAAAGTTGATTAACTTTATTTAATTAATTTGCTATTGGCTTGCCTTATCTGTATTTCAACAAGGAATATATATATATTTAATGCTGCGTTAAACAGTGACCGGTGGAAAGTCGACAATAGCGCAAAATGAGTGAATCGTGTCAGTCGCCCTTTGCGAGCAATGCTGGGTATTTGATTACATTGACAGTAATGGCCCTAAACATCGGATGCTGAGTGTGAAAGTCAATTGATCCAACACCAACACGTGTGCATTGATATCTGAAATGGATTTCTATCGCTCAGAGTTTAAAACGACAGTACATACTTAAAGAAGATATGGAGTGTACAATTTCATCGGAAATTATGAAACATCTCGTGATGTATGAGTAAAGTTAGAAAGGTTAACATGATGGTTCTCAGATTTAAGTTAATATTGAAATTTCATTAGAATTATTGTTACACTGTAGAAGGACACCATATTGTATTGTATTATTTTCCTTCTCATTGCCCAACGAAATCAATCAATCAAATGAAAGGTCACTCCAACACACCTGCTGGCAAACCAAATTAAATGTTTATTTATCGCATTCAAAACATAAATTCAAAAAATCCAAACATAGAAAGTTCATTGGCCTAGATTGAATAAACCACTTACAAGAATATGAGAATTAATAATGGCACTTAACCATGAATCTACATTAAAATTCTGATTGTAGTATTTGTACTGGAAATTAGACTGTACAAAAGTCAATACAGGGGAATATTCCAGCAACATTAACTGCATCGAGCACTGAAGAAAGCCAAGAGTGTATCTAAGCAACCCTCCCACAGCAAACAGGAAAACTACACTTGGTTGAGCTAGTAATATCAATTTGTGACTTCATAACACACGATGCAATCTGAGTATGTTCCTGTACAAGGCAGGTAGCAAGAAAAGTAACAGATCAACATTGCTTACAACATTAATTCAGGATCGAAAGGCTTACCAGTAACGCCCATAGCTGTAAGAACAGGGTAGAATATGCTTTCTATTTGCAAGATTGATGGATATCCCATTGTCGAGGAGGTAAGTATACTTGTGATGCCAACGGCTTAAATATCATTGCGCGTTCGAAGAAACCACCATTTATATTAGAGAGAATTCTCCAGCGAGGCTCCTGGGCTGGTTACATCATAAACAATATTAGTTAGGGTTATTTAACAAACAATAAGGAAAAAAATGTAGACCAGATATAATGATGATACGAATGTTTTGACATTTCCTCACAAAAAAGAACAGAACTGCTAGTGGAAATATAGCCAATTTTATCCACGTATTATTAAAGGTGCATACACACTTCAGCTACTGCTCCGATACAAATATTCTGAAAGCAGATCTAGTAACAGTTATTCGAGGGGATTTTGGCTTTGCAAATTAATTTGAACATTGCGCCTCAAGCCACACGCCCTCCAGACATTGGCATATATGTTTTTTCCGTCATCCTTTCCATCCAAACTCCTTGGAAATAATTTCCAACACGACTAGCCACAACTTTAACGTCTGCAAAAGCTCAAGAAGAAACAAGTGCTGGCCGGCAACGAGTGATATTTAAGAAAAGTGGCCTTGCCAATATGAGGCACACCCTTAACACCAGGTTAAAGCAAAAACCTTGACAAGAGCAATGCCGAAATTGTTCCTGCTTGTTTTAATTCATTATAGTTCATTTAACTTGATATTAGATTTAAAAGGTCGAGCCTGAGGAAGACAGCAGTAAATGTTCAACACAACAATTTTGGCCAGAGTCTGCAGAACGCATATGTCGCAATTGCGATGAAAATTTCAAAATGGGTTCAGCACTTATAACTAAAAGCTAAAGTACAGTCAACCAGATATTCGCTTCAAACGTTCATAGTGTTTCCTTCAACTCATATAGCCCATCTGCGTACAGTATTCCATTCAACCCATCTAAATTTCTCACTCGACATGATTCCTTCAGCAATCGTTTGCTGGAATAAGGCCTCTGGGTTTCCTGTTTTGTTAATGGTTGTGGGGTTAATACTGACACTAATGACATTAACTTGCTCAAGATATGCAGCCGCTGACCCTGATCCCCTCATTCCGCCTCATTTCCAATCCACTCCCACGCAATCAGTTGGTCATCGAGTCGCTAGCTGGTTATAGCCGATACAGATATCCTCTTACACCACATCTCACCCATTGAATGATCGGCCTCGAGGCCAAATCAGATTGACATTTCCCGATGAGTTCTTCATACTGCACTCATGAATATCACATACAGTTTGCAGCACAGAAACGGACAATCGTGCCTGCGCGGGCCAAAGAACAAGTTACCTTGTTTAATCCGACGGTATGCCAGTGTGCTGACACGCCTGGTGGGTCTGGCTTGCCTTAAATTTGGTTGTTAATTCGGGGGAGTTGCAAGTGCAAATAACTGAAACATGTTTCCGCCTAGATCGCAATGAACAACTTTAGGCGTTTTGAGCAAGTTAGAAAAACAGTAAATAAGAGAACAAATATCAGGCCAACTGCCGTTGTCATTTCTGTAATTATCTCAGTAACAAACATATAGCGAAGCTGCTTCATGGTGGGAAGAGCTCATTGTTATTTTCCCTCCGCTGGATGTCTTCGTAACAAGATTGTTTGAGAGATTTGGAACGACAGCAAGTTGCACCGGGAAGCATTGGCTACTCAGCGACCTAATTTATGTCTCAAATACACGTGCAATGAGGACGACTTTGCGCGGTTGGATATTCTGTTTCGTTCCTGGCATGTTTCAAAGTATTTAACAGCACATTAAGAGTTCGTTGTGCAGCTTTTAAAAAAAATCATCACGAAGCAACAAATGTATTTTGGCCTAGCCAGCAGCTGACTGACTATTAAGAAATATGCTTATGAACTGGCTTTGCTGAGAGAGCAATCGTAAATGAAATGGCTTCCGGCAGCTGCAGTCATAAACAGGGGCACAGCAAAATTCGAGCAAAAACAACTCAAATTCAAAATTTACAACACAGGTAAAATTTCGCTAATGGGAAATGTGTGCCGTAAAAATGTTCGCCCTCAATTATGGCAACTCAGCGTTGCAAGTCCGTTTTTTGTTCCAACATTTCACCACCAACGCATTTCAAAGTAAACTCATAGTTTAATGCACAGTTAACGTACACTGCAATTGTCTCAATAACAGTCGAAACTTGCGGTTGAGTATAATTCTGCAGATGATAGGATGCACCACGAGGTGGATTAACGTAGCAAGTTGTGAGTTATCCATCGATTCATTCAACACAGATGGAGGTAATTGGACTAAGCATGCATTCGACCATTTTTAAAATAACCATTCCAATTGGTAGGAATGCAACTGCCTTGCACCGTTAGCGCTGCTTTTTTTCTATAATCCATGTCGGCGTTTGGACGCTCTCTTAAGTACGTGTTTTCAATTGGCCGTACAGCTCCATCAACAGGAAGAAGACCCAATGATGTTTGCAGTACTATCGTGATGCATAAAACAAAACTCTGCATTATCCCTCCGGGGTTCAGAATGCTAAGGAATAGCTTCTCTTCCAGTGAAGGAATTTCTCTTCACCTCAGTCCTAATTTTCGTACTCTTATCCAGACACTGTGGCCACAACGAAACCCCAATCCCCACCCCAGCCGGCAGTCCCCACCCACCCCAACCCGAACCCCATCCCCAAATTTTGGATTCCCCTGTTAGCAGAAAATATCTCTCAGCCTCTCCCTTGTCAGTCAAGCCCCTTCAGAATTGTGTATGTCTCGCTCAAATTACCTCTCGTTCTTCCAAACTCCAGAAAATATAGGCCCAGTTAACTCAAGCTCTCATAATAGGACAAGCCTTCCTGCCAGGGACTAATTTAGTGACCATTCCTTCTAGCGTCTCCACTGCAAACATATCCTTCCAGAAACGTGGTCTCGAAAACTGCGCACATTATTACAGATGTGGTCTCAGCCAAATTCTGTGCAATTATAGAGAAAGTTCTTTATTGCTGTGCACACCTGGCAATGATGGTCAACATGCATGTTGTTTTCCTAATTGCTTCCTATTCCTGCCTGCTAACTTCGTGTGTTCATTCAACAAGTGCACCCAAGTCTCCCTGAACATCAACATTTATTATTTCAACACTTTAAGAAAATGGATTTTATACACTTATTAACAAAGTGAATAAACTCTCACCTCTCCACATAACACCATCTTGTTGCTGAAGAAAACCAAACAGCCCACTGAGATTGCTCTGAAAGCCAACAGGAGAATGGCTGATCATGGGCTTCAACTCCACTTTCCCAAACGCTCCCCATTTTGCTAGATTTCATGACAGACCAAATTCGGTCTATCTCAGACTTCAATGTTTTCAATGTTGGATCATCTATAGGCTTCTGGAACAAAACATTTCAAAATTCATAAATTTTGAGTGAAGAAATGTTACCACTATTTTTCAAATGATTGGACATTATCCTGAGATTGTGACCATATAGAGATTTCCCAAAAGGGAAAACTAACTGCATCTATTATGTCAAACCCCTTCTTACGTAATTCAGTCAGATCGCCTCTCATCCTTCCAAAACCCACAGAATATTAGAGAATATCATTAAGCCTCCCACAATATGAGCAATCTAGTTAATTTACGCTATACTGTCTCCAATGTCTTTCCTAAAATATGATGACCCAAACTGCACACAATATCCCAAATGCGGTCTCACAGAAACCCCGTGCACCTGGAAAAGTGTGGTTGTTTCTTTTTATTGCGCTTGCAATATCCACTTGCAATAAAGGCCAATGTGCCGATTGCTTTCCGAATTGCTTGCTGTGCCTTTTCCTGAAGAAGGATGATGCCTAGAATGTTAGTGGAATTTATACTTTAAAATAGAGCTCTATGGGGACTTATTTAATAGAAGTAGTTATGTAGACATACATATGTTGACTTACAATCGTTCTGCATTAATAAAGGTTTAAATTAGTTTTAAAAATCCTCTAGAGAATCAGTTGCTTTATTACGAATGAATTCAAATCCTGCATCCTAAAACATGCAAATTGCAAAAATGGGTTTTGACAGTTGTTTCAAGTTTCCCTCAGTGACTTGAATAACTCAGCCTTTACCATCGGCAGTGTCATAATGATTGGGAGCTCCTTGCAGTATACATTTGTTATACTGCTGTTTTGGAATTGATGAATCTAACGTCAACGAGTACAATAATCACTCAGAATTCAGGAGAGTGCGTGAAGTAAATTCGAATTGGTGAGATTGCAAAAATGGCTGTATCCGTAGCTAAATCTTTTTTGGAAGTAGAGGATATAAGTCTGGTTGGATTTAAGACAGTATCCAAGAATAAGTTAAGAGATTTAGCTGTTATATTACAATTTGGGTTACCTGTAGCAGCACAGAAAGCAGGTGAAATTGAAATAATAGCGCGACATTTGAAATTGGAAGGAATGCCTGAGCCACAGAGTTCTCCAAGTGGTGGGTAATTGGGATGGGGTCAACTACAGGTGCAAATGAAACGAGTGAAATGGAAGGAAAGGAAATAGAAAGATAATTCCCAGGGAAGAGGCATAAAGGCATGGGAGAGAACGAAAGCAGAGAGTTAGAAATTCTGAACATAAAGAAGTAGGAAAGAGAGAGAGAGTGGGAAGCGAGAGAGAGAGAGAGAGAGAGAGAGTGATAAAATAACAACTGACAATGTTAGGAGATAAAACAAAAGGGACGCCGGGAGGTGAAGAAGAACTCATCTACAGAGTAGAACCCAGTGGGAGAAATGTTTAAATTTGTACAAGCTCTTCCAAAGTTTGAGGAAAATGATGTTGAGACATTTTTTCTTTCATTTGAACATTTAGCAAACCAGATGGAATAGCCACAGGAAACTGTTGTTGCAATCCAGGTTATGCTTAGAGTACATGAGCTATAATCTTGGCTAGCAGAAGAATAGACTGTGTATTATGGTGTGGAACATAAAGGCTATTTTGAGCGCATGTGAGTTGGTTCCTGAAGCATTTAGGCAGAACTTTAGGGCTATGAGAAAATAGTCTGGGCAATTTACATTGAGCTTGAGAGATTAAAACAAAGTAACTTTGACCGGTGGATATAGGCATAAAAAATAGAGACAACCTTTGCAGCTCTGAGAGAAGTAATTCTTTTGGAAGAATTTCAAGATTCAATTTTTTACGCAATGCGAACTCATGTGGAGGAACAGAGGGTTATTTTTGTAAGAGAAGCAGCAGATGATTATGTGTCCGTGCATAGAGGTAAAAACAATTATTTTCAACTTTTTTCTACGAAAGGGAGAGAAAGTGGGAAGGTGAAAGGAAGCTGGGCACTCGGGGAAGAGAAGGTCTAGGTGTAAATTCCCAGGAAGTTTATTTCTCCAAATAAAAGCGAAGTTGCTGAGGGTAGAAGTGACATTCGAAAGTTGAAGTGTTTTCATTGTAATTAAGTAGAACACAGGAAGTCAGCATGTTGACAATTGTAGACTAAATCGAATGAAATTATTGAGGGGCAGAAATGTTCTGGAAGTAAGGAAGTACTGTAGGTTTTGAGGTTCAGACACAGGTACAAAAAAAAAAAACAGGCGTGTGTGCACAAATAAATCAAGGACAATCAGTGACATGTAAAGGAGTGGGAATGTGATCACAATTTACCCAAGCTAATTCTGATGAGCAGGTTGTAGAAATAATTAAAGACTTTCTGTGTGAAAGGAAAGTCTTTCCATGTGTACGGGGTGGAGTATGTAAAGATGTTAAAGTTTTAAGAGGCATAGGGGCAAGTTAATCATCAATGTTGTAGGGTAGTGATACTTGGTTTTCAGAAAGGAAATATTTTTGTTGGCCATGATAGCACTGGGATGTAGTAAAATTCTGTGGAACTGGTCACAATGTCAGGTGATAGGGAAACTACAGGCTGTGATTAAGTCGGAACCTTGAGTCCCCATACCAGCATTTGAAGGACCTGTTATGCGGGTCATGGTTGATTGTGTGGGGCCCTTATGTAAGACTATAATTGAGAATCAGGACTTACTGAGATTAATAGATGTGACTACAAGATTTTCTGAAGCGATGTATTAAAAAATATTACAACAAAGTAGATTGTGGAAGACTGTGGAAGGTTTAACCTTTTTTTAACGAGATATGGTTTTCCTAAGAAAATACAATCAGATGTGTTCAAGTGTACTGTCACTGCTGTTTATGGAAATAGTGAGCATTTGGGAATAAAGCAGTTTAGGTCAACAGCTTATCAGTAGGTGTCACAATGAAGGATGGAATTGAACTTTGCTAACTACGATGAGAGTGTACTTTCAGAATTATCCAAAGGACAAGGTAGGGGAATTTTGTTCTTGTCTTTTGCTGTTAGGGATGTTCCTAATGCATTGACTCGTTTTAGACCTGTCGAACTAGTTCATGGTCATGAACTAAGGGGACTACTGACAATTATTTCTGAGAAATTGGTGGGCCAAAGACCAGAAACTACTCCCCTGAATTACACAACGAGCATCAGAGAGAGTTTAGCTAGAACATGTGAGTTGGCTCGGGAGCATATAAAGAGATCACAGAAAATGAGGAAAGTGAAAGCTGACCATAAGGCTACAGCTCAGAATTATATTGTTGGACAGAAAGTGCTAGTTCTGTTACGAGAACTTAGTGATTCCTTAAATGAACGGTTTAGTGGGCCTGACAGGACTGAGAAGAGATTGATGAAATAAATGATTTAACAATACTCCAGATAGAATAAAGAAGAAAATGCTGCGTCATGCAAATATGCTTTAAAAGTTCTTTGCCATGGAAGAGGAACATAATGAGGCATGAGTGATGGCGGATGATGATAAACAGGTATAAGTGCATGACTCTGAGATTGATTCTCTGCTAATCAAATTGGATAACGAGGGCGTACTTGACATTGCTGAGTTACCCTCTAGATAAGTGTCAAAGTCACTTGGATGGGCTATTGCAGGCGAACAAACCTATTTGTGTGAATGCATTGGGGAGGACAGATTTAACCATACATGACTTCTCTGTGGAGGTTTCATAATCGATAAGGCAACAGCCCCCCAGATTAAGTCCAGCGAAGTTACCATCAGCACAAAAATAAAGTGATGTGGTGTTTCAAATGTATATCATTAAGTCTAGTTGCAGCAACTGGACTTCACTTATTTTTCTGGTACCAAAACTACATGGGAAACAAAGGCTGTGTGTGGACTATGAAAGACGAATGCGGAGACAAAAGTGGATTCGTGGCTAATGGAATGAATGCAGGATGGATTTGCGAAAGTGGGACAATCAAAAATTATTTCCAGGTTTGACTTACTAAAAGGGTATTGACAAGTACCATTATCAGAGAGAGCAATGGACACCAAATGGACAATATCAGTTTAAAGTCATGCCATTTGTAAGAAAAATGCACCTGTCATACTTCAACGGCTGAAAAACAAAGTGATTGCAAGTCTATGCAATTGTGCTGTTTTGATTGATGATTTAATCATTTTCAGTGAGACTTGGCAGGAGCATTTGCTGCATCTGGAAGAATTATTTACTCGATTACGAGAAGCAAATTTAGTGAGGAAGTTGCCTAAAAGTGAATTTGCAAAAATGCATGTTACCTACCTTGGCCGTACCATTGGACATGGTAAGGTAGCTCCAAGAGCTGTGAGAGTCAAGGCTAACGTCCATTTCCCAGTGGCTACAACAAAAGGGAAATTTGTAAAATTTCAGTGCATGAGTGGGTTTTACAGGAATTTTGCACCAAATTTTAACAGTGTGCTTGTACCACTGTCTGGATTGTTAAAAAGGAATAAGGAATCTCAATGGACACTGGAGTGTCAGAAGGCATTTGATAGTTTGAAAAGTGTATTAACTACGAAGCCAGTTTCTGCAGCACCCCATTACATCAAACAATATAATTTGGCCGTTGACGAGAGTGATATAGGCACCGGGGCTTGACCGTTTCATAAAGATGACAGTGAAATTGAGAAATCTTATGTGTCTTTTTTTTCACCGAAGTTGAATGCGCAACAGATAAAATATTGAAAATGCTTATTTTTTGTCAGTTCACTGATAAATCATTAGGTGGTGCCGCCCGGTTTGACTGAAGTTGTTCATCAGGTTTTCTGAGGGATTGAAGTGGCACCTCTATATATTTGGCAGTGGGTTGTTTCCCCTGTCAGGAGGGAAGTGTAGAGCGTGAAGACATGGAACGAAAACCAGGTGCCAGAAAACGTCTCCAAGCAAGAAGCAAATAAGAAGCATCATCTGTATGTTTCACTGATCCCGACATGTCGATCTGAATGACGGTCAACCTGCCTGGATTGCATAGAGGTAAGGGAAGAGGTATTATGAGCACTTTTGCCGTTTCGGTGTCTGAATTACTTTGCAACAGTGCTGTTTAAACGATTGCCCACCGATCTGAAAGGTTACATCTCCTTCTCTCTTCGCAGATGTTGCCTGAAGTGCTGAGTATTTCCAGCATTCTCTTCATGTTATCTGGATTATAGAATATTAAAATGAGGTAATACAACCTCCCCTAACTTTTTTCTGATTACATTGCAGCAACATACTGGTATACAATTCATAATATTGGACTACAATGCTTGCTTGCATATTGTCACCGTGGCTCAGTTGTTGAAAGCGCCAGGCTATTAAACTGAACAGAAGAAAATAATCACGTGCTCTTATAAAGAAGCACGATTGGATCAAAGTCATCTATGAAGCGAATGTGGACCATAGTGCTAATATATCGCGACCTCTTCAGTATATCCCAATAGGATTTGACACGCTCCGGGAGTGACGACAGCTTCGACGTTTTTTATTTCCTATCGTTGTCACAAAGCCTTTCGAAGTCGCCAATTTTGGTTATCTCTCCAGCATAAGCTGAAACTTGTCTGACACGTTGAGCCTTGCAGGAACAGTTGAGGGCCGAGTAGTTGAGAACAGTCACTGTGCTGTAACATTCTCGGTCGCAGTGTTAATTACCAGCAAATGCACTGTGAATCCGGATTGGATTCATTTCCTGCACTGAAATCGTAAAATCTGATGATCGGAGTTCTAGTGTCACGAATGGAATCAATGCGCAATATTATTTAATGATTAATACTCCACCCACTTTAAATGGACATAATTATTCAGGCATGTGTTGGCGACGGTCTGACAAGAATGGATGCTCATTTTAGCAAATAACAACGTTCATTGATATCAGACTGTTAACTTAATAAAACATCGTCGTGGTGCTTAACACGAGTGTATTTAGACAAATAAGGATACTGAGCCAGGTAATTAAAGCAGTAGGACGACGTGAAAAGATATTAGTTTTAAGGACGACTATGAAGGAGGAGATTGAGTGTTTGGGAGAGGACTCCAGATTGTAGATCCTAGAGATTTGAAAGCACGTCCAATAGTTGTGGAGGGAAGGAATTATAGGGTGACAAGGGCGCCAGAATATGAGGCATAAAGAATTTTCAGAAGCTTGCAGAGAAGGAGATCACAGGTGTTGGCAGGGACAAGGCCTTGGATGGATTTGAATACGGGAATGAAAAGTCTAAAAGTGAAACGCTGTTAGACCGAAAGTAAGGTTCCATCGATCACTAGTGTTTTGTGAATGTGACGCAGTGCCAGTTACATTCTGGGAATTAGGACTTTCCCTGATATAGCATCTCTGGACAATGGATGGTGGAAGGCCGGAAGGGTAATAATTTATAATCAAGGCCTGGAGCAGACATAAGCATGGCGGGTGAGGATAGCAGCAGAAGGGCGGCGCTGCGTGATATAATGTAATCTATGCTATCGAGACGATGTATGGTCAGACGCTGACTTTATGCTCATATCCAGCATATGATGTCTTCTGTGACTTTGACAAGCACCTATTCAGTGTTGTCGCACTGGGTTCCATTGTGAAGTTTGACTTTTGGAGAATCTCAACATGAGGGAGAGCATGGCAGAGTGATGCTTAAAGTAAGCAGCTAATGACAGGCCATTCAAAAACAGCATAAGTTATATCGCTATTGAAGCGTAAATGTTTTAATCATGTTCTTGAGCAATGAAATCATTGCTTCTCTTATTGAGAACCCAATCCGTGCAATTATGTTTAAAATATATTTAAACGGAAGAAATTGCAGAGGCAGGCAATGATTTTTTATTGCGGCGGAGGCGGGATTGCGGGTGGGGGAGAGGCGTGGACGGATATAAATCTTGCATTTTCCAACATCTGAAATAATGCGACCACAATTTTACACAGTGCTATCGATCGCTGTGCATTGTAATCCATTTAATTCTGCATTATATACTTCTGCAATCGTTACAATTCAATACTATATAATGCGAACTTAATTTATTTTTCCTATACAATGTTGGTAGTTTCCCTTATTGAACCAGCTGGTTTCCCCATCGGTCAAAAATATTATACCCTTAACTTGTTGTCTAATAGATTGTTTCAATATTGATCACTATAATTGAAATTCTACCAATTCTTGATGTATATATCTTGCTGTATTCCTGTTTCATTGCTACTAGTAATTTTCCTGAATTTTATGAATCAGAGTGCAATAGCACATCTTGAACTACGATTAGTTTCACTTCACCCTGAAACTGACCCTGACTGCAAGGTCAGTATTGGCCCGCTAGCCCCGTGTTGTTTCAAATTGTCATATTCTTCGCTGCTCAGCAGGTAGTGGCTAAAGATGGAGAAATCAACACGATTCAATATGGACAAACTTCATGACAGTCTTATTAATTCTAATTGGGAAGGTCTTCCAGTCTACACCATCTGTTGGAAAACACTCTTGTAATTTCCGGTTATGTATTCCGGAGATGTGAGCTTGCAGGTCTTTAACTGGAATCTCTCCAGCACAGTCCCTGTAATTTGATCAGCTGCGAAATGTAAAATACATTTTTCTCTGGTCAGATGGTGCAAGGACACAACCATCTCTTGCTGAAAGTTATTAATTAGCTGGTTTAACTGCAGTTTCTTGGCCTTCACTGGATTTTCAATTTGTATATGATTGATATAGTTTGGTGAGTTGCATACAGGTGATTTAACATAAGAAGGGAGGGAAGAAGCACATTCCTTCCACGATTTGAAGGATCAGTAATGAATGGCCACAAATGAGACGATGTAACGAATATTAAACTAATAGAATAACCAATCCCTTTTCCCAGTGAATTCTGAGGCTGAGAAACTTATGGAGGCGGAGCTAATACCTCAGATCTTCCGGACAGGTATAATGATGGGCACATTGCCACTGTCTGTGACGTTTTCTGATTCCCAATAATACTACCCATTTTCTGGCATGACGTCTGATACGAGCTGAAGCTATAATGGGCGAGTGATAATTCTCGAGGGCAAGTCCTAAGAGCAAAATAAAAGGTGGCGTAAGAGGGGACATAAAGCCATTTTTACAACACAAGCTACCATAGTCAGATACATTTTTGAATCTCTCAAGTTTTTAAAGGAATGCATCTGAGTTATTGAGTGTATGGGTGAGTGGATCAATGGGTGACTGGCTGGGTGCGTGATTATGTAGTGGGGTCGATCATATACATGGATGGGCTGGGCAGTCAGATAGGTTGGGCAGTCGGGTCGGGGGTACAGTAAGGATGGCTGGGCAATCCTGCTGATGGTGTGGTAGGGCTGGGTAGGCAGTCTAGTCCAGATGCGAAGTGGGTAACTCAATAGCTTCAGCTGTAGTTGTGTCCTGATTCAGAAGGTTCTGAAACTGAACTCTAGCTTCAGTCTCACCATCTTGAACACATTCCACCAGTTCTTATAAAGCCACTAAATTAAACTGTGCTTGCGCCTCTGAAAGAGGAAGAAACCCTTCATAGATCGCAGGCCTTTTGACCCAAATCACAGAGAAGTGCAGAAAGGTAATGACAAACTTGGTTCAGATTATCCTGTCCTCCCAGCTGAATTGTTAAATCAACACTTGGGGAGCAGCAACTCAGATGTCGGTTTGTTTGGGCTGTAGGGTTGGTGGCAGGTGGTCGGATCGTGGGGGGACTCAGGTTGGTCGTTCTGTTGGTTCAGGGGGTCGTCAGGCTGGACATGGGTAGTTAGGCTGGGCGTGGGTAGTCGGGTCAGAGGTGGGTAGTTAGTTGGGTAGGATAATCAGTCGCGTCAGGTGAGCAGTCAGGTCATGGAGGTGGGTAATGACATTGGGTGGGCTGTCAGATCGCGTAGGCAGGTGCTCAGGTTGGGTGAGCAGTTGGCTCGTGTAAGTGGGTAATCGGGCTGGATGGCCGTTCGGATCTGCCGTTGGGTATTGAGGCTGGGTAGGCAGTTGGGTCGCGTAAGTGGTTAATCAGGTAGAGCGAGGATTCGGCTGGGGTAGGCAGTCTGATCGAGAATATTCAAAGTGGATCAGTTGGCCGTTGTGTCAGTTGGGTAGTCAGGTTAGATGATCAGTTGAGTCGGGGAATGCAGCCGTGTTGTCAGGCAGTCAGTTCGAGAAAGAGCAGTCAGGTGGTGAGAAGTGGGTGGTTGGGAGTCTAGTTCGGAGGCAAATAGGCGATTTGGAACTGGAAGTCGGAGCGGAGAGACATCAGTCAGGCGAGCTGGGCAATTGAATTGTTGAGCCATTGCGTCCGGTGGGCGGTCGGATCACTTAGGCTGTGAGAGTTGGGAACTATTCAGGATTTTTGGGGGTAGGGAGTGGGGGTGTTGAGCTGGAGTGTTGGATGTAGGGTTCAGTTCATTTATGTTTGTTATTCTCTGAGTTAGATCGCGTTTTAACCAGCGTAACATTCGCAGGAGAAGTATGCAAACAAGTCCAGTGTATCCGACCCAAAGCTCTGACACTGAGCTCAGTGTAAGAGACATTGACAGAGCGCCCAGGGAAGCGCAAATCAACCAATCAGGAATTTAAACTTCCCTAGGAATTTCAGCGCGTGCGCACGTGTCAGGACGTCCTCAGTGTTCGCGATTCGCAACAACAGCTTATATTAACTGCTGTGGACATTGGAATTTTTTGGATCTTAGCTGTTTATTAAACTGGCTCTTTTCATTGCAGTTGTTGCTGCTCAAGGGAGTGAAGGCCAGCACAGAGAGGTTTTACTCCACTGCTGGAACATGTTAATGACGGTTCACTCTGTAACCTGAGTGACAAATGCACCGCTATTGCAAGAAACATTTATAACCCCAGTGGAAAATCAGCAGGCATAAAACACATGACACAAAGTGGAACAATGTTTTCTGATACCTTAAAAAGAAACTGGCAGCAGAAAGGCCAACATTAAAAACTGGAGAATGAGCTACAATTCAAATACAGTTAGAAGAGGAAGACTTGGTTTCATTTTGCATTTTTTATCAGTATCAGAATTATTGTCCAAGGAGATTTCATTATCTTCTTCAGCTCTTCCCGGAATTTAGTTTGTGTTGCTGCATAAATAAACGCGTTTGTGCTGGAACTCAAATACATGAGCATGTATCCGGTTTGAGTAGCGATAAATGCCGGAGCTGCATAATCCGGTCGTACATGAATGACCATACCATTGACTAACGTACAAACGACTGTTGTCAGCCACAGCAGTATAAAAGTACCCGATACAGTGAACAGTAATATAATCGATTTCCTTCGGTTCTGTATTTCCGGATCACTGTGATTCTCGCTGCTGTGACCCCGGAGCTCCTTACGGGCTTGACTGGCTACTAAAATCCGTCTGACTGTCAAACAATTAAACAGTAATATCAAAGTGAAAGGAATCCAACTTAATAAAATACTTTGTAGCCAAGTAAATGTTACACCAAAGGGAGATGTATAAAAATCCAGGCTGGGCTGGAAACCCCAGTGAGCATTATTAATTATTCGCTTAGGTTCAAATGCAAACCAAAAGGGGATGCACTGTAAACACGAGAGGACAGAGATTGCTGTTAGAACTGTAGCCGCAGTTCTCACTGTGCAATACCTTGTTCTAAACTTGTGACTACAGATAGATACAAATCGGTCAAATGTGAAGCAGACTGTAAACCACACCGTTAAGTACAGATTCAAATTATTTGTGTACATTATGAACTTGCAAATGGCTGTATAGGCCAGGATTATACGTGGAAAACGCTTACTCAGGATTTTAAACACGAGAACATTGTTCAGCATAACCAGCAAATCTGCTGTTGCCATGGACACCATATAGGAAGCAATACATTTTGAAAGGCCGCAATTTCCTCTGCAGAGAATCACGATTGTCATCAGGTTCGCTGTGGGAAAATAAGGAGAAAGTTGGTAACGGGGACACTCAGATACTTTCCACAGAATATTATGGGAAATGTCACTGTGCATTTCTGCCTCGCGTTATATGCAGGTATCCGATTTACAATATTGGACAATGTTGATGACATTTTTAAAATAAATAAACGAATATGCACTGTACTGTGATTATTTTCACGGCAGTATTTTTGATATTACCCCTAGCTAAAGCAGAGACTGGAACCAGATTTCTGGGGGAGGGATTTCCAAATTGGTCACCAGACTTCCGAGAAATTAACCTGTGCATATAATTGTTAAGAGAATGGAAACCGATCGGGAAGCTTAAACAGGTTGGAACTAAGATTTCAGTCTGTGACCAGACGAAGCAGGTGTCCAAAAAAATTCGTTTCTTTTTTCCAGCAGAAGCTTCTGAGGCCCAGGGGCTCTTGCTGAAGCTGTGTCTGGGAGGAATCTTGAAAGACTAAAACCTGAGAAAATCAGTGAGCCACCCAGGCACGCTGAAGAGCTGGGAGATGTTCTTCTGTTATTTTAACCAGACCTGATCATACTGTGTGCTAGAGTGCTATTGAATGGTGAGTGACAGTGCCTCTGGTAAAACTCCGCCATCAGAACTGTGGTGACGCGGGTGAAAGAGGCTCCACAGAAGTAGGCCTTGTTGATGATAGTCATATCCGTGGACCTGGGATGGAGTTAATTGGCTGTTGGAGGCCACTTGGGAAATAGACCCTGCGTGAAGAAGAGTAGTTGAGCACTGCTGTAGCAAGATGGAGTTTTGAGAGACTTTCACACTGAATACAGAGCCAAATATGTGCTGAGTGTTAGCTGAGAAATCCGTGAGACTTAACCATTGTTGTATCAAATAATTAAACTATAACTAGTACTTTCTACTGAATGCAATTAGCAGTTAATTATACATTTTTGCCATTAATTTGCATTTTAAAGTAAAAGATGTAAAAAGTGAAATCTACTCCATTATTTCCTTCCATTGGTGTCCTTTAGGAAGTTCGATTTTTCAGGTAATTGATCCTCAAGTGGTCAGTAACACCATGTATAGCTAGTGAGATTCTGCCTTCCTCCCGGTAAATTTCAGTCTGCTGTTTTCACGGAGCTGAGTGAAGGTTCACTCGTATTCAATCTATGGAATTGGTACAGGAGAGTCGCCCCAAGCTGTTCCAACTGCTACCTAGTCTGATTCATTGATGCCTCAACTGGGGCTAATGTTGGCTTCTCATAATAATGTAAAACTGGCAGTCAGATCAACCGTCCGTCATACATATCCCCCGATTCGCTTTCAAAGTCCATCGCCCCTGGCATTGGATTGAGGCTCAATTTACATTTAAACTGTACAGTGCAAGCCACCCGTGAGTACCTCACAGAGGCGGTCCAGTTACAGAAAAAAGTTTCGTAAAGGGAAAATGGGATATTTCTATATCTTGTTGAACGTAAATTGTCAAATAATAAATGTTTCCTGACATACAAATTTCCTGTCAACAGACCGATACCGTGTGATACACCGTGTGAATTTGATAAATTGCCCCTGAGGATCCACCTTACATTAAATATAATTTTACAGCCGGCTCCTCCTGAAAATTTGGAGATGGGAATCTCGGGAAGCGCATCAGATGCCAACGTTGCTCAGGAAAGATTCCAATCTATTTTAGGAAGCAATAAATTCAAATAAATCTTTCAGTTGAAGAAAATAGCTATCCAATTTAATTCAAAACATTGCGTTTTGCCAATGTATACTCGCTCTGAAAGAGCCGCTCAGGAACTAAACAGGAACCGATGGTTCCACAAAGAGGGAGGAATGACGAGCAACTTCCTGTTCTTCAAAATATCTTCCCTTCCCCTGCTGGGTGGAGGAAGCTGCAGTGCTAGGAATTATCCTGTAATGTAGACAATGGGCAAGATGAAAGATGAGAGTATTACCATTGACACTAAACAATACATTATATAATTATCTATGAACTGTTAACAGGCGGGAATTCAAACTCCCTCTCCTTCAGTAAGAGGAAGAATATGAAGCCCCAGGTGCCCACAATCTGCGGAGCAGAACTGCCAATCACGGGCCCTGTGAACAGCTGTAATTCCCCTTTATATTCAGCAATTCATGCCGCTAGAAATATGACTCAGTAGTGAGACATTCCCGCAATCAGCCACATAATCACTAGCAGTGAAATACTCAACAGCTACCAGGTAACAATGACTTACCGGGAATACCAAAGGCTGCTAGAATTGGGTAGTAAATTTCCGTTACTTGTAGAATAATTGAGCTGATCATTTCTGTAGAAGAATGCGATGGATCACTCCGCTTTCTGAATTGCATTGAAGATCCCTAACTGTTTCTCCATTTATAGGCCAATTCGTGTCCTGGTGAGTGAATCAACTTACACAATAATTCGTGTTAGTTATAGCTTCTTAACAAACAACTGGATAATTTACCTCTTCAGAGACCCCGGTCCGCCAATGGGGAAATTGACCAACTCAGTTCCAGAAACTTCGTCAATTAAAATTAATGAGGGGAAAGTAGTCCCAGGGTGAATGTGTGCTGCGTGTGCCCCATGGAATGTTGTAAAGAACACCCCTCCTGTACAGTGTTGTTTTCCTTGGGCTTCATGTTATTCTTTTGCAATATTGCCTCATGCATTGCAGAATATAAATGAGCTTCTTTTAAACTTCCTATCTTCTGTGGTGAAACCTCCTGATGAAGCAGCGTTATTCTTACTAGCGATGATATTGCTGTGACATTATGAATGCTGGCGATATCCGTAAAATAATGTTGTTGCAGTCAGTCAACTGTGCCAGTCATTATCTATTCTAACATGAATAGAGGAAAACATATTCGAAATTAATCCATGCTGATTTTAATCAATTATTATTAATGCAAACGCCATTCAACCATAGGGATGCACTGCTCCAACATTATTAGTCGGGAAATACAGACATAAAATGCTGGGAATGCTCAGCAGATCTTGTAGAATCAGCGGAGAGTGAATCAGAGTTAATGTTTCAGGTAATGTTCAGCGTTGACTTTTATAATTTCAGATTTCCAGCATCGTCATATCCTCTTTTTGGATTATTGCTTTTGATTCTTTTCCAGAATTTTCACAGTAACTCTATTGTAGTGCTGATGATGGTGATACTGGCAAATGATCACATTGGTTCTGGCTCCTGATCAAATCAATACTCGTGATATCCTTTCAATAACATGACTGTTGGTGACGTCACCGTATCTTTACGTGTGGTGATTTTAACTTCGCTGAGGAAGCCCTCACACGAGCATTAATCATTCTGTCTGTGCAGAGAATCATTCCAATATTTCGAGCTGTAACCCTACCCTAACCTTACTGTTGAGGCCTGAATACTAAGCCATTCGTGATGACATGACTCAAATATTGTTGGAGGTGATTCAGTGCCTCCAGGTTTTTTGTTCATCTTTAGTTTTAGTTCCTTCGGAAATCCGGCCATCTGACGTTCCGCATGGCCGGAGTAATGCAGTTATATTTTAATAAGCAAACTGGGTTAAATGGGAAAGCACATATTTAATGGAAGTGATGCTGCTTGCAATCCTCTATTTCACATTTGGAGCATTTTAACGCTTTGGCTAAGTATCATAACACACTGGTAATAGTTTTTATCGTACACACAAAGCGGAGTCACAAAATGAAACTGTACGTCAACCTATGGAGAATATTACTCCTTCCAATTAGCTTACAAGTGACAATAGTCTCTTTCAAGAGGGGAGTAAAATGCAGCTGTTACACTAAAGCAAATGAAAGGCAATTTGCCAACTGCAGTCAATAGATAGAGCATATGGGAGCACAACACCCACATGCTTCTCAAAAATGCACCAATCACTTAAAACGTTGTTTAGTTTGTTGTGAAGCAGCCATTTGTGGCATGTGACGGCGGTTAATGTAAGGACTCTGCCCTTTTTATCTGGCAACTAGGTGAAAATACTCTTTGTGTTTAAGAAGAAAGCGGTACTAATTTTTCAATTTAATTGCTGTTTCTTCATTCCACCTTCGAGAAATCATGAGTGGCGAGAGTCATCCGAATTTAATTTGCCTTTGCAGCACTTGTTACTGCATTTACAGCATCGGAGGCGACGCCTGTATCAGTTCCTGCATAAATATAATTTTCATTGTTATCCCTGCGGTGACGCATCGAACTGGTAAACAGAGACCCCATCTTGCAGAAGTATCATTGTTCCCAAAACAGGCCACAGAAACGAAGGGAAACTGGTATTTAATTCCTCGCAGTGTTTGTTCTGTAAACCGATCAAAAATATGAGATGGGATAGGGGAGTGGGAGATGGACTTGGGGGGCGGGGTTGTGGGGGGGGGGGGGGGGGGTGCGGTGTGGCGGAGGGGACAGGGGAATCTTTCATCCCACAGAAACATACAGAAAAAGAATATTCGCAGCTGTATTTAATACCGAAACAGACAATGCTGGAAATACTCGGCGGGCCGGACAGCTTCTGTGAACAGAGACAGCGGGATTAAAATTTTCAGTCCGATGACGTGGTCAGAACTGACATATTTATTTTGTGGGTTGTGCGGCAAACCTGATTGTCCGCAAATCAATCTGACGAATTAGTCACTCGTCGCGATCAGGTTTCAGTGTTGTTGGGGGCTCGGCGAAGGGAACGGTTATTGGTGCGAGCGTGGGACAGGGGTACTTGGGAAATGTATTAGTGCTGGGAACATCCAGTCATGTCTCAAATTGTGTGGAACTATAAAGCATATTATAGCCTATTGGTTGGTTATAAATAATCTGAAACAAATATTGTAGATGCACTTTGTACAGAGAATGTATGCTATTCCCTCCCGGTGCGGCTGTCTTCTATTGTAATGATTATTATTTGTGGTGCAATAAGTTTTTTTTTCGCCAAGTACTGTGTAATTTCGGTGGCAGTGTATTAAAGCAAGGTTATCCGTAGAATCATAGAATGGTCACAGCTCAGAAGGAACCAGTCAGCATTGCCTCTCTGTGATTTCTCTGCAACAGCAACTCATCCTGTCCCACACCTCCGCCTTTTACATGTAGTCCTGAAGATATTGTTTTTCTAGGTTCCAGTTCCCTTTCGAAAACTGCAAGTGAATCTGTCTCCATCACGCATTCAGGCACTGGCTTACTGATCCAAAGCACTTGTTGCATAAAACAAAGTTTTCCTGATGTCGCTTCTGGTTATTTTGTAAATCACTTCAGGTTTCTCGATCTCCTGCCAAAGAGAACAGTTTCTCACCATTTTCAGTATCCAGACCCCACATGATTTTCAGCATGTCTAAGAAATCTCCTCTCAACCTTCTATTCGCCAAGAGGAACAGCCCCAGCTTCGCCCATCTATCCACATAACTGAAATCTCTCATCCTTGAAACCTTTCCAGTAAATCGTTAAGAACCCTTTCTCAACCCTTTGTTTAAGTTGAACCAGCATTTTATGAAGTTTCACAACTTTGTCCCTTTTGCTCTCTGTGCCCGGATTTATAAAAGCCAGGTTTCAGAACCCAGGACTGTTTCCTCAAACTGCCTTGCCACCTGCAATGATTTATACAGATTTACACCAAGGTCCTTCTGCTCCTGCAGCCATTTAGAACTATAATCTTCATTTTATGTCACCTCTCCTCCTTCATGTGGTCAAAATGTATCACTTCAATCTTGTGTTCATTCAATTTCACCGACCTTTTGTCTTCTCATTCCACCGGCCAGTCTATATCCTTTTGAACTCTATCACTATTCTCCTCACAGGTCATAATGTCGAACGGCAGGTGCTGACGTTGTAGCATGATACCGGTGCTTGAATATATTATTTCTTAATTTATAAACTCAAATAATCAATCTGCATTTCGAACCACATTTCAATCTTTGTGTATATGAAGACAAATTTCTCCCTGCCCATTTACAAAAATCTCGCATTTGCACGGTAGAGACTTTCAATATCAGTCCTCCCAAAGTGCATAACTTCATTGCTTACTTTATCGTATGTTTCTACATTTTTAACGTGTTATTATTCTGCACATCTTACTTTCTGAACTCCGTTATGAGCGGATCATTGTTCCTCTTGAAGCCTTTCACTTTGCCACTTTCAACTAATGAAGCGATAGAATTGCGAAACGTATCCCGGTCCTTCATTCTCTGCCTTACAATTTTTGAATATCTGTCTGCCTCTCTGTTTCCGTCTCTTGATCTCTCTTTGGGAAAAGCATTCTTCCAAACAGACTGACAAATAGGCGCAGGACCAGTCTCATATCCCGTGACCTCCTCAGTATTTAATAATCTGTGGAATTCTGCTTTGAATATATTGAGCTCTCCCAGTCCTCTGCGGTTGGGAGCTCCAAATGTTCACAAACATTAGAATGAAAAAAAATCTACTCAGCACACGTTATACTAAACTCCACAGAGAATGGCCTCATTTTACTCAAGCTCTCCTCTGAATCCAGGAATGAATCTAGGGATCCAGCTCTAATATCAACACCTGCAGTTCGACCTTTTTGAAAATGCTGCCTTCATTCTGCAGGTCAGACAGCACCTTTGGCTTTCCAACCTGAAAGATTAAAATTGTTTCTCTCCAAGGAAGCTGGAGAGTTTGCAGCGTATAACATGGATTCTCTATTTTCCCTTCACATTTCTCATATTTGCAGTTGCTGCGAACACACAAAATAGGAGCAGAAGTAGATCATTTGGCCCCTCGAGGCTGCTCCTCGGTTCACCAAGATCATGGTTGATTTTCTTTTTTTCTCTAGTTCCACATTCCCATCTGCCGCCAAAACATTTGAATCCATTGTCTTGGACGTATCTGTCTACCTGCATCATTAAAATATTAAATGACACCGTCTCCAATGTTTTCTGAGACAGCGAATTCCAACGTCGCCTAACCGTCTCAAAGTTAAAATAAACTCCTCACCTCTCTCCTACAAAGAACACACTTAAATTTGAAACAGTGCCCCCTAGTCCTGGACTCACCCAAAAGAGGAAACATTATTTCCACGTCCTCATGGCCATTCCACGTCTTATATACATCAACAAGACACTCCTCACTCTTCTCAACTCCAATGGAAACAAAGCCAGCCTATCCAGCCATTCTTAGCAGTTCCCAAAATTCTTAATTAAACAGGTTGCCAACTCCCTATAAAGCAACAGCCTAAAATAGATTTGAAACTACAATATCAACTGAGCAAAGATACCACACAAACCACTCAACAGTGGACTCCCAAAGATTTGTACCCAACTATTCTTTTTACTGGGCACAGCAGACTTCTGCTGACGTGGCTGGAAGATTTTCCCCAAAGATTGCTTCACACGGCGTACCGTTCAACTGACCTGGCCAAATCAGTAATTTCTCCATCTTTATATATGTTTCTCCCTCTTTAATCCTAAATTACATTGTTTTACAGGCCTTTCCCAGTGAATAAAAATCTTTCATAATGACAATATGGCCTCTTTCATTTTTGGAATAATAAACATAATAACCTTGCCCTATTTATCGTTTTAGTTGTAAACACCCTACTACTCCTCTGAAACCGAAGCACCTTTCCACTTATTTTAAAATGCTAATTTCCTTCAAACCCTTCATGCTGCCCTCATCCATGTTTACTCATTAGCATTTCAAATGTATTTTTGTACCTCACTTATTTTGATAATTTCAACCTCACAGGCAATCTGAATCTAATTCAATTAATTCAGACAATTAGGCAGAATCAACAACACACACATATTAGCCTACAATAATATTATGATAAGTATTATCGTTTCATAATGAATTCATATTTTTTTTTCAAATAGAAAAGCCAAAACTGCACACAGTGTTCCAGGGAACCCTCACCAAGCTCCTGCACAGCTGCAGTAAAATTTTATTCCTTTTATATTCCATTCTCCATCAATAAAATTCAACATTTCATTTGTTTTCGTAATTACTTGCTGGGCCTGCATACAAACATTTTCAATCATTCATGTACTACGATACCCAGATCCCCTTGTATGGATACGGTCACCTGAAGAAACTTTTTCCGCTCGCTTGGAATCTTGGACCAAGTGCTACAGTTAACAAAAAGGCTGAGTTCAACGTTCAAATTATGAAACAATCCGATCCACTCGCTGTGCCGCCTCCAATGCAATTGTATCCTTCCTTAAATATGGAGGCTGAAACTGCAAAGAATATTAAAGACATGGTTTCAGCAAAGCCCTGAGCTATTTTAGCAAGGCTGCATCTCCACGGTGCAGAAATCCAGACACAGCTTTCAGGTCGCTGGCTCTGCCGGGGGCGCCGAGTGCTCAGCAGCAATAAGGTCCCTGATGTCCATATAAGAGGTCATGATATGGCCGAAAGGGATTGTAATAATAATGGACAAAGAACCTGCTGAGGGAGTGAGATTGTCAATGGCCAGAATGGCAGCAATGTTCAGAAAACATTGAAAATTAGTGGCGGGAAGATAAAATATCCCAGAACACTTTATGACAAGGTTTGGAGTAACTATACCATTTTGTGTGATCTCTATTGGAATGCAGATGTTTATAGATCATTTTCAACTGTGTGTAATTATTAAACATCAAGCGGATGGAAACACACTTTGAATTAAGATGAAGTAAATATCTCTCTACATCCGGGTATAAGACTGAGAAAGACTGCAAACAAATAATGCTTGAACGAAACACGAACAGCAGATGATGGGACTGCCACAGTTGATATAAATTCTTGCGGATTTTTCAGCCTAAAATCAGGGTAGATGTTTTAAGCCAGTCCTTCGCCTCTCTCACCGCCGCCCCCACACGCACCAAAAACTGCTCCACGCTGGTCTTGCTTCCTTCCTCCAATCCTCTATCACCATGACGTACTAGCTCCCGCTCCCCCGTCTCCGTGCTGGACTGAATCCCCCCACCCTTCCCAAATATCATCATGTTTTTTTTCGCTCTCTCTGTTCCTTCACTCTCTCTGCTCCTTCTCTCTCTCTCTCTCTCTGTTCCTTCTCTCTATCTCTCTCTGTTCCTTCTCTCTCTCTGCTCCTTCTCTCTCTCTGTTCTTTCTCTCTCTGTTCCTTCTCTCTCTCTGATCCTTCTCTCTCTGTTCCTTCTCTCTCTGTTCCTTCTTTCTCTGTTCCTTCTCTCTCTCTATCTCTGCTCCTTCTCTCTCTCTCTCTCTCTGATCCTTCTCTCTCTGTTCCTTCTCTCTCTGTTCCTTCTTTCTCTGTTCCTTCTCTCTCTCTATCTCTGCTCCTTCTCTCTCTCTCTCTCTCTGCTCCTTCTCTCTCTCTGCTCCTTCTCTCTCTCTGCTCCTTCTCTCTCTCTGTTCCTTCTCTCTCTGTTCCTTCTTTCTCTGTTCCTTCTCTCTCTCTCTCTGTTCCTTCTCTCTCTCTATCTCTGCTCCTTCTCTCTCTCTCTCTCTCTGTTCCTTCTCTCTCTGCTGCTTCCCTCTCTCTGTCTATCTCGGCTCATTTTCTCTCTCTCTCTCTCTGCTCCTTCTCTCTATCTCTCTTCCTTCTCTCTCTCTCTGCTGTTTATTTCTATTTCTGCTCCTTCTCTCTCTCAGCTCCTTCTCTCTCTCTGCTTTCTCTCTCTCTCTCTCTGCTCCTGCTTGCTCTCTCTCTGCTCATTCTCTCTCTATGTTCCTTCTCTCTCTCTGCTCCTCTCACTCTGCTCCCTCTCTATCTGTGTTCCTTCTCTCTCTCCACTCCTTCGCTCTCTCTCTCTTTATCTTTCCCCCTTTTCTCTTCCCCCTTCTCTCTTCCCCTTCTCTCTTTCCACCCCATCTCTTTCACCTCTCTTTCCCCCTCTCTCTTACCCCACATATATCCCCTGCGATTCCCCCCTCAAATCCCCCCCGCAAATTCGCCCCCATAAACTTTCCCACCTTTTGTTCCTAACCACAAATTTTGCACTGGCAAATTTTTCCACCCGCAAATTTTACCCCTGCAAATTTTCCACCCACAAATTGCACTCCCCCAGCAATTTCCCCCCACCTGCAATTTCACCACCCCCCGGTATTTCCACGCTGCAAATTTTACCCCTGCAATCACCCTTATCCCCGTGCAATTTACCCCCCTGGAATTTCCTCCAACACAATTTCCCACACTCGCAAATTTTCCCCCCGCAATTTCACCCCCCGCAATTTCGTCCCCCCCGCAATTCCCCCCCTCCACAAATTCCCCCCACTACCGTTTTCTCCACCCCCTGCAATTTTGCCACCCCGCAAACTTCCCCCCGGCACTTATTTTCCCCCTGCAAATAGTTTTACCCTCCTCTGAAATTTTCCCTCCCGCAAATTTTCCACCTGTACTCATTTTAACCCCGCAAATATTTTCCCCCCACAATTTTTCCCCCTGCAATTTCCCCCCCCCGACAATTTCCCTCCCCCTGCAATTTCCCCCCTCACAAATTCCCTCTCCAGCCAATTTCCCCCTGCAAATTCCCCCCCCCCCGCAATTTCCCCCCCCCCCCAAATTAACCTCCCTGCAAGTTCTCCCACCCACAATATCTTCACTTGCAAATTTCTCCCCCTACAATTTCTACCCCCGCAAATTACTCCCCTGCAAAATCACCTGCAATTTCTTACCACGCAAATTACACAACCCCCCCACCGCAATTTCTTCCCCCACAAATTACCTTCCCCCTCCCCACAATATCTCTCCCCATAAAATCCATCCTCCCCCATGGAATTTCTCCATTCCACCGCCCCCCCCACCCCCTTCAAAATCTTCCCCCCTGCAATAGGGACAGAGTTTTGTTATATTTGGCTCTGTGCAGCAGTGTCTCAACCTGAGGCACACCCCCATTCTCCACCACCCAGCTACTACTGACCGCAATTGTCAGTGTGAAAATTCAACTCATCCTTTCTCGGGGCATAAGGATGAGTGACAAAGGAACGGATACATTCATATTTATTTTTCTCTCTGGTTATAGCTCCTGTCCGAGGACTCCTGATGGCAAAACAATTCTCTCTCTGCTTCGTCTGAAGCTGCAGCTTCCAAAACCATTCTACCTGGGAGAGAGAAAGAGAGAGAGAGAGAGAGGAATGGGAATTGATTAAAATAAAGCATACAGATGATTGAAACAAAAAAAAACACAGCAAGATCCCAGGATTCCTCTCACTCACATCCACAATCTCAGTTAATAGGGTGAGGTGAGGGAAACATTTTATACACATGTCCCTGTTGTT
Source organism: Isurus oxyrinchus (assembly GCA_026770705.1). Classification (NCBI taxonomy): domain Eukaryota; kingdom Metazoa; phylum Chordata; class Chondrichthyes; order Lamniformes; family Lamnidae; genus Isurus; species Isurus oxyrinchus. The sequence goes on along the minus strand of JANJGN010001053.1, from coordinate 9,503 downwards.
AAACCCAGACACTGGGGGTAAAAGATTTCAAATGAGATGAAGATGCACAAACACTGATCATTCCCCCCTCACTGTCCCTCTCCCATTCACTGACCCCACCCCCTCTACCTGCTCAATCCAGTGCTACTATTGTTTGGACACAAAATATTTATATTGCACTTTCCAGTTGTAACACTGTCACCTCTCTCCCTCTCTCTCTCTGTTTCTCTCTCCCAGTCTCTCACTCTGGTTCTCTCCCCCTCTCTCCCTCTCTCTCACTCTGGTTCTCTCTCCCTCTCTCTCTCTCACCCTGTTTCTCTCCCCCTCTCCCTGTACCTATCTAGCCTCCCCCCCAACTCTGCTCATCTTTCCCTCTCTGTTGCTCAATAACCCGTCGCTATCTCTTCCTTGGGATCAATCTTGATCGAAATGCACTCTGGAAAGTTTCTGTCTCTCCTTTTTAAATAATGATGCAGTGTGGCTATGTTTAATATTTATCTATGATTTACACAGAGAAATGATGGGAGAGGAAATGGGAGCAATCCTCAATCAGCCCTTCGGTGGACTGAATTCATGGAGGGAAGCCACGGTTGCAGTGCAGGACAGGCTGCAGGCTATTTACAGACAGCAAGATCCCACAAGCAAGGTGATGTTAGTCAGGTCCCCTTGCTCCCCTACCCCAGAAAAGGCTAATCTCCCTCTTTAAAACTGGGGGTGGGTGTGGGAGCTGATTATTTTGCAAAGCTTTTTAAGCCTTCAGAGAAATCAGTGAGTGAAATTCAACCCCCTGCCCCCAACCCGTGACCATCCAATTCACCATCTGGCCTACAACACAGCAAATATAATAATAAATAATCTACAAATAACACACCTTTACACAGCGTCACATTTAGAAGTTCAATTCCAGGGCCTCAGATACATTGGAAAGTCAACACATCAATGTTTACAATAGCAGTGCACAGCAGGATCCCACAAACAGCCCCACGAGGTACAACGCCACACTGGAGAATACCCAGATCATGTGTCTCCCTTATAACTGTCCTTCCTTCCATCTGTTACCTCCCCACTCAATATTTCCCTCAATCTATCCACTTTCAATATCTTTCAATAAAACAGCACAGACTGGCCCTCAGTGACAGTTTCTTTTCACAGATCCAACATTCTGACAGGCAGGTAATGAGGTTCTACTCTCCAGAGACTGGGAGCTGGGCACTTACTGCACACCGGAGACCCCCAGTTCCTCGCCTCTTCCCTCCCTGCCCCTCTCTCTCCCTGTTTCCCTCCCTCTCCCCTTTCTATCTCCCTCCCTCACTGATAACTCACAAGCGAGAGAGTGAAAGAGAGAGACAGCAGTAAAATGAACAATCACATCCTCAATCAAATGAATTCAAGAGAGCATTACACTGAATGAATGGATTTTTAAAATGCTCTCATTGTTACTGAGTCATTTGCTTCACCCTCCTGAGCTTTATTTTTGCAAATTCAACTTTTCTAGAAGGGTGTGATTGGGAGCTGGGCAGAGACTACACGTTGGAGACACCCAGCTCCTGTGTCTATTCACCGCTGCCTCCCCTCTCCTCTGTTTTGCTATATCTGCCCCTGCCTCTGTTTCACTGTATTCTTGTTTCCCTCACTCTCCCCCATCTCTCTCTCTCTCTCTCTCTGTTGTATCGTAGGGACACATCTGAGAGAGACAGACTGAACTCCAGTGGCTGCTCCCACCTTCCAACTGAACCCTCCAGTTCATGGCCCTGCCTCAAACACCGGCATTTTTCAGGAATTAGCACAATCGTTTACACACTCTCACAGATTGGACTTGGTGAAGGACTCCTGAGGGAAAGGAAATTAGCCCAATAAGCTCATTTTTAATAAATTAACTGGTTGTGGCTCAGTATGAAACGATGCAGGCATATTGTCCACAGGAAGATCGCACAGGGTGCAGTCAGCGTTTCTTTCCACTTTTTAAATGTGGAAAATTATACAGAGAGAATGAGACTAAGACAGTGAAGACCCCCCTTCAGAACCTCAGTAAAATTGAGAGAGTTACACTAAATGAATGAATTGTTAGAATGCTCTCCTTGTTACTGAGTCACTTGCTTCACACTCCTTGAGTTTATTTTTGTAATTTGGACAATGGGGCAGAGTCTGTGTATATTCACCCCACTCCCCTCCTCTGTTTTGCTCTCAATTTGGACAATGGGGCAGAGTCTGTGTATATTCACCCCACTCCCCTCCTCTGTTTTGCTCTCTCTGCTGTGTTTGCCTCTCTCACTATCTACTCTCTCTCTCTCTTCTTCACACATTTCTCTCATTGAGAGAGAAAGATGGAAAGACTGAGACAGAGAGAAGAGACTGAGAATTTGACAATCAGGGATCAGTGAAGTGAATTAAATTGGCTGCCAGGCTTTGACCTTTAACTGTTACATGAATTGTTCTCAGACACGGGCCCTGTGCTCTCGGTGAATTAGACCCGGGTACAAGTTCCAGCCTTTTTAATTCCACGCCCCTGTGAGTGCTGGATGGAAAGGCATTCTGGAAAGTTCCTGTCTCACCATCGACTAAAATCCACACCACACTGGCCTTGTTTTATATTGATAAATGCACAATCAGATCCCCCGGTCAATGAAATAGTTATTCGAGTTGCAATTCAGGCAGTGCTGCACAGCAGGATCCAACTAGCAGTTCCACAATGGAGGACACCCCAACAACCTGTGTCACATTCCCCAACCCTGTGTCAATTTCCCCTACCCCCCAATACCCCCACACCCTGTGTCTCTTTCCCCTAACCCCCAACACCCCCCACACCCTGTGTCTCTTTCCCCTAACCCCCAACACCCCCACACCCTGTGTCTCTTTCCCCAACACCGAACACCCCCACACCCTGTGTCTCTTTCCCCAACACCCCAACACCCCCACACCCTGTGTCTATTTCCCCTACCCCGCAATACCCCCACACACTGTGTCTCTTTCCCCTAACCTCCAACACCCGCACACCCTGTGTCTCTTTCCCCTAACCCCCAACACCCCCACACCCTGTGTCTCTTTCCCCTAACCCCCAACACCCCCACACCCTGTGTCTCTTTCCCCTACCCCCCAACACCCCCACACCCTTTGTCTCTTTCCACTACCCCCCAACACCCCCACACCCTGTGTCTCTTTCCCCAACACCCAACACCCCCACACCCTGTGTCTCTTTCCCCTAACCCCCAACACCCCCACACCCTGTGTCTCTTTCCCCAACACCGAACACCCCCACACCCTGTGTCTCTTTCCCCAACACCCCAACACCCCCACACCCTGTGTCTATTTCCCCTACCCCGCAATACCCCCACACACTGTGTCTCTTTCCCCTAACCTCCAACACCCCCACACCCTGTGTCTCTTTCCCCTAACCCCCAACACCCCCACACCCTGTGTCTCTTTCCCCTAAACCCCAACACCCCCACACCCTGTGTCTCTTTCCCCTACCCCCCAACACCCCCACACCCTTTGTCTCTTTCCACTACCCCCCAACACCCCCACACCCTGTGTCTCTTTCCCCAACACCCAACACCCCCACACCCTGTGTCTCTTTCCCCAACCCCCCAACACCCCCACACCCTGTGTCTCTACCCCCAACCCCCCACACCCTGTGTCTCTTTCCCCTAACCTCCAACAGCCCCACACCCTGTGTCTCTTTCCCCTAACCCCCAACACCCCCACACCCTGTGTCTCTTTCCCCAACACCCAACACCCCCCACACCCTGTGTCTCTTTCCCCTACCCCCCAACACCCCCACACCCTGTGTCTCTTTCCCCTAACCCCCAACACCCCCACACCCTGTGTCTCTTTCCCCTAACCTCCAACACCCCTACACCCTGTGTCTCTTTCCCCTAACCCCCAACACCCCCACACCCTGTGTCTCTTTCCCCAACCCCCCAATACCCCCACACCCTGTGTCTCTTTCCCCTACCCCCCAACACCCCCACACCCTGTGTCTCTTTCCCCAACACCCAACACCCCCACACCCTGTGTCTCTTTCACCTACCCCCCAACACCCCCAAACCCTGTGTCTCTTTCCCCAACACCCAACACCCCCACACCCTGTGTCTCTTTCCCCTACCCCCCCAACACCCCCACACCCTGTGTCTCTTTCCCCTAACCCCCAACACCCCCACACCCTGTGTCTCTTTCCCCTAAACCCCAACACCCCCACACGCTGTGTCTCTTTCCCCAACCCCCAACACCCCCACACCCTGTGTCTCTTTCCGCAACCCCCCAACACCCCCACACCCTGTGTCTCTACCCCCAACACCCAACACCCCCACACCCTGTGTCTCTTTCCCCTAACCCCCAGCACCCCCACACCCTGTGTCTCTTTCCCCAACACCGAACACCCCCACACCCTGTGTCTCTTTCCCCAACACCCCAACACCCCCACACCCTGTGTCTATTTCCCCTACCCCGCAATACCCCCACACACTGTGTCTCTTTCCCCTAACCTCCAACACCCCCACACCCTGTGTCTCTTTCCCCTAAACCCCAACACCCCCACACCCTGTGTCTCTTTCCCCTACCCCCCAACACCCCCACACCCTTTGTCTCTTTCCACTACCCCCCAACACCCCCACACCCTGTGTCTCTTTCCCCAACACCCAACACCCCCACACCCTGTGTCTCTTTCCCCAACCCCCCAACACCCCCACACCCTGTGTCTCTACCCCCAACCCCCCAACACCCCCACACCCTGTGTCTCTTTCCCCTAACCTCCAACAGCCCCACACCCTGTGTCTCTTTCCCCTAACCCCCAACACCCCCACACCCTGTGTCTCTTTCCCCAACACCCAACACCCCCACACCCTGTGTCTCTTTCCCCTACCCCCCAACACCCCCACACCCTGTGTCTCTTTCCCCTAACCCCCAACACCCCCACACCCTGTGTCTCTTTCCCCTAACCTCCAACACCCCTACACCCTGTGTCTCTTTCCCCTAACCCCCAACACCCCCACACCCTGTGTCTCTTTCCCCAACCCCCCAATACCCCCACACCCTGTGTCTCTTTCCCCTACCCCCCAACACCCCCACACCCTGTGTCTCTTTCCCCAACACCCAACACCCTGTGTCTCTTTCCCCTACCCCCCAACACCCCCAAACCCTGTGTCTCTTTCCCCAACACCCAACACCCCCCACACCCTGTGTCTCTTTCCCCTACCCCCCCAACACCCCCACACCCTGTGTCTCTTTCCCCTAACCCCCAACACCCCCACACCCTGTGTCTCTTTCCCCTAAACCCCAACACCCCCACACGCTGTGTCTCTTTCCCCAACCCCCAACACCCCCACACCCTGTGTCTCTTTCCGCAACCCCCCAACACCCCCACACCCTGTGTCTCTACCCCCAACACCCAACACCCCCACACCCTGTGTCTCTTTCCCCTAACCCCCAGCACCCCCACACCCTGTGTCTCTTTCCCCAACACCCAGCACCCCCACACCCTGTGTCTCTTTCCCCAACCCCCAACACCCCCACACCCTGTGTCTCTTTCCCCTAACCCCCAACACCCCCACACCCTGTGTCTCTTTCCCCAACACCCCAATACCCCCACACCCTGTGTCTCTTTCCCCTAACCCCCAACACCCCCACACCCTGTGTCTCTTTCCCCTAACCCCCAACACCCCCACACCCTGTGTCTCTTTCCCCAACCTCCAACACCCCCACACCCTGTGTCTCTTTCCCCAACACCCCAACACCCCCACACCCTGTGTCTCTTTCCCCTAACCCCCAACACCCCCACACCCTGTGTCTCTTTCCCCAACCCCCCACACCCTGTGTCTCTTTCCCCAACCCCCCATCACCCCCACACCCTGTGTCTCTTTCCCCTACCCCCCAAAACCCCCACACCCTGTGTCTCTTTCCCCTACCCCCAACGGCCCCACACCCTGTGTCTCTTTCCCCTAACCCCCAACACCCCCACACCCTGTGTCTTTTTCCCCTAACCCCCAATACCCCCACACCCTGTGTCTCTTTCCCCTAACCCCCAACACCCCCACACCCTGTGTCTCTTTCCCCAACACCCCAACACCCCCACACCCTGTGTCTCTTTCCCCTAACCCCCAACACCCCCACACCCTGTGTCTCTTTCCCTTACCCCCAACACCCCCACACCCTGTGTCTCTTTCCCCAACCCCCCAACACCCCCACACGCTGTGTCTCTTTCCCCAAACCCCCAACACCCCCACACCCTGTGTCTCTTTCCCCTACCCCCCAACACCCCCACACCTTGTGTCTCTTTCCCCTACCCCCCAACACCCCCACACCCTGTGTCTCTTTCCCCTAACCCCCAACACCCCCACACCCTGTGTCTCTTTCCCCTAACCCCCAACACCCCCACACCCTGTGTCTCTTTCCCCTAACCCCCAACACCCCCACACCCTGTGTCTCTTTCCCGTACCCCCCAACACCCCCACACGCTGTGTCTCTTTCCCCAACCCCCAACACCCCCACACCCTGTGTCTCTTTCCCCTACCCCCAACACCCCCACACGCTGTGTCTCTTTCCCCTAACCCCCAACACCCCCACACCCTGTGTCTCTTTCCCCTAACCCCCAACACCCCCACACCCTGTGTCTCTTTCCCCTACCCCCAACACCCCCACACCCTGTGTCTCTTTCCCCAACACCCAACACCCCCACACGCTGTGTCTCTTTCCCCAACCCCCAACACCCCCACACCCTGTGTCTCTTTCCCCTAACCCCCAACACCCCCACACCCTGTGTCTCTTTCCCCAACACCCAACACCCCCACATGCTGTGTCTCTTTCCCGTACCCCCCAACAACCCCACACCCTGTGTCTCTACCCCCAACACCCAACACCCCCACACCCTGTGTCTCTTTCCCCTAACCCCCAGCACCCCCACACCCTGTGTCTCTTTCCCCAACACCCTGCACCCCCACACCCTGTGTCTCTTTCCCCAACCCCCAACACCCCCACACCCTGTGTCTCTTTCCCCTAACCCCCAACACCCCCACACCCTGTGTCTATTTCCCCAACACCCCAATACCCCCACACCCTGTGTCTCTTTCCCCAACACCCAACACCCCCACACCCTGTGTCTCTTTCCCCTACCCCCCAACACCCCCACACCCTGTGTCTCTTTCCCCTAACCCCCAACACCCCCACACCCTGTGTCTCTTTCCCCTAACCCCCAACACCCCCACACCCTGTGTCTCTTTCCCCTAACCCCCAACACCCCCACACCCTGTGTCTCTTTCCCCTACCCCCCAACACCCCCACACCCTGTGTCTCTTTCCCCTAACCCCCAACACCCCCACACCCTGTGTCTCTTTCCCCAACACCCAACACCCCCACACCCTGTGTCTCTTTCCCCAACACCCCAACACCCCCACACCCTGTGTCTCTTTCCCCAACCCCCCAACACCCCCACACCCTGTGTCTCTTTCCCCTAACCCCCAACACCCCCACACCCTGTGTCTCTTTCCCCTAACCCCCAACACCCCCACACCCTGTGTCTCTTTCCCCTACCCCCCAACACCCCCACACCCTGTGTCTCTTTCCCCTAACCCCCAACACCCCCACACACTGTGTCTCTTTCCCCTAACCCCCAACACCCCCACACCCTGTGTCTCTTTCCCCTAACCCCCAACACCCCCACACCCTGTGTCTCTTTCCCCTAACCCCCAACACCCCCACACCCTGTGTCTCTTTCCCCTAACGCCCAACACCCCCACACCCTGTGTCTCTTTCCCCAACCCCCCACACCCTGTGTCTCTTTCCCCAACCCCCCATCACCCCCACACCCTGTGTCTCTTTCCCCTACCCACCAAAACCCCCACACCCTGTGTCTCTTTCCCCTACCCCCAACAGCCCCACACCCTGTGTCTCTTTCCCCTAACCCCCAACACCCCCACACCCTGTGTCTTTTTCCCCTAACCCCCAATACCCCCACACCCTGTGTCTCTTTCACCTAACCCCCAACATCCCCACACCCTGTGTCTCTTTCCCCAACACCCCAACACCCCCACACCCTGTGTCTCTTTCCCCTAACCCCCAACACCCCCACACCCTGTGTCTCTTTCCCTTACCCCCAACACCCCCACACCCTGTGTCTCTTTCCCCAACCCCCAACACCCCCACACCCTGTGTCTCTTTCCCCTAACCCCCAACAACTCCACACGCTGTGTCTCTTTCCCCAACCCCCCAACACCCCCACACCCTGTGTCTCTTTCCCCTACCCCCCAACACCCCCACACCTTGTGTCTCTTTCCCCAACCCCCCCACACCCTGTGTCTCTTTCCCCTAACCCCCAACACCCCCACACCCTGTGTCTCTTTCCCCTAACCCCCAACACCCCCACACCCTGTGTCTCTTTCCCCTAAACCCCTACACACCCACACACTGTGTCTCTTTCCCCTACCCCCCAACACCCCCACACGCTGTGTCTCTTTCCCCAACCCACCAACACCCCCACACCCTGTGTCTCTTTCCCCTACCCCCCAACACCCCCACACCCTGTGTCTCTTTCCCCTACCCCCCAACACCCCCACACGCTGTGTCTCTTTCCCCTAACCCCCAACACCCCCACACCCTGTGTCTCTTTCCCCTAACCCCCAACACCCCCACACCCTGTGTCTCTTTCCCCTAACCCCCAACACCCCCACACCCTGTGTCTCTTTCCCCTAACCCCCAACACCACCACACCCTGTGTCTCTTTCCCCTACCCCCCAACACCCCCACACCCTGTGTCTCTTTCCCCTAACCCCCAACACCCCCACACCCTGTGTCTCTTTCCCCTAACCCCCCAACACCCCCACACCCTGAGTCTCTACCCCCAACCCCCAACACCCCAACACCCTGTGTCTCTTTCCCCTAACCCCCAACACCCCCACACCCTGTGTCTCTTTCCCCAACCCCCCAACACCCCCACACCCTGTGTCTCTTTCCCCTAACCCCCAACACCCCCACACGCTGTGTCTCTTTTCTCAACCCCCAACACCCCCACACCCTGTGTCTCTTTCCCCTACCCCCAACACCCCCACACGCTGTGTCTCTTTCCCCTAACCCCCAACACCCCCACACCCTGTGTCTCTTTCCCCTACCCCCAACACCCCCACACCCTGTGTCTCTTTCCCCTAACCCCCAACACCCCCACACCCTGTGTCTCTTTCCCCTAACCCCCAACACCCCCACACCCTGTGTCTCTTTCCCCTAACCCCCAACACCCCCACACCCTGTGTCTCTTTCCCCTACCCCCCAACACCCCCACACGCTGTGTCTCTTTCCCCTAACCCCCAACACCCCCACACCCTGTGTCTCTTTCCCCTACCCCCCAACACCCCCATACCCTGTGTCTCTTTCCCCAACACCCAGCACCCCCACACCCTGTGTCTCTTTCCCCTAACCCCCAACACCCCCACACCCTGTGTCTCTTTCCCCTAACCCCCAACACCCCCACACCCTGTGTCTCTTTCCCCTACCCCCCAACACCCCCACACCCTGTGTCTCTTTCCCCAACCCCCCGACACCCC
>JANJGN010001052.1:0-204033 GCA_026770705.1 Isurus oxyrinchus | reverse complement strand
GAAAGAGAGAGAGAGCGAGCCAGAAAGAGAGAGAGCCAGAAAGAGAGCGAGCCAGAAAGAGAGAGAGCGAGCCAGATAAAGAGAGCGAGCCAGAAAGAGAGAGAGAGAGAGCCAGAAAGAGAGAGAGCAAGCCAGAAAGAGAGAGAGAGAGCGAGCCAGAAAGAGAGAGAGAGCACCAGAAAGAGAGAGAGAGAGCCAGAAAGAGAGAGAGGGCCAGAAAGAGAGAGAGGGAGAGACAAAAAGATAGAGACAGAAAGAGAGGCAGAGACAGAAAGGGAGGCAGAGAGAGAAAGGGAGGCAGAGAGAGAGGGAGGCAGAGAGAGAGAGAGGGAGGCAGAGAGAGAGAGAGGGAGGCAGAGAGAGAGAGAGGGAGGCAGAGAGAGAGAGGGAGGCAGAGAGAGAGAGGGAGGGAGGCAGAGAGAGTGGGAGGCAGTGAGAGAGAGAGAGGCAGAGACAGAGAGGCAGAGACAGGGAGAGAGAGAGAGTGAATCAGACAGAGAGAGAGGGAAAATCAGGCAGAGAGGGAGAGAGAATCAGACAGAGAGAGAGAGAATCAGACAGAGAGAGAGAGAATCAGACAGAGAGAGAGTGAATCAGACAGAGAGGGAGAATCAGACAGAGAGAGAGTGAATCAGACAGAGAGGGAGAATCAGACAGAGAGGGAGAGAGTGAATCAGACAGAGAGGGAGAATCAGACAGAGAGGGAGAGAGTGAATCAGACAGAGAGGGAGAATCAGACAGAGAGGGAGAATCAGACAGAGAGGGAGAGAGTGAATCAGACAGAGAGGGAGAGAGTGAATCAGACAGAGAGGGAGAATCAGGCAGAGATAGTAGGGAGGGCTGAAGCTGGGTAGGAGCAGGCAAGAGAGTTTAAAAGTGGCAAAGAGTAAAAAGAAGAGACAGCCATGCACGGGAGGAGGAAGCAAGATAGAGCAGGCAGGAGAGAGAGAGAGAGATGGATAGGGAAAGCGGAGATGATGGTGTGCGTGTGAGAGGGAGAGGAAGTGGCCCACAGTGAAAGTTACTGACAGCTGGGAAATCCAAATATATGACATCTACTGGTTCCCCTTTATTTATCCTGCTTGTTACCTCCTCGGAGAATTCTAATAAATTTGTCAGGCATGATTTCCCCTTCATGTGGCCATGCTGACTCTGCTTGATTAGATTATGCGTTTCTAAATGCTCTGCTATTACATCCTTTATAATAGACTCGAACATTTTCCCAGTGACAGATGTTAAGCTAACTGGCCTGTAGTTAGCTGTTTTTTTTGTCTCCCTCCCTTTTTGGATAAGGGTGTGACATTGGCAGTTTTCCAATCCTCTGGGACTTTTCCAGGATCTAAGGATTCTTGGAAGATTACTACCAGTGCATCCACTATCTCTGTAGCTACTTCCTTTAATATCCTAGGAAGTAACCCATCAGGTCCAGGGGATTTATCGGCCTTTAGTCCCATTAGTTTCCCCAGAGCTTTTTCTCCAGTGATAGTTATTGTATTTATTTCCTCCCCTGCTTTTTCCTCTTGATTATTTAGCATATTTGGAATGATGTTAGTGTCTTCTACCCTGAAGACTGAAGCAAAGTATTTATTCCACTCCTCTGCCATTTCCTGGTTCCCCGTTATTATTTCCCCAGCCTCATTCACTAAGGGGCCTATGTTCACTTTGCCTCTCTTCATATATTTAAAGAAGACCTTACTGTCCACTTTGATGTTACTTGCTACCCTCAATGTTTATTTTCTCCCTCTTTTTTGCTTTTTTGGTCATCTTCTGTTGGTTTTTGCAACTTTCTCAATCAGCTGGCTTACCACTTCCTTGGTTAACAATGGTGGTTTATCCCTTTCCTGCAATCGTTCTTCCTCACTAGAGAGGGGGGAGGCAGAGGGAGGGGGAGGCAGAGAGAGGGGGGAGGCAGAGAGAGGGGGGAGGGGGGAGGCAGAGAGAGGGAGGGGGGAGGCAGAGAGAGGGGGAGGCAGAGAGAGGTGGGAGGCAGAGAGAGGGGGGGAGGCAGAGGGAGGGAGGCAGAGAGAGGGAGGGGGGGAGGTAGAGAGAGGGGGAGGCAGAGAGAGGGGGGAGGCAGAGAGAGGGAGGGGGGAGGCAGAGAGAGGGGGAGGCAGAGAGAGGGGGGAGGTAGAGAGAGGGGGAGGCAGAGGGAGGGGGGAGGCAGAGAGAGGGAGGGGGGAGGTAGAGAGAGGGGGAGGCAGAGGGAGGGGGAGGCAGAGAGAGGGGGGGAGGCAGAGAGAGGGGGGAGGGGGAGGCAGAGAGAGGGAGGGAGGAGGCAGAGAGAGGGGGAGGCAGAGAGAGGGAGGGGGGAGGTAGAGAGAGGGGGAGGGCAGAGAGAGGGGGAGGCAGAGAGAGGGAGGGGGGAGGCAGAGAGAGGGGGAGGCAGAGAGAGGGGGAGGTAGAGAGAGGGGGAGGCAGAGGGAGGGGGGAGGCAGAGAGAGGGAGGGGGGAGGGTAGAGAGAGGGGGAGGCAGAGGGAGGGGGAGGCAGAGGGAGGGAGGCAGAGAGAGGGAGGGGGGAGGTAGAGAGAGGGGGAGGCAGAGAGAGGGGGAGGCAGAGAGAGGGAGGGGGGAGGCAGAGAGAGGGGGAGGCAGAGAGAGGGGGGAGGTAGAGAGAGGGGGAGGCAGAGGGAGGGGGGGAGGCAGAGAGAGGGAGGGGGGAGGTAGAGAGAGGGGGAGGCAGAGGGAGGGGGAGGCAGAGAGAGGGGGGAGGCAGAGAGAGGGGGGAGGGGGAGGCAGAGAGAGGGAGGGGGAGGCAGAGAGAGGGGGAGGCAGAGAGAGGGAGGGGGGAGGTAGAGAGAGGGGGGAGGCAGAGAGAGGGGGAGGCAGAGAGAGGGAGGGGGGAGGCAGAGAGAGGGGGAGGCAGAGAGAGGGGGGAGGTAGAGAGAGGGGGGAGGCAGAGGGAGGGGGAGGCAGAGAGAGGGAGGGGGGAGGTAGAGAGAGTGGGAGGCAGAGGGAGGGGGAGGCAGAGGGAGGGGGAGGCAGAGGGAGGGGGAGGCAGAGGGAGGGGGAGGCAGAGAGAGAGGGGGGGAGGGGAGAGAGAGGGGGAGGCAGAGGGAGGGGGGAGGCAGAGAGAGGGGGGAGGCAGAGAGAGGGGGAGGCAGAGCGAGGGGGAGGCAGAGGAAGGGGGAGGCAGAGAGAGGGGGAGGCAGAGGGAGGGGGAGGCAGAGGGAGGGGGAGGCAGAGAGAGGGGGGAGGGGGGAGGCAGAGGGAGGGGGGAGGGGGGAGGCAGAGGGAGGGGGAGGCAGAGAGAGGGGGGAGGCAGAGAGAGGGGGGAGGCAGAGAGAGGGGGAGGCAGAGAGAGGGGGGGGAGGCAGAGAGAGGGGGAGGCAGAGGGAGGGGGGAGGCAGAGAGAGGGGGAGGCAGAGAGGGGGGAGGGGGAGGCAGAGAGAGGGAGGGGGGAGGGCAGAGGGAGGGAGGGGGAGGCAGAGAGAGGGGGAGGCAGAGGGAGGGGGAGGCAGAGGGAGGGAGGGGGAGGCAGAGAGAGGGGGAGGCAGAGAGAGGGGGAGGGACAGAGAGAGGGGGGAGGCAGAGAGAGAGAGAGGGAGGCAGAGCGAGGGGGGAGGCAGAGAGAGGGGGAGGCAGAGGGAGAGAGGGGGAGGCAGAGGGAGGGAGGGGGAGGCAGAGGGAGGGAGGGGGAGGCAGAGGGAGGGAGGGGGAGGCAGAGAGAGGGGGAGGCAGAGAGAGGGGGAGGCAGAGAGAGGGGGGAGGTAGAGAGAGGGGGAGGCAGAGAGAGGGAGGGAGGCAGAGAGAGGGGGAGGCAGAGAGAGGGGGAGGCAGAGAGAGGGGGAGGCAGAGAGAGAGGGGGGAGGGGGGAGGCAGAGAGAGGGGGAGGCAGAGGGAGGGAGGGGGAGGCAGAGGGAGGGAGGGGGAGGCAGAGGGAGGGAGGGGGAGGCAGAGAGAGGGGGGAGGCAGAGGGAGGGGGAGGCAGAGGGAGGGGGAGGCAGAGGGAGGGGGGAGGCAGAGGGAGGGGGAGGCAGAGAGAGGGGGAGGCAGAGGGAGGGGGAGGCAGAGGGAGGGGGAGGCAGAGGGAGGGGGAGGCAGAGGGAGAGACAGAGACAGAGAGAGAGAGAGGCAGAGAGAGAGAGAATCAGACAGAGAGAGAATCAGACAGAGAGAGAATCAGACAGAGATAGTAGAGAAGGGCTGAAGCTGGATAGGAGCAGGCAAGAGAGAGTTAAGAGTGTTTAAAAGTGGCAAAGAGAAAAAAGTAGAAACAGGCATGCACAGGAGAAGGAAGCAAGACAGAGCAGGCAGGAGACAGAGAGAGAGAGAGGGACAGGGAAAGCGGAGTTGATGGTGTGTGTGTGTGTGTGTGTGTGTGTGTGTGTGTGACAGGGACAGGAAGTGGCCCACGGTGAACGTTACTGACAGCTGGGGTGGAAAGGGCCCACTCGCTGGATCGTTCACAAGAGGGGAAAGTGAGTAATCAGCATAAGGCGACGAAAGAGCAGCAGCTGGAGGGATCTGGATGACAGGGAGCACAGGAACTGACTCAATGTGGCACGAGACCGGATCAAGAGAGGTGGGAGGGTGGCCAAGGATGGCAGATTTCCTTCTCTCAAGAGCACGAGTGAAGCAGATAATCACAACCTGATAGATATCTTCACCGTCAGCATTACTGAGGCCAGATTCGGATTCCACGGTTCACTCATGATCAGTGGTTGGGCTGCAGAGAGCGTGGGTGTCTTGCAGAAAGAGAGAGGGACAAATTTCCGAGAGAAACTTGGCGTTCTTGCACTCGTCCTGGTCAGCGCAACACGCGGAGCTTTGACGACGAGTCTCTCCATGCCAGCAATATTTTTTTCCGCTAACGGAACGTGAATACGCCCCAGCTGTCGTCGGGGGGTGGGGCGGGGGGGGGGGTGGGTTTGAACTCGTACCTCCCGAGCATTAACACAGGCCTCCCTGGGTTCCTAGTCCGGTAACAGAACCACGAGGCTACTGCCGCTGTGAGCTCAGATTTGCTCCTGAAAAATAAATCAGAATCTCGGCGCTTGCCGACCCACAATCCTCCCCTCAAGCAATGCTTACGGCCAAGGTTTTGGTCCCTGTGCTGAAGCTATTAACGTATAAAATAGTAGTGGAAAATATTTCTCTTTTAAAGTAGAGGTTTAGTCTGTGGGTGTGTCTTAACTGGGTTAAAGCCAGCTTAGTGTGGGCGCTGTGAGGTGCGCTCGTTTTGATATGTAAGAGAGATAAGAGTGCATTTGCATTTTTTGAATAGAGCGTTCAAAGAAGTGGGGTGGAAACTGACACCTTTCCAGCAGCTACCAAGCCGCATGTTTACATTACTAATAAAAACTAGTACCACGACAGGGGTTTTTGTTGCTTGAAGGGGCTGGTGAGACAATGAGAATTTACATCCAACCAGCGGTGGTAGGTATCACTTCAGCAGTTTCCGGGTGTGCAGGGCAGAGGCAATGTGAGACCAAAAGGCAGCTGTGAGCCTCCAACTGGCTCCACAGGAACCAAAGTGGAAAGAACCTCTTTTAGAATTCGCAAGGCGAGAAGACGCTTTGCCTGGTGTCTGGGTTGCTGTTGCCTTAATGGAGGAAAGTTTGGGAATTTGTTAGAAGTTATGGTTTTAGTTATTTGAAGCCACGTGTATATATACTTTAACCTGTGTAAATTAATCAAATTTTTCATTTAGTTCAATGCAAAACCTCAAGAGCTGGCGATTTCTTTTCTCTCAGAAGGGTTACGTGGCTTTGGATCTCTCTGCTTCAGAAGGCAGTGGAGGTGGGAGGTCACTGTATATCTTTAATGCGGAGGTGGATAAGATTCTCGTTGGGCAAGGGAATCACAGGTTATTGGGGTTAGATGGGAGTGCAGAACTCGAAACGTAAACAGATCAGGCTCGAGGGGCCGAACGACCTACTTTTGCTCCTATGTTCGTTTGTCCGTAGCTACCGTTACCTTCCACAGGGTAAAAGGGAGGGCCTCGGCACTGAGATTCGCCGAGAGTCCCCCTCCCAGCTCCCTTTCGCTCCTTCAGGGCGGGGAAGTTAAACTCCCCGAGCAGCCATCTCACGCCGTCCAAACAGATTCAATTCTTGAACCTTCCGGCGTCTCACCGGCTTCTGGCGAACGAGACCCTCCCGTCGCTGAAGCTGGGGTTGGTCCTCCTTGGAGCTGAGGAGGCCGAAGGGAGATCGGACAGAGGTGTACAAAGTTACGGGCAGGCTTGGATAAGGTCGACAGGTGAAAAGCCGTTCCTGTCAGCTGATGGTACAAGGATGAGGACTTAAGGTTTTGGGCAAGAGAGGCCGGGAGGTTGAGAGGAAGAATTTTTTTTAATATATATTTATGAACAGTCATTTGGTAAAACAGGACTTGAGCATTGCTGAAAAAAGACACCTGTTTTTTGTCGAATTTTTTGGTCTTGCACTCATCAGGACAATTCACAAGAATATCAAATGTAAACGGAACAACAATTTATACTGTATGGGAAGAGAGCGCTGATTGGTTGGCAAGTGGACAAAAAATGTCTCTTTTTCTCAGCCAAACTCAAATTTTGATATGTTTAAATTTTTAACAATTTTAACTTTAACAGACAAGTAACGTGGTATGTGAATTTTAGTGTCAATGTGATGCCAAGTGCATAGGCTGTACATCCCAATGAATGTTGGAGCATGTCAAAGAGCAGGTCCCTTCGGCTGTCTGCAAGAGGCAGAGTACTCGGACCATGCCCAGCCAGCCCCTGTTTGCAAAACTCAGAGCATAATGTCTAACAGTGGCTGTGATTCCACAATTGGACAGCACTTACTGAACAATCCGAGTTAAGACT
Source organism: Isurus oxyrinchus (assembly GCA_026770705.1). NCBI lineage: Eukaryota > Metazoa > Chordata > Chondrichthyes > Lamniformes > Lamnidae > Isurus > Isurus oxyrinchus. Next base: position 197,245 of record JANJGN010001052.1, on the reverse strand, counting down.
ATCAGTCAGGTTTGCAATGTTGCTAGAAGATACATACATGATGCCCAGTTTGGGTTCTGCCAGGGTCTCTCAGCTCCTGACCTCATTACAGCCCTGGTTCAAACATGGACAAAAGAGCTGAACTCCCGAGGTGAGGTGAGAGTGACTGCCCTTGACATCAAGGCAGCATTTGACCGAGTGTGGCATCAAGGAGCCCCAGCAAAACTGGAGTCACTGGGAATCAGGGGGGAAAACTCTCCGCTGGTTGGAGTCATACCGAGCACAAAGGAAGATGTTGTGGTTGTTGGAGGTCAGTCATCTCAGCTCCAGGACATCACTGCAGGAGTTCCTCAGGGTAGTGTCCTCGGCCCAACCATCTTCAGCTGCTTCATCAATGACCTTCCTTCTATCATAAGGTCAGAAGTGGGGATGTTCGCTGATGGTTGCACAATGTTCAGCACCATTCACAACTCCTCAGATACTGAAGCAGCCCATGTCCAAATGCAGCAAGACCTGGACAATATCCAGCCTTGGGCTGACAAGTGGCAAGTAACATTCACGCCACACAAGTGCCAGGCATCTCCAGCAAGAGAGAATCCAAGCACCTCCCTTTGACATTCAATGGCATTACCATCACTGAATCCCCCACTATCAACATCCTGGGGGTTTTACCATTGACCAGAAACTGAACTGGGTTAACCATATGAATACTGTGGCTTCAACAGCAGGTCAGAGTCTGTGAATTCTGTTGTGAGTAACTCACCTCCTGACTCCCCAAAGCCTGTCCACCATCTACAAGGCACGAGTCAGGAGTGTGATGGGATACTCCCCACTTGCCTGGATGAGTTGCAGCTCCCACAACACTCGAGAAGCTCGACACTGTCCAGGACAAAGCAGCCCGGCTCGATCGGCCCCCCATCCACAAACATTCACTCCCTCCACCACCGATGCACAGTAGCAGCAACGTGTGTACCATCTACAAGATGCACTGCAGCAACTCACCAAGGCTCCTTCAACAGTACCTTCCAAACCCACCACCTCTACCATCTAGAAGGACAAGGGCATATCATGTATGGGAAGGCCACCAACTGCAAGCTCTCCCCAGAGTCACACGCCATTCTGGCTTGGAAATATATCGGCCGTTCCTTCACTGTTGCAGGGTGAAAGTCCTGGAACTCCCTCCCTAACAGCACTGTGGGTGTACCTACACCACACGGGACAAAATCCTGGAACTCCCTCCCTAACAGCGCTGTGGGTGTACCTACACCACACGGACAAAATCCTGGAACTCCCTCCCTAACAGCGCTGTGGGTGTACCTACACCACACGGACAAAATCCTGGAACTCCCTCCCTAACAGCGCCGTGGGTGTACCTACACCACACGGACAAAATCCTGGAACTCCCTCCCTAACAGCACTGTAGGTGTATCTACACCACACGGGGACAAAATCCTGGAACTCCCTCCCTAACAGCGCTGTGGGTGTACCTACACCACACGGACAAAATCCTGGAACTCCCTCCCTAACAGCACTGTGGGTGTACCTACACCACACGGACAAAATCCTGGAACTCCCTCCCCAACAGCACTGTGGGTGTACCTACACCACACGGGGACAAAATCCTGGAACTCCCTCCCTAACAGCGCTGTGGGTGTACCTACACCACACAGGACAAAATCCTGGAACTCCCTCACTAACAGCGCCGTGGGTGTACCTACACCACACGGACAAAATCCTGGAAACCCCTCCCTAACAGCGCCATGGGTGTACCTACACCACACGGGGACAAAATCCTGGAACTCCCTCCCTAACAGCACTGTGGGTGTACCTACACCACACGGACAAAATCCTGGAACTCCCTCCCTAACAGCGCTGTGGGTGTACCTACACCACACAGACAAAATCCTGGAACTCCCTCCCTAACAGCGCTGTGGGTGTACATACACCACACGGACAAAATCCTGGAACTCCCTCCCTAACAGCACTGTGGGTGTACCTACACCACACAGACAAAATCCTGGAACTCCCTCCCTAACAGCGCTGTGGGTGTACATACACCACACGGACAAAATCCTGGAACTCACTCCCTAACAGCGCTGTGGGTGTACCTACACCACACGGACAAAATCCTGGAACTCCCTCCCTAACAGCGCTGTGGGTGTACCTACACCACACGGGACAAAATCCTGGAACTCCCTCCCTAACAGCGCTGTGGGTGTACCTACACCACACGGGACAAAATCCTGGAACTCCCTCCCTAACAGCACTGTGGGTGTACCTACACCACACGGGGATAAAATCCTGGAACTCCCTCCCTAACAGCGCCGTGGGTGTACCTACACCACACGGGACAAAATCCTGGAACTCCCTCCCTAACAGCGCTGTGGGTGTACCTACACCACACGGGACAAAATCCTGGAACTCCCTCCCTAACAGCACTGTGGGTGTACCTACACCACACGGACAAAATCCTGGAACTCCCTCCCTAACAGCACTGTGGGTGTACCTACACCACACGGACAAAGTCCTGGAACTCCCTCCCTAACAGCGCTGTGGGTGTACCTACACCACACGGACAAAATCCTGGAACTCCCTCCCTAACAGCACTGTGGGTGTACCTACACCACACGGGGACTGCAGCGGCTCAAGGAGGCAGCTCACTCACCACCACCTTCTCAAGGGGGCAATGAGGGATGGGCAATAAATGCTGGGCTTGACGATTTCCGCGAAAGAATTAAAGAAATAAGTCATACGTGGAGACTCGTCCTCTGCAAGCAGAAGGAACATCTCCAGGCATCGCACCTCTTTTTTCAGTTGAACAAAAGATCGGGGGACAACACCACCCTACCCCACCCGGTGCATTGTCCACAGTAAAGCTTCGAGCAGAGTTGACCTGCCAACCAATGAGCACCCTTCTCTCACGCGGTCTAACTCGTTCCTCCCTTTGAGATTTGGCAGTCTTGCGAATGACCTGCTGAGTCCAAGAGCAAAAGCTTTGACAGCATGTCTCTTTTCTTCAGCAATACTCAAGAACTCTACTTCTTACACAGCGGGCGGTGACGAACCGGAACCCACTGCCAATGAGGGCGGTGGAAGCGGAGACGGTCGATGATTGCAAAAGGAAATTGGGTGGGTGCTCGTAGGAAATAAACTTGCAGGGCTACGGGGATAGAGTGGCGGGGGGGGGGGGGTGGGTGGGGGGTTGCGGGGCTGACTAGATTGGTCCACAAGAAAGCTGGCAAGCACTTGATGGGCAGAGGGGCCTCCTTTCCAGCCACAACGCTTCGTCGATTTCAAATCCCGCTTCCCATCCCCGTCTCTCGCCCTCCTGCACCTCTAACTCGCCATGAAGGTCTGGAACATCACCGACTAGACGGGCAGACAGATGTACCACAGCCTCGCCACTCGAACAGAAGCGTGACCGGGGTTTCCCAGGCGGACATCACGGGTTACCGTCTGCTGGTCTCCTCCTGTCCCTTTCCTCCCCCACCCTCCGGAGCCCCTCTCGCTGCCTCACCCTCCTCCCCATCCCTCCCTCCCTCCTGCAGCCCCTGCCCCACCCCCACCCACCTCCACCTGACGCACCCCGCCCTCCGTCCCCACTCCCTCCCGATACCCCCGGAAGGGGCCAAGCACTCACATGCCTACGAAACGGGTGGCCATGGTACCGAAGTGGTCGAATAAGAAGCCGCAGGGAAGGGTTATGAAGTTGTTCATGAAGGAACCCAGGGTGAAGATGAGGGCAAAGCGTTCGTCCTGGCGGTCGCAGAGCACTGAGACAGAGAGCAAGCGAGAGTGAGAAGGAGAAACACACTCCCGACAGTGCGGCGCTCCCTCAGTACTGACCCTCCGACAGTGCGGCGCTCCCTCAGTACTGACCCTCCGACAGTGCGGCACTCTCTCAGTACTGACCCTCCGACAGTGCGGCGCTCCCTCAGTACTGACCCTCTGACAGTGCGGCACTCTCTCAGTATTGACACTCCGACAGTGCGGCACTCCCTCAGTACTGACCCTCCGACAGTGCGGCACTCTCTCAGTATTGACACTCCGACAGTGCGGCGCTCCCTCAGTACTGACCCTCCGACAGTGCAGCACTCCCTCAGAAGTGACCCTCCGACAATGCGGCACTCCCTCAGTACTGACCCTCCGACAGTGCGGCACTCCCTCAGTACTGACCCTCCGACAGTGCGGCGCTCCCTCAGTACTGACCCTCCGACAGTGCGGCACTCCCTCAGCACTGACCCTCCGACAGTGCGGCGCTCCCTCAGCACTGACCCTCCGACAGTGCGGCGCTCCCTCAGCACTGACCCTCTGACATTGCGGCTCTCTTTCTCTCTCCCTTTTTTCCCTCACTCACCCCTTTTCCACTTCCCTCACCCGTCTCAACTCCCTCTATTCCAAATCTCCCCACCCTTTTCCCTCACTTGCTCCTACCCTCCCCCTGCACACTTAGTGTGGCCATTCCTCTACCCCAACCCCCCCAGCCCCCGCAAGTTCAGTGGTGCCGCTCCTCCCTCTCCCCTCCCCTCTCCCCCCGTATACTTACAGGTGTAATTCTTCACCCTGAGGTTGCTGGTGTTGTGTTGTGCGGCACAGAGGTCAGAGAAATACCCTTCCTTCTTCAGGACGAAGACAAGAGAGGCCCAGCCAAAGATCACCCCTGCGAAGCAGATACACTCGAACAGCCCAGTGACAAAGGTCAGGTATCGCTTAACCCTCTCGAAAGTTTGCATCGTCCGGACTCTTGAAAACCGCCTCCGATACCTGGGGAGCCTCCTGTTCTGGATGGGAGAGAAGGAAAGACACCTGTCGGAAGGTCCAAGCTTCAAGGCTGACTGTGGGTTTAACGTGTGTGTGAGCGAGTGTTTACATCGGAGTGTGAGTGTTTACATCGGAGTGTGAGTGTTTACATCGGAGTGTGAGTGTTTACATCAGTGTGAGTGTTTACATCAGTGTGAGCGTTTACATCGGAGTGTGAGTGTTTACATCGGAGTGTGAGTGTTTACATCAGTGTGAGTGTTTACATCGGAGTGTGAGTGTTTACATCAGTGTGAGTGTTTACATCGGAGTGTGAGTGTTTACATCAGTGTGAGTGTTTACATCGGAGTGTGAGTGTTTACATCGGAGTGTGAGTGTTTACATCGGCGTGTGAGTGTTTACATCGGAGTGTGAGTGTTTACATCGGAGTGCGAGCGTTTACATCGGAGTGTGAGTGTTTACATCGGAGTGTGAGTGTTTACATCGGAGTGCGAGCGTTTACATCGGAGTGTGAGTGTTTACATCGGGGTGTGAGTGTTTACATCGGAGTGTGAGTGTTTACATTGGAGTGTGAGTGTTTACATCAGTGTGAGTGTTTACATCGGAGTGTGAGTGTTTACATCGGAGTGTGAGTGTTTACATCGGCGTGTGAGCGTTTACATCGGAGTGTGAGCGTTTACATCGGAGTGTGAGCGTTTACATCGGAGTGTGAGCGTTTACATCAGTGTGAGTGTTTACATCGGAGTGTGAGTGTTTACATCGGAGTGTGAGCGTTTACATCGGAGTGTGAGCGTTTACATCGGAGTGTGAGCGTTTACATCGGAGTGTGAGCGTTTACATCGGAGTGAGAGTGTTTACATCAGTGTGAGCGTTTACATCGGAGTGTGAGTGTTTACATCGGAGTGTGAGTGTTTACATCGGAGTGTGAGTGTTTACATCAGTGTGAGCGTTTACATCGGAGTGTGAGTGTTTACATCGGAGTGTGAGCGTTTACATCGGAGTGTGAGTGTTTACATCGGAGTGTGAGTGTTTACATCGGAGTGTGAGCGTTTACATCGGAGTGTGAGCGTTTACATCGGAGTGTGAGCGTTTACATCGGAGTGTGAGCGTTTACATCGGAGTGAGAGTGTTTACATCAGTGTGAGCGTTTACATCGGAGTGTGAGTGTTTACATCGGAGTGTGAGTGTTTACATCGGAGTGTGAGTGTTTACATCAGTGTGAGCGTTTACATCGGAGTGTGAGTGTTTACATCAGTGTGAGTGTTTACATCGGAGTGTGAGTGTTTACATCAGTGTGAGCGTTTACATCGGAGTGTGAGCGTTTACATCGGAGTGTGAGCGTTTACATCGGAGTGTGAGCGTTTACATCGGAGTGTGAGTGTTTACATCGGCGAGCGAGTGTTTATGGGAGTGAGCGTGCGAGTGTTTATGGGAGTGAGCGTGCGATTACATGTGTGAGTGAGGGTTTAGGTGGGTGAGCAGGGGAGCGTGTGTCCACCCGGGTGAGTGACTGTCCACACGGGTGTGCAGGCGTGTGCGCCGCTATGGGGGCGGGTGGTGGATATCTGTGTGTGAGCGTGTGTTTAGGCCAGCCAGTGTGCAAGTGTGTGTACGCCGGGGGGTAAGGGGAGGGAGTATACGAGCCTAGGTTTTAATGAGTAAGCTCGCCAGCGTGTGTTTACCCATCTCGCTTAATCTGTAACAACCCCTGAGATGATCACCGAGGAGTAACGGCCTCAGGTCCCCATTTATCGAACTGCTTATGGCCAAAGGCTAAACTGCGTAAGCTGACGATAATGGGGGGGAGGGGGGGGGGTCATAGAATCAACAACCACTGGAAACCCCTGGACAATCGCCAGGGCAACGAATCCCAGAACGTTAACGGCACAGGAGGCCTTTCGGCCCATCACATCTGCACCGGCCCTCCAAATGATCATGATGACCCCGTCCCGTTGCCCTGCCTTTTCCCCTGTACCCCTGCACAGCGTTTCTATTCAAATAACCGTCCGAGGCCCCCCCCCCACCCCTTGAATGCCTCGATCGAACCCACACTCCACCCCGCTACCAGGCCCGGACCACGCGCTGTGTGACAAAGTTTCCTCATGTCGCATTGCTTCTTTTCGAAAGCCACTTTCAATCTGTGCCCTCTCGTTCCGGATCCTTTTACCAGCGGGAACAGCTTCTCCCTGTTCAACTCTGTCCCGCCCGCTCACGGTTTTGAACATCTCTATCAAATCTCCTCTCAGACTTCTCCTCCCTCAGCAGAACAGTCCCGACCCCTCCGATCCACCTTCGTAACTTTGTCATCCCTGGAACCATTCTCGTAAACCTCTTCTGCCCTCTCTCTCCAACGCGTACGCATCCTTCCTGTAACGTGGCGCCCAGAACTGTGCACGATACTCCAGCTCAGGTCTAATGAGTGTCTTACATAAATTCAGCACAACCTCCCTGCTCTTGTACTCCACGCCCCTAAGCCCAGGATACTGTCTGCTTTATTAACTGCCCTCTCCACCTGTCCCTGCCACCTTCAGTGATCTGTGCGCATATACACCCAGGTCTTTCTGCTCCTGCACCCCCTTCAAAATTTCACCCTTTATTTTATATTGTCTGCCCTATGTTCTTCCTACCAAAGTGCATCACCTCACACTCCCCCGGCGCACTGAACTTCATCTGCCCCACTCCACCAACTAGTCTATGTCCTCTGAAGTCCTGCACCGCTCTCCTGGCAGTTTACAGTTCTCCCAAGCTTTGTATCATCTGTAAACTTCGAAACTGTCCCCTGCGCACCGAGGTCTGGATCATTCATGTATATCAGGAAAAGCAAGGGTCCCAATACTGACCCATGGGGAACTCCACTGGAAACCTTACTCCAGCCCAAGAAACATCCACTGACCCCTGGCTCTCTGCTTCCTATTTTTCAGCCAATTTCGCATCCACTTTGCTACTGTCCCTTTTATTCCTTGACTTTTCTCACAAGTCAGTTGCGTGGCACTGTGTCAAAAGTCCACGTACCTCACATCAGCAGCATTACCCTCATGAACCCTCTCTGTTACCTCTTCAAAAAGCTCCAGCAAGTTAGTTAAACACGGTTTCCACTTTAGAAATAGACACCGGCTCTTTCTTATCAACAGTTTTAAGATGGTGTACTAAGACAGCATGACAAGGGAGGAAGAGAGAGACTGGAGTGGGTGAGAGAGAGAGAGTGACAGAAACAGAGAGAATACTCCTGTGAGCGTGAGACTGTGTGAACGGGCGTGCATCTGGGTGCAGACCTGTGAGACTGTGTCCTTGTGCGAGCGTGCGAGACTGAGTGTACGAGTGTGTGTTCCCATGTCAGTGTAAGACCGTGTTCCTTTGTGAGCGTGTGAGCATGCATTCCTGTGCGAGTGTTTAAGCATGTGTTTCTGTGTCTGTGCGAGCTTGTGTTGCTGTGAGATCCTGTACGACTGTGTTCCTGTGAGAGTGTGCGAGCTTGTGTTGCTGTGTGAGATACTGTACGACAGTGTTCCTGTGTGAGATACTGTACGACAGTGTTCCTGTGTGAGATACTGTACGACTGTGTTCTTGTGTGAGTGCGCGAGCGTGTGTTCCTGTGCGAGAGGATGTTCATATGTGAGTGCGCGAGCATGTGTTCCTGTGTCTGTGCAAGGATGTGTTCCTGTGTGTGTGTGAGCATAGTGTTCCTGTGTGCGTGCGAGCGTGTTCCTGTGTGCGTGCAAGCGTGTGTTCCTGTGTGTGTGTGAGCATGGTGTTCCTGTGTGCGTGCGAGCATGTGTTCCTGTGTGCGCGCAAGCGTGTGTTCCTGTGTGTGTGTGAGCATGGTGTTCTTGTGTGCGTGCGAGCGTGTGTTCCTGTGTGTGTGTGAGCATGTGTTCCTGTGTGCGTGCGAGCGTGTGTTCCTGTGTGTGTGTGAGCATGGTGTTCCTGTGTGCATGCGAGCGTGTGTTCCTGTGTGCGTGCAAGCGTGTGTTCCTGTGTGTGTGTGAGCATGGTGTTCCTGTGTGCGTGCATGTGTTCCTGTGTGCGTGCGAGCGTGTGTTCCTGTGTGCGTGCAAGCGTGTGTTCCTGTGTGTGTGTGAGCATGGTGTTCCTGTGTGCGTGCGAGCATGTGTTCCTGTGTGCGTGCGAGCGTGTGTTCCTGTGCGTGTGTGAGCATGGTGTTCCTGTGTGCGTGCGAGCGTGTGTTCCTGTGTGTGTGTGAGCATGTGTTCCTGTGTGCGTGCGAGCGTGTGTTCCTGTGTGTGTGTGAGCATGGTGTTCCTGTGTGCGTGCGAGCGTGTGTTCTTGTGTGCGTGCGAGCGTGTGTTCCTGTGTGCGTGTGAGCGTGTGTTCCTGTGTGCGTGCGAGCGTGTGTTCCTGTGTGTGTGTGAGCATGGTGGTCCTGTGTGCGTGCGAGTGTTCCTGTGTGAGAGGGTGTTCCGATGCGAGTGTGCGAGCATGTGTTCCTGTGTGGGTGTGTTCCTATGCGAGTGTGCAAGTGTGTGCTCCTGTGTGTGGGGTCCTGTGAGAGAGGGTGTTCCTGTATGAGTGTGTGTGTGTGTGTGTGTGTGTGTGTGTAAATTCCTGCACGAGCAGCATTCCCCTGTAAGGGGAATTTGGCATCGCTGGCTAGGCCAGCATTTATTGTCCATCCATAATTGCCCTGCCCAGAGGGGCATTTAAGAGTCAGCCACATGGCTGTGGGTCTGGAGTCACATGTAGGCCAGACCAGGTAAGGACGGCAGATTTCCTTACATAAAGGGCATTAGTGACCCAAATAGGTTTATACAACAACCGGCAATGGTTTCATGGTCATCGTTATTGAATTCAAATTCCACCATCTGTGCTGTGGTGGGATTCAAACCCGGGTCCCTGGGCCATTACCCTGGGTCTCTGGACTACTAGCCCATCGCCTCCCCGACTTCCAATCTGTCCTTAAGTGTTGTGAAGATGGATATTATTTTATTTAGGGAATATGGTAATATTCTGTAAAGGAGGCTGTGCATGCGCCTGTGCAGGAGGGTGTGCCTGTGCATGCGCCTGAGCAGGAGGGTGCGCCAGTGCAGGAGGGTGCACCTGTGCAGGAAGGTGCGCCAGTGCAGGAGGGTGTGCCTGTGCATGAGCCTGTGTAGGAGGGTGTGCCTGTGCAGGAGGGTGCGCCTGTGCAGGAGGGTGTGCCTGTGCAGGAGGGTGCGCCTAAGGAGGGTGTGCCTGTGCAGGAGGGTGTGTAGGAGGGTGTGCCTGTGCAGGAGGGTGTGCCTGTGTAGGAGGGTGTGCCTGTGCAGGAGGGTGTGCCTGTGCCGGAGGGTGTGCCTGTGCAGGAGGGTGTACCTGTGCAGGAGGGTGTACCTGTGCAGGAGGGTGTGCCTGTGCGGGGTGAGTGTGCCTGTGCAGGAGGGTGTGCCTGTGCAGGAGGGTGTGCCTATGCAGGAGGGTGTGCCTGTGCAGGAGGGTGTGCCTGTGCAGGAGGGTGCGCCAGTGCAGGAGGGTGTGCCTGTGCATGCGCCTGTGTAGGAGGGTGTGCCTGTGCAGGAGGGTGCGCCTGTGCAGGAGGGTGCGCCTGTGCAGGAGGGTGCGCCTGTGCAGGAGGGTGCGCCTGTGCAGGAGGGTGCGCCTGTGCAGGAGGGTGTGCCTGTGCAGGAGGGTGTGCCTGTGTGGGGTGAGTGTGCCTGTGCAGGAGGGTGTGCCTGTGCAGGAGGGTGTGCCTGTGCAGGAGGGTGTGCCCGTGCGGGGTGAGTGTGCCTGTGAGGGGGTAAGTGTGCCCATGTGGGGGGGAGCGTGCCCATGCAGGAGTGTGTTCCTGTGCGGGAGGGTGTGCCTGTGCGGAGGGGTGTGCCTGGCGGGAGGGTGTGCCTGTGCGGAGGGGTATGCCTGTGCTCTTGTGCAAGCTTCTGAGTGGGTGCTTACCCCACCCTCACTGTTATTCGGGAATGCTGTCTAAAACAGTCATTGCATCATAACGGTTATCTGGACAAGACCTTCTGTAAGGCTGCGGGGGCACTCATAGTGAAACAGTGTCATTTAGTGATACAACACGGACTTGACAATAAGTATGGAGACAAATTGCACACTGATAAGGCAACAGTTTGTGTACAGAGAGGGGTGTAGAGAGAGAGGGTGGGGGGGGGAGAGAGAGACATGGAGAGAGAGAGAGAGAGAGACAGGGAGAGAGAGAGAGAGAGAGTGAGAGAGAGAGAGAGAGATGGGGAGAGAGAGAGAGAGAGACGGGGAGAGACAGAGACGGGGAGAGAGAGAGATGGGGAGAGAGAGAGACAGGGAGAGAGAGAAAGAAAGAGACGGCGAGAGAGAGAGAGAGAGAGATAGACGGGGCGAGAGAGAGAGAGATGGAGCAAGAGAGAGAGAGAGACGGGGTGAGTGAGTGAGAGAGAGAGAGCGAGATGGGGTGAGAGAGAGAGAGAGAGAGAGAGATACGGGAGAGAGAGAGAGATAGGGAGAGAGAGAGAGAGAGAGAGACGGGAGAGAGAGAGAGACAGGGAAAGAGAGAGAGATAGGGAGAGAGAGAGACAGGGAGAGAAAGAGAGAGAGAGAAAGATGGGGAGAGAGGGAGAGACGGGGAGAGAGAGAGAGAGAGATGGAGCAAGAGAGAGAGATACGGGAGAGAGAGAGACAGGGAGAGAGAGAGAGAGATAGGGAGAGAGAGAGAGAGATAGGGAGAGAGAGAGAGAGAGAGAGAGAGAGACAGGGAGAGAGAGAGAGAGACGGGGCGAGAGAGAGAGAGATACGGGAGAGAGAGAGAGAGACAGGGAGAGAGAGACAGGGAGAGAGAGAGAGAGACAGGGAGAGAGAGAGAGAGACGGGGAGAGAGAGAGACAGGGAGAGAGAGAGAGAGAGAGACAGGGAGAGAGAGAGAGAGAGACGGGGCGAGAGAGAGAGAGAGACGGGGGGAGAGAGAGAGAGAGAGACAGGGAGAGAGAGAGAGAGATAGGGAGAGAGAGAGAGACGGGGAGAGAGAGAGAGAGACGGGGAGAGAGAGAGAGAGACGGGGAGAGAGAGAGAGAGACGGGGAGAGAGAGAGAGACGGGGAGAGAGAGAGAGAGAGAAAGATGGGGAGAGGGAGAGAGAGAGACGGGGAGAGAGAGAGAAAGAGACGGGGCGAGAGAGAGAGATGGGGAGAGAGAGAGAGACGGGACGAGAGAGAGAGAGAGAGAGAGACATGGTGAGAGAGAGAGACGGGGCGAGAGAGACGGGGTGAGAGAGAGAGACGGGACGAGAGAGAGAGACTTGGTGAGAGAGAGAGAGAGAGAGAGAGAGACGGGGCAAGAGAGAGAGAGCGACGGGACGAGAGAGAGAGAGACGGGGCGAGAGAGAGAGAGCGACGGGACGAGAGAGAGACAGGGTGAGAGAGAGAGACGGGGCGAGAGAGAGAGAGAGAGATACGGGACGAGAGAGAGAGAGACGGGACGAGAGAGAGAGACGGGACGAGAGAGAGAAAGAGAGACAGGGAGAGAGAGAGAGAGAGACGGGGTGAGAGAGAGAGCGACGGGACGAGAGAGAGAGAGAGAGAGACGGGGTGAGAGAGAGAGACGGGGCGAGAGAGAGAGAGAGACGGGACGAGAGAGAGAGAGAGAGAGACGGGGTGAGAGAGAGAGACGTGGTGAGAGAGAGAGACGGGGTGAGAGAGAGAGAGAGAGAGAGACGGGGCAAGAGAGAGAGACGTGGTGAGAGAGAGAGACGGGGCGAGAGAGAGAGAGACGGGACGAGAGAGAGAGAGACGTGGCGAGGGAGAGAGAGAGACGGGACAAGAGAGAGAGAGAGAGACGGGACAAGAGAGAGAGAGAGAGACGGGTTGAGAGAGAGAAAGAGAGACAGGGAGAGAGAGAGAGAGATGGGGCGAGGAGAGAGAGAGAGAGACGGGGCGAGGAGAGAGAGAGACGGGGTGAGAGAGAGAGAGAGAGAGACAGGGTGAGAGAGAGAAAGAGAGAGACGGGACGAGAGAGAGAGAGAGAGAGACGGGGTGAGAGAGAGAAAGAGAGACAGGGAGAAAGAGAGAGACAGGGCGAGAGAGAGAGACAGGGAGAGAGAGAGAGACGGGGAGAGAGAGAGAGACGGGGTGAGAGAGAGAAAGAGGCACAGGGAGAGAGAGAGAGACGGGGCGAGGAGAGAGAGAGAGAGAGAGATGGGGAGAGAGAGATAGAGTGTAATGGAGGGGGAGAGAGACGGGGAGGGGGAGAGAGACGGGGAGGGGGAGAAAGACGGGGGGGGAGAGAGAGATGGGGAGGGGGAGAGACGGGGAGGAGGAGAGAGACGGGGAGAGGGAGAGCGGGGAGGAGGAGAGCGGGGAGGGAGAGTGGTGTGGAGGAGGAGAGAGACGGGGAGGAGGAGAGAGACGGGGAGGGGGAGAGTGGGGAGGGAGCGTGGTGGGGAGAGCAGGGGGGTAGTGGGAGGGGGGTGAGAGTGGGGGGTGATGGGCAACTGAGGGAGTGGAAGCGGTTGAGGACCCTGGGGGTGGGGGGGTTAACGTGGTTGCAGGGTGGGGGGGAGAAAGTACGAGCAGAGACGGGGGGAGGGGGGGGTGGTAACGGACAGATGAGAGATGGAGGGTGAACTGAGCAAAGTTCCCATCCCTGACACCCTCTGCATCTTAAGTGACCTCTTAACAACATAACCCAATTAACACTCAGCAGCAAAAACATACAGAGCGCAGGGCGCAGAGCCAGGCCGCGTCCAGAACAATCAGCTCTCTGTGGCGGCCTGGACAGAGAACTTCCGAAACGCCAGACTGCAGGCGATTTGGTAGGCAAGGAACTGGACAAACCCTTGGCTGCATTCAGGCCTCAGCAGCCTGGAAAGATCCAAATTCTGGGTCAGTCAGTCCCTCAGCACTGATCCAAACAAGGGAGGCAACTCCACAGTGCCTGCACTGTGAACAGAGAGTGTGAGACAGTGGGTGACAGGTCATAGAGGCACAGGAGAGAGACAGGGAGGTAGCGAGAGAGAGAGAGAGAGAGACAGACAGTGGGTGACAGGTCATAGAGGCACAGGAGAGAGACAGGGAGGTAGCGAGAGAGAGAGAGAGAGAGACAGACAGTGGGTGACAGGTCATAGAGGCACAGGAGAGAGACAGGGAGGTAGCGAGAGAGATAGAGATGGAGACAGTGAGAGAGAGAGAGAGAGAGAGAGGGGCAGAGTGTGAGAGAGATGTAAAGAGAGAGAGAGAGAGAGAGACAGAGAGTGGGTGACTGGTCATAGGGGTACAGGGGAGAGACGGGGAGGTAGAGAGAGATAGAGATGGAGACAGTGAGAGAGAGAGAGAGAGAGAGAGAGACAGACAGTGGGTGACAGGTCATAGAGGCACAGGAGAGAGACAGGGAGGTAGCGAGAGAGATAGAGATGGAGACAGTGAGAGAGAGAGAGAGAGAGAGAGACAGACAGACAGTGCGTGACAGGTCATAGAGGCACAGGAGAGAGACAGGGAGGTAGCGAGAGAGATAGAGATGGAGACAGTGAGAGAGAGAGAGAGAGAGGGGCAGAGTGTGAGAGAGATGTAAAGAGAGAGAGAGAGAGAGAGACAGAGAGTGGGTGACTGGTCATAGGGGTACAGGGGAGAGACGGGGAGGTAGAGAGAGATAGAGATGGAGACAGTGAGAGAGAGAGAGAGAGAGAGACAGACAGTGGGTGACAGTTCATAGAGACACAGGAGAGAGACAGGGAGGTAGCGAGAGAGATAGAGATGGAGACAGTGAGAGAGAGAGAGAGAGAGAGAGACAGACAGACAGTGCGTGACAGGTCATAGAGGCACAGGAGAGAGACAGGGAGGTAGAGAGAGATACAGATGGAGACAGTGTGAGAGAGAGAGAGAGAGAGAGACAGACAGTGGGTGACAGTTCATAGAGACACAGGAGAGAGACAGGGAGGTAGCGAGAGAGATAGAGATGGAGACAGTGAGAGAGAGAGAGAGAGAGAGAGAGAGACAGACAGACAGTGCGTGACAGGTCATAGAGGCACAGGAGAGAGACAGGGAGGTAGAGAGAGATACAGATGGAGACTGTGAGAGAGAGAGAGAGAGAGAGACAGACAGTGGGTGACAGTTCATAGAGACACAGGAGAGAGACAGGGAGGTAGCGAGAGAGATAGAGATGGAGACAGTGAGAGAGAGAGAGAGAGAGAGACAGACAGACAGTGCGTGACAGGTCATAGAGGCACAGGAGAGAGACAGGGAGGTAGCGAGAGATACAGATGGAGACAGTGTGTGAGAGAGAGAGAGAGAGAGAGACAGACAGTGGGTGACAGTTCATAGAGACACAGGAGAGAGACAGGGAGGTAGCGAGAGAGATAGAGATGGAGACAGTGAGAGAGAGAGAGAGAGAGACAGACAGACAGTGGGTGACAGGTCATAGAGACACAGGAGAGAGACAGGGAGGTAGCGAGAGAGATAGAGATGGAGACAGTGAGAGAGAGAGAGAGAGAGAGAGAGAGCCAGAGTGTGAGAGAGATGTAAAGAGAGAGACAGACAGTGGGTGATAGCTCAAAGAGACACAGGAGAGAGACAGGGAGGTAGTGAGAGAGATGGAGACAGCGAGAGAGAGAGGGGCAGAGTGTGTGAGAGATGTAGAGAGAAAGAGACAGACAGTGGGTGACAGCTCAAAGAGACACAGGAGAGAGACAGGGAGGTAGAGAGAGAGATAGAGAGAGAGAGAGAGGGGCAGAGTGCGTGAGAGATGTAAAGAGAGAAAGAGACAGACAGTGGGTGACAGCTCAAAGAGACACAGGAGAGAGACGGAGGTAGCGAGAGAGATAGAGTTGGAGATAGAGAGAGAGAGAGAGAAGGGCAGAGTGTGTGAGGGAAGAGAGAGAGACAGGTCAAAGAGACACAGGAGAGAGACGGGGAGGTAGTGAGAGAGATAGAGATGGAGATAGCGAGAGAGAGGGAGGGGCAGGGTGTGTGAGAGAAGAGAGAGAGAGAGAGACAGGTCAAAGAGACACAGGAGAGAGACAGAGGTGTAGATAGCGAGAGAGAGGCGGAGAGGTGAGAGTTGTAAAGAGAGAGAGGGACAAAGAGAGAGAGGTGGGGCAGAGACAGGCAGAAAGAGAAGGGCTGAGATGGGGAGAGCTGGGAGCAGACAGCCAATGAAGCACTAACGCTTTTTTGAGAAGTGTAATCACTGTTGGAGCAGTCGACATACACACACAGTAAGTTCCCACACATAGGAATGAGATAAATAACCTTCGTGCTCTGTTGGAAAATGTTAGGCCCAAGGACACAGAACACATAGTGGCCATGGGATTCTTCAAGTCTCCCTCTAAGGGCAGTTGGGACCTTGGTTCAGTATCTAATCAAACACAGCATTTACGACAGGGCAACCTCCCTCAGTACTGACCTGCCGATAGTGCGGCGCTCTCTCAGTACTAACCCGCCGATAGTACGGCACTCCCTCAGTACTGATCCTCTCTCCAACCCTCCGGACAGTGATCAGGAGCAGGAACCCTGGCTGATTTCCCCTCTCTCTCTCTAACCCAGGGATCACTGGACAGTGATCAGGAGCAGGAACCCTGGCTGATCTCCTCTCTCTCTCTCTCTCTAACCCAGGGATCACTGACAGTGATCAGGAGCAGGAACCCTGGCTGATCTCCTCTCTCTCTCTCTCTAACCCAGGGATCACTGGACAGCGATCGGGAGCAGGAACCCTGGCTGATTTCCCCTCTCTCTCTCTCTAACCCAGGGATCACTGGACAGTGATCAGGAGCAGGAACCCTAGCTGATTTCCCCCCTCTCTCTCTAACCCAGGGATCACTGGACAGCGATCAGGAGCAGGAACCCTGGCTGATTTCACCTCTCTCTCTCTCTAACCCAGGGATCACTGGACAGTGATCAGGAGCAGGAACCCTGGCTGATTTCCCCTCTCTCTCTCTCTAACCCAGGGATCACTGGACAGCGATCGGGAGCAGGAACCCTGGCTGATTTCCCCTCTCTCTCTCTAACCCAGGGATCACTGGTCAGTGATCAGGAGCAGGAACCCTGGCTGATTTCCCCTCTCTCTCTCTCGCTAACCCAGGGATCACTGGACAGTGATCAGGAGCAGGAACCCTGGCTGATTTCCCCTCTCTCTCTCTAACCCAGGGATCACTGGACAGTGATCGGGAGCAGGAACCCTGGCTGATTTCCTCTCTCCCAGTCTAACCCAGGGATCACTGGACAGTGATCAGGAGCAGGAACCCTGGCTGATTTCCCCTCTCTCTCTCTAACCCAGGGATCACTGGACAGTGATCGGGAGCAGGAACCCTGGCTGATTTCCCCTCTCTCTCTCTCTAACCCAGCGATCATTGGGCAGTGACCAAGAGCGGGAACCCTGGCTGATTTCCCCTTATATCTGGGGCGTCCCCGAGTCAGTCCTGGACTCTGGGTGTGTGCAAGTGGTGAGTGAGTAGGACACTTGGTGAGACTATCTGAGAGCAGGCATAAATGAAGCATCGGCCTGTGCTACTCTGTATAAGTGCCAGCCAGATGTTACTGAAGGTCGTAGAGAGAGAGAGAGAGAGAGAGACAGAGTCAGAGAGTAGAGGGACAGAGAAAGAGACATCGACATAGACAGAGAGACAGGAGGGGAGAGAGGGGCAGAGAGAGAGAGAGAGACAGAGTCAGAGAGTAGAGGGACAGAGAAGGAGACATAGACAGAGAGAGAGACAGGAAGAGAGAGAGGGGCAGAGAGAGAGAGAGAGGGGGGGCAGAGAGAGGAGCATAGATAGAGGGGGACAAGGAAAGAGAGAGGCATACAGGGAGAGAGAGAGAGAGAAAAGAGGGACAGAGAGAGAGAGAGAGAGAGGGCGGGATAGACAGGGAGGGGAGTGAGAGAGAGAAAAGGTGAGAGATAGAGATAAGACACACACCACGCGGGACGGAAAACAAATACACCACACAACCATAATGGATGAATTTTCAAAGCGCTGACGGCGACTGGAAACGGAAATAACGAGCATTACCTGCAGAGGACGTGACAATGGGAGATCCAGTTGGTGGTAATGTCTGCTCTGCTCTCAGTCTCAGTCTCTCACTCGCTCACACACACACATAGCTTGCCTGCGAGGGGTGAGCATCCCAGTCTGAAGCGCACAGCCAAGTGGATGTGAAACGACAGTGTCGGGCTGCTTCTGTAACGTGAACACAGATCGACATGAAAACAATCCAGCAAGCTGATTGGACTGACTGACTGACAGGCAGGCAGCCAGACACTCTGGCCTGGGATCATAACACACACTCTCTCCCCCAACACCGGCTGTGTGTAATCCAATCCCTCACCCCCTGTACATAATCCACACACTCACACCCTGTACATAATCCAGTCCCTCACCCCCTGTACATAATCCACTCCCTCACCCCCTGTACATAATCCACTCCCTCACCCCCTGTACATAATCCACTCCCTCACCCCATGTACATCATCCACTCCCTCACCCCCTGTACATCATCCACTCCCTCACCCCCTGGACATAATCCGCTCCCTCACCCCCTGTACATAATCCAATCCCTCACACCCTGTACATAATCCAATCCCTCACACCCTGTACATAATCCACTCCCTCACACCCTGTACATAATCCACTCCCTCACACCCTGTACATAATACGCTCCCTCACACCCTGTAAATAATCCACTCCCTTACCCCCTGTACATAATCCACTCCCTCACACCCTGTACATAATCCAATCCCTCACCCCCTGTACATAATCCACTCCCTCACACCCTGTACATAATCCACTCCCTCACCCCCTGTACATAATCCACTCCCTCAACCCCTGTACATAATCCACTCCCTCACGCCCTGTACATAATCCACTCCCTCACCCCCTGTACATAATCCACTCCCTCACCTTCTCTACATAATACAATCCCTCACCTCCAGTACATAACCCACTCCATCACCCCCTGTACATAACGCACTCCCTCACCCCCTGTACATAATCCACTCCCTCACATCCTGTACATTATCCACTCCCTCACCCCCTGTACATAATCCACTCCCTCATCCACTGTACATAATCCACTCCCTCACCCCCTATACATAATCCGCTCCCTCACCCCCTGTACATAATCCACTCCCTCACCCCCTGTACATAATCCACACCCTCACCCCCTGTATATAAACCGCACACTCACCCCCTGTACATAATCCACTCCCTCACACCCTGTACATAATCCACTCCCTCACCCCCTGTACATAATCCACTCCCTCAACCCCTGTACATAATCCACTCCCTCACAGCCTGTACATAATCCACTCCCTCACCCCATGTACATTATCCACTCCCTCATCCCCTGTACATAACCGTTCCCTCACCCTCTGTACATAATCCATTCCCTCACCCCCTGTACATAATCCACTCCCTCACCCCCCTGTACATAATCCACTCCCTCATCCCCTGTACATCATCCACTCCCTCACCCCCTGTACATCATCCACTCCCTCACCCCATCTACATAATCCACTCCCTCACCCCCTGTACATAACGCACTCCCTCACACCCTGTACATAATACAATCCCTCACCTCCAGTACATAAACCACTCCATCACCCCCTGTACATAACGCACTCCCTCACCCCCTGTACATCATCCACTCCCTCACATCCCGTACATAATCCACTCCCTCATCCCCTGTAAATAATCCACTCCCTCACCCCCTGTATATAATCCACTCACTCACCCCCTGTACATCATCCACTCCTTCACCCCCTGTACATAATCCACTCCCTCACACCCTGTACATAATACAATCCCTCACCTCCAGTACATAAACCACTCCATCACCCCCTGTACATAACGCACTCCCCTCACCCCTGTACATCATCCACTCCCTCACATCCTGTACATAATCCACTCCCTCATCCCCTGTAAATAATCCACTCCCTCACCCCCTGTATATAATCCACTCACTCACCCCCTGTACATCATCCACTCCCTCACCCCCTGTACATAATCCACTCCCTCACCTCCTGTACATAATCCACTCCCTCACCCCCTGCACATAATCCACTCCCTCACACCCTGTACATAATCCACTCCCTCACACCCTGTACATAATCCACACCCTCACCCCCTGTATATAAACCGCACACTCACCCCCTGTACATAATCCACTCCCTCACACCTGTACATAATACAATCCCTCACCTCAGTACATAAACCACTCCATCACCCCCTGTACATAACGCACTCCCTCACCCCGTGTACATCATCCACTCCCTCACCCCCTGTACATAATCCAATCACTCAACACCTGTACATAATCCACTCCCTCATACCCTGTACATAATCTATTCCCTCACACCCTGGACATAATCCACTCCCTCAAAACCTGTACATAATTCACTCCCTCACACCTGTACATAATCCACTCCCTAACCCCCTGTACATAATCCACTCCCTCACCCCCTGTACATAATCCACTCCCTCACCCCCTGTACATAAACCACTCCCTCACACCCTGTACATAATCCACTCCCTCACCCCCCTGTACATAATCCACTCCCTCACCCCCTGTACATAATCCACTCCCTCACCCCCTGTACATACTCCATTCCCTCACCCCCTGTACATAATCCACTCCCGCACGCCGTGTACATAATCCACTCCCTCACCACCTGTATATAATCCACTCCCTCTTCTCCTGTACATAATACAATCCCTCACCTCCAGTACATAAACCACTCCATCACCCCCTGTACATAACGCACTCCCTCACCCACTGTACATCATCCACTCTCTCACCCCCTGTATATAATCCAATACCTCAACCCTGTACATAATCCACTCCCTCACACCATGTACATTATCCACTCCCTCATCCCATGTACATAATCCACTCCCTCACCCCCTGTACATAATCCAACCCTCACCTCCTGTACATAATCCACGCCCTCACCCCCTATACATAATCCACTCCCTGAGCCCCTGTACATAATCCAGTCCCTCACCCCCTGTACATAATCCAATCCCTCAATCCTTGAACATAATCCAGTCCCTCACACCCTGTACATAATCCACTCCCTCACACCCAGGACATAATCCACTCCCTCACCCCCTGTTCATAATCCACTCCTCACCCTCTGTACATAATCCACTCCCTCAACCCTTGTACATAAACAACTCCCTCAACCCTGTACATAATCCACTCCCTCAGCCCCCTGTACATAATCCAGTCCCTCACCCCCTGTACATAATCCAATCCCTCAATCCCTGAACATAATTCAGTCCCTCACACCCTGTACATAATCCACTCCCTCACACCCTGGACATAATCCACTCCCTCACCCCCTGTACATAATCCACTCCCTCACCCCCTGTACATAATCCACTCCCTCAACCCTTGTACATAAACAACTCCCTCAACCCCTGTACATAATCCACTCCCTTACCCCCTGTACATATTCCACTCCCACACCCCCTGTACATAATCCACTCCCTCACCCCCTGTACATTATCCACTCCCTCACCCCCTGTACATAATGCACTCCCTCACAGCCTGTACATAATCCAATCCCTCACCCCATGTACATAATCCATTCCCTCACCCCCTGTACATAATCCACTCCCTCACCCCCTGTACATAATCCATTCCCACACCCCCTGTACATAATCCATTCCCTCACCAACTGTACAAAATCCACTCACTCACACCCTGTACATAATCCACTCCCTCACACGCCGTGTACATAACCCACTCCCTCACCCCCTGTACATAATCCCCTTCCTCACCTCCTGTACATAATCCACTCTCTCACCTCCTGAACATAATCCTCTACCTCACCCCCTGTATATAATCCACTCCCTCAACCCTTGTACATAAACAACTCCCTCAACCCCTGTACATAATCCACTCCCTTACCCCCTGTACATATTCCACTCCCACACCCCCTGTACATAATCCACTCCCTCACCCCCTGTATATTATCCACTCCCTCACCCACTGTACATAATGCACTCCCTCACAGCCTGTACATAATCCACTCCCTCACCCCATGTACATAATCCATTCCCTCACCCCCTGTACATAATCCACTCCCTCACCCCCTGTACATAATCCATTCCCACACCCCCTGTACATAATCCACTCCCTCACCCCCTGTACATAATCCATTCCCACACCCCCTATACATAATCCACTCCCTCACCAACTGTACAAAATCCACTCACTCACACCCTGTACATAATCCACTCCCTCACACGCCGTGTACATAATCCACTCCCTCACCCCCAGAGCATAATCCCCTCCCTCACCTCCTGTACATATTCCACTCTCTCACCTCCTGAACATAATCCTCTCCCTCACCCCCTGTATATAATCCAATCCCTCACACCCTGTACATAATCCACTCACTCACACCCTGTACATAATCCACTCCCTCACCCCATGTACATAATCCACTCCCTCACACCCTGTACATAATCCACTCCTTCACCCCCTGTACATAATCCACTCCCTCACTCCCTGTACATAATCCAATCCCTCATCCCATGTACAGTATCCACTCCCTCACCCCCTGTACATAATCCACTCCCTCACAACCTGTACATTATCCACTCCCTCACCCCCTGTACATAATCCACACCCTCACACACTGTACATAATCCACTCCCTCACCCCCTGTACATAATCCAGTCCCTCACACCCTGTACATAATCCACTCCCTCACCCCCTGTACATAACACACTCCCTCACCCCATATACATCATCCACTCCCTCACCCCCTGTACATAATCCATTCCCTCAAACCCTTTATATAATCCACTCCATCACACCATGTACATTATCCACTCCCTCATCCCCTGTACATAACCGTTCCCTCACCCTCTGTACATAATCCATTCCCTCACCCCCTGTACATAATCCACTCCCTCACCCCCTGTACATAATCCATTCCCTCTGCCCCTGTACATAATCCACTCCCTCAGCCCCTGTACATAATCCACTCCCTCACCCCCTGTACATAATACACTCACTCACCCCCTGTACATAATCCACTCCCTCAATCCCTGAAAATAATCCAGTCTCTCACACCTTGTACATAATCCACTCCCTCACACCCTGGACATAATCCACTCCCTCACCCCCTGTACATAATCCACTCGCTCACCCCCTGTACATAATCCACTCCCTCACCCCCTGTACATAATCCACTCCCTCACACCCTGTACATAATCCGCTCCCTCACCCCATGTACATAATCCATTCCCTCACCCCCTGTACATAATCCACTCCCTCATCCCCTGTACATAATCCATTCCCACACCACCTGTACATAATCCACTCCCTCACCCACTGTACAAAATCCACTCACTCACACCCTGTACATAATCCACTCCCTCACACGCCGTGTACATATTCCCCTCCCTCACCCCCTGCACATAATCCAATCCCTCACACCCTGTACATAATCCACTCACTCAACCCATGCACATAATCGACTCCCTCACCCCCTGTACATAATCCACTCCCTCACCCCCTGTACATAATCCACCCCCTAACCCCCAGTACAGAAACCACTCCCTCACACCCTGTACATAATCCACTCTCTCACCCCCTGCACAAAATCCACTCCCTCACCCCCGGTACATAATCCACTCCATCACCCCCTGCACATAATCCAATCCCTCACCCCCTGTACATAATCCAATCCCTCACACACTGTACATAATCCACTCCCTCACCTCCTGTACATAATCCACTCCCTCACCCCCTGTACATTATCAACTCCCTCTTCCCCTGTACATAATCCACTCCCTCACCAACGGTACATAATCCACTCCCTCACACCCTGTACATTATCCACTCCCTCACCCCATGTACAGAATGCATTCCCTCACCCCCAGTACATAATCCACTCCCTCATCACCTGTACATAATCCACTCCCTCACACGCCGTGTACATAATCCACTCCCTCACCCACTGTACATATTCCACTCCCTCACCCCCTGTATATAATCCAATTCCTCACATCCTGTACATAATCTACTCCCTCAGCCCGGGTACAAAATCCACTCCCTCACCCCCTGTACATAATCCACTCCCTCACAGCCTGTACATAATCCACTCCCTCACCCCCTGTACATAATCCACTCCCTCTCACACTGTACATAATCCATTCCCTCACCCCCTGTACATAATCCACTCCCTCACCCCCTGTACATAATCCACTCCCTCAGCCCCTGTACATAATCCACTCCCTCAGCCCCTGTACATAATCCACTCCCTCACCCCCTGTACATAATCCACTCGCTCACCCCCTGTACATAATCCACTCCCTCACCCCCTGTACATAATCCACTCCCTCACACCCTGTACATAATCCGCTCCCTCACCCCATGTACATAATCCATTCCCTCACCCCCTGTACATAATCCACTCCCTCAACCCCTGTACATAATCCATTCCCACACCCCCTGTACATAATCCACTCCCTCACCCACTGTACAAAATCCACTCACTCACACCCTGCACATAATCCACTCCCTCACATGCCGTGTACATATTCCCCTCCCTCACCCCCTGCACATAATCCAATCCCTCACCCCCTGTACAAATTCAACTCCCTCACCCCCTGTACATAATCCACACCCTCACCCCCTGTACATAACGCACTCCGTCACCCCCTGTACATCATCGACTCCCTCACCCCCTGTACATAATCCAATCCCTAAACCTCTGTACCTTATCCACTCCATCATAACCTGTACATAATCTATTCCCTCACACCCTGTACATAATCCACTCCCTGACCCCCTGGACATAATCCACTCCCTCACATCCTGTACATAATCCACGCCCTCAAACCCTGTACATTACCCACTCCCTCACACCCTGTACATAATCCACGCCCTAACCCCCTGTACATAGTCCAATCTCTCACCCCCTGCACATAATGCACTCTCTCACACCCTGTACATAATCCACTCCCTAACCCCCAGTACAGAAACCACTCCCTCACACCCTGTACATAATCCACTCTCTCACCCCCTGCACAAAATCCACTCCCTCACCCCCTGTACATAATCCACTCCATCACCCCCTGCACATAATCCAATCCCTCACCCCCTGTACATAATCCAATCCCTCACACACTGTACATAATCCACTCCCTCACCTCCTGTACATAATCCACTCCCTCACCCCCTGTACATTATCAACTCCCTCTTCCCCTGTACATAATCCACTCCCTCACCAACGGTACATAATCCACCCCCTCACACCCTGTACATAATCCACTCCCTCAAAACCTGTACAGAATCCACTCCCTCACCACCTGTACATAATCCACTCCCTCACACCCTGTACATAATACAATCCCTCACCTCCAGTACATAAACCACTCCATCACCCCCTGTACATAACGCACTCCCTCACCCCGTGTACATCATCCACTCCCTCACCCCCTGTACATAATCCAATCACTCAACACCTGTACATAATCCACTCCCTCATACCCTGTACATAATCTATTCCCTCACACCCTGGACATAATCCACTCCCTCAAAACCTGTACATAATTCACTCCCTCACACCCTGTACATAATCCACTCCCTAACCCCCTGTACATAATCCACTCCCTCACCCCCTGTACATAATCCACTCCCTCACCCCCTGTACATAAACCACTCCCTCACACCCTGTACATAATCCACTCCCTCACCCCCTGTACATAATCCACTCCCTCACCCCCTGTACATAATCCACTCCCTCACCCCCTGTACATACTCCATTCCCTCACCCCCTGTACATAATCCACTCCCGCACGCCGTGTACATAATCCACTCCCTCACCACCTGTATATAATCCACTCCCTCTTCTCCTGTACATAATACAATCCCACACCTCCAGTACATAAACCACTCCATCACCCCCTGTACATAACGCACTCCCTCACCCCCTGTACATCATCCACTCTCTCACCCCCTGTATATAATCCAATACCTCAACCCCTGTACATAATCCACTCCCTCACACCATGTACATTATACACTCCCTCATCCCATGTACATAATCCACTCCCTCACCCCCTGTACATAATCCAACCCTCACCTCCTGTACATAATCCACGCCCTCACCCCCTATACATAATCCACTCCCTGAGCCCCTGTACATAATCCAGTCCCTCACCCCCTGTACATAATCCAATCCCTCAATCCTTGAACATAATCCAGTCCCTCACACCCTGTACATAATCCACTCCCTCACACCAAGGACATAATCCACTCCCTCACCCCCTGTTCATAATCCACTCCCTCACCCTCTGTACATAATCCACTCCCTCAACCCTTGTACATAAACAACTCCCTCAACCCCTGTACATAATCCACTCCCTCAGCCCCTGTACATAATCCAGTCCCTCACCCCCTGTACATAATCCAATCCCTCAATCCCTGAACATAATTCAGTCCCTCACACCCTGTACATAATCCACTCCCTCACACCCTGGACATAATCCACTCCCTCACCCCCTGTACATAATCCACTCCCTCACCCCCTGTACATAATCCACTCCCTCAACCCTTGTACATAAACAACTCCCTCAACCCCTGTACATAATCCACTCCCTTACCCCCTGTACATATTCCACTCCCACACCCCCTGTACATAATCCACTCCCTCACCCCCTGTACATTATCCACTCCCTCACCCCCTGTACATAATGCACTCCCTCACAGCCTGTACATAATCCAATCCCTCACCCCATGTACATAATCCATTCCCTCACCCCCTGTACATAATCCACTCCCTCACCCCCTGTACATAATCCATTCCCACACCCCCTGTACATAATCCATTCCCTCACCAACTGTACAAAATCCACTCACTCACACCCTGTACATAATCCACTCCCTCACACGCCGTGTACATAACCCACTCCCTCACCCCCTGTACATAATCCCCTTCCTCACCTCCTGTACATAATCCACTCTCTCACCTCCTGAACATAATCCTCTACCTCACCCCCTGTATATAATCCACTCCCTCAACCCTTGTACATAAACAACTCCCTCAACCCCTGTACATAATCCACTCCCTTACCCCCTGTACATATTCCACTCCCACACCCCCTGTACATAATCCACTCCCTCACCCCCTGTATATTATCCACTCCCTCACCCACTGTACATAATGCACTCCCTCACAGCCTGTACATAATCCACTCCCTCACCCCATGTACATAATCCATTCCCTCACCCCCTGTACATAATCCACTCCCTCACCCCCTGTACATAATCCATTCCCACACCCCCTGTACATAATCCACTCCCTCACCCCCTGTACATAATCCATTCCCACACCCCCTGTACATAATCCACTCCCTCACCAACTGTACAAAATCCACTCACTCACACCCTGTACATAATCCACTCCCTCACACGCCGTGTACATAATCCACTCCCTCACCCCCAGAGCATAATCCCCTCCCTCACCTCCTGTACATATTCCACTCTCTCACCTCCTGAACATAATCCTCTCCCTCACCCCCTGTATATAATCCAATCCCTCACACCCTGTACATAATCCACTCACTCACACCCTGTACATAATCCACTCCCTCACCCCAAGTACATAATCCACTCCCTCACACCCTGTACATAATCCACTCCTTCACCCCCTGTACATAATCCACTCCCTCACTCCCTGTACATAATCCAATCCCTCATCCCATGTACAGTATCCACTCCCTCACCCCCTGTACATAATCCACTCCCTCACAACCTGTACATTATCCACTCCCTCACCCCCTGTACATAATCCACACCCTCACACACTGTACATAATCCACTCCCTCACCCCCTGTACATAATCCAGTCCCTCACACCCTGTACATAATCCACTCCCTCACCCCCTGTACATAACACACTCCCTCACCCCATATACATCATCCACTCCCTCACCCCCTGTACATAATCCATTCCCTCAAACCCTTTATATAATCCACTCCATCACACCATGTACATTATCCACTCCCTCATCCCCTGTACATAACCGTTCCTCACCCTCTGTACATAATCCATTCCCTCACCCCCTGTACATAATCCACTCCCTCACCCCCTGTACATAATCCATTCCCTCTGCCCCTGTACATAATCCACTCCCTCAGCCCCTGTACATAATCCACTCCCTCACCCCCTGTACATAATACACTCACTCACCCCCTGTACATAATCCACTCCCTCAATCCCTGAAAATAATCCAGTCTCTCACACCTTGTACATAATCCACTCCCTCACACCCTGGACATAATCCACTCCCTCACCCCCTGTACATAATCCACTCGCTCACCACCTGTACATAATCCACTCCCTCACCCCCTGTACATAATCCACTCCCTCACACCCTGTACATAATCCGCTCCCTCACCCCATGTACATAATCCATTCCCTCACCCCCTGTACATAATCCACTCCCTCATCCCCTGTACATAATCCATTCCCACACCACCTGTACATAATCCACTCCCTCACCCACTGTACAAAATCCACTCACTCACACCCTGTACATAATCCACTCCCTCACACGCCGTGTACATATTCCCCTCCCTCACCCCCTGCACATAATCCAATCCCTCACACCCTGTACATAATCCACTCACTCAACCCATGCACATAATCGACTCCCTCACCCCCTGTACATAATCCACTCCCTCACCCCCTGTACATAATCCACCCCCTAACCCCCAGTACAGAAACCACTCCCTCACACCCTGTACATAATCCACTCTCTCACCCCCTGCACAAAATCCACTCCCTCACCCCCTGTACATAATCCACTCCATCACCCCCTGCACATAATCCAATCCCTCACCCCCTGTACATAATCCAATCC
Organism: Isurus oxyrinchus; assembly: GCA_026770705.1. NCBI lineage: Eukaryota > Metazoa > Chordata > Chondrichthyes > Lamniformes > Lamnidae > Isurus > Isurus oxyrinchus. Next base: position 168,716 of record JANJGN010001052.1, on the reverse strand, counting down.
CTCACACACTGTACATAATCCACTCCCTCACCTCCTGTACATAATCCACTCCCTCACCCCCTGTACATTATCAACTCCCTCTTCCCCTGTACATAATCCACTCCCTCACCAACGGTACATAATCCACTCCCTCACACCCTGTACATTATCCACTCCCTCACCCCATGTACAGAATGCATTCCCTCACCCCCAGTACATAATCCACTCCCTCATCACCTGTACATAATCCACTCCCTCACACGCCGTGTACATAATCCACTCCCTCACCCACTGTACATATTCCACTCCCTCACCCCCTGTATATAATCCAATTCCTCACATCCTGTACATAATCTACTCCCTCAGCCCGGGTACAAAATCCACTCCCTCACCCCCTGTACATAATCCACTCCCTCACAGCCTGTACATAATCCACTCCCTCACCCCCTGTACATAATCCACTCCCTCTCACACTGTACATAATCCATTCCCTCACCCCCTGTACATAATCCACTCCCTCACCCCCTGTACATAATCCACTCCCTCAGCCCCTGTACATAATCCACTCCCTCAGCCCCTGTACATAATCCACTCCCTCACCCCCTGTACATAATCCACTCGCTCACCCCCTGTACATAATCCACTCCCTCACCCCCTGTACATAATCCACTCCCTCACACACTGTACATAATCCGCTCCCTCACCCCATGTACATAATCCATTCCCACACCCCCTGTACATAATCCACTCCCTCACCCACTGTACAAAATCCACTCACTCACACCCTGCACATAATCCACTCCCTCACATGCCGTGTACATATTCCCCTCCCTCACCCCCTGCACATAATCCAATCCCTCACCCCCTGTACAAATTCAACTCCCTCACCCCCTGTACATAATCCACACCCTCACCCCCTGTACATAACGCACTCCGTCACCCCCTGTACATCATCGACTCCCTCACCCCCTGTACATAATCCAATCCCTAAACCTCTGTACCTTATCCACTCCATCATAACCTGTACATAATCTATTCCCTCACACCCTGTACATAATCCACTCCCTGACCCCCTGGACATAATCCACTCCCTCACATCCTGTACATAATCCACGCCCTCAAACCCTGTACATTACCCACTCCCTCACACCCTGTACATAATCCACGCCCTAACCCCCTGTACATAGTCCAATCTCTCAGCCCCTGCACATAATGCACTCTCTCACACCCTGTACATAATCCACTCCCTAACCCCCAGTACAGAAACCACTCCCTCACACCCTGTACATAATCCACTCTCTCACCCCCTGCACAAAATCCACTCCCTCACCCCCTGTACATAATCCACTCCATCACCCCCTGCACATAATCCAATCCCTCACCCCCTGTACATAATCCAATCCCTCACACACTGTACATAATCCACTCCCTCACCTCCTGTACATAATCCACTCCCTCACCCCCTGTACATTATCAACTCCCTCTTCCCCTGTACATAATCCACTCCCTCACCAACGGTACATAATCCACCCCCTCACACCCTGTACATAATCCACTCCCTCAAAACCTGTACAGAATCCACTCCCTCACCACCTGTACATAATCCACTCCCTCACCTCCTGTACATAATACAATCCCTCACCTCCAGTACATAAACCACTCCATCACCCCCTGTACATAACGCACACCCTCACCCCCTGTACATCATCCACTCCCTCACGCCCTGTACATCATCCACTCCCTCATACCATGTACATAATCCACTCCCTCACCCCCTGTACATAATCCATTCCCTCACCCCCTGTACATAATCCACGCCCTCACCCCCTATACATAATCCACTCCCTGAGCCCCTGTACATAATCCACTCCCTCAGCGCCTGTACATAATCCACTCCCTCACCCCCTGTACATAATCCACTCCCTCAATCCCTGAACATAATCAAGTCCCTCACACCCTGTACATAATCCAATCGCTCACACCCTGGACATAATCCACTCCCTCACACCCTGTACATTATCCAATCCGTCGCCCCATGTACATAATCCATTCCCTCACACCCTGTACATAATCCACACACCCACAAACTGTACATAAACCACTCCCTTACCGACTGTACATAATCCATTCCCTCACTCCCTGCACATAATCCAATCCCTCACCGCCTGTACATAATCCAATCCCTCACACACTGTACATAATCCACTCCCTCACCTCCTGTACATAATCCACTCCCTCACCCCCTGTTCATTATCAACTCCCTCATCCCCTGTACATAATCCCCTCCCTCACCACCGGTACATAATCCACTCCCTCACACCCTGTACATTATCCACTCCCTCACCCCATGTACAGAATCCATTCCCTCACCCCCAGTACATAATCCACTCCCTCATCCCCTGTACATAATCCACTCCCTCACACGCCGTGTACATAATCCACTCCCTCACCCCCTGTACATAATCCACTCCCTCACCTCCTGTACATAATCCACTCACTCAACTCCTGAACATAATCCTCTCCCTCACCCCCTGTATATAAACCAATTCCTCACACCCTGTACATAATCTATTCCCTCAGCCCCTGTACAAAATCCACTCCCTCACCCCCTGTACATAATCCATTCCCACACCCCCTGTACATAATCCATTCCCTCACCAACTGTACAAAATCCACTCACTCACACCCTGTACATAATCCACTCCCTCACACGCCGTGTACATAACCCACTCCCTCAACCCCTGTACATAATCCCCTTCCTCACCTCCTGTACATAATCCACTCTCTCACCTCCTGAACATAATCCTCTACCTCACCCCCTGTATATAATCCACTCCCTCAACCCTTGTACATAAACAACTCCCTCAACCCCTGTACATAATCCACTCCCTTACCCCCTGTACATATTCCACTCCCACACCCCCTGTACATAATCCACTCCCTCACCCCCCTGTATATTATCCACTCCCTCACCCACTGTACATAATGCACTCCCTCACAGCCTGTACATAATCCACTCCCTCACCCCATGTACATAATCCATTCCCTCACCCCCTGTACATAATCCACTCCCTCACCCCCTGTACATAATCCATTCCCACACCCCCTGTACATAATCCACTCCCTCACCCCCTGTACATAATCCATTCCCACACCCCCTGTACATAATCCACTCCCTCACCAACTGTACAAAATCCACTCACTCACACCCTGTACATAATCCACTCCCTCACACGCCGTGTACATAATCCACTCCCTCACCCCCAGAGCATAATCCCCTCCCTCACCTCCTGTACATATTCCACTCTCTCACCTCCTGAACATAATCCTCTCCCTCACCCCCTGTATATAATCCAATCCCTCACACCCTGTACATAATCCACTCACTCACACCCTGTACATAATCCACTCCCTCACCCCATGTACATAATCCACTCCCTCACACCCTGTACATAATCCACTCCTTCACCCCCTGTACATAATCCACTCCCTCACTCCCTGTACATAATCCAATCCCTCATCCCATGTACAGTATCCACTCCCTCACCCCCTGTACATAATCCACTCCCTCACAACCTGTACATTATCCACTCCCTCACCCCCTGTACATAATCCACACCCTCACACACTGTACATAATCCACTCCCTCACCCCCTGTACATAATCCAGTCCCTCACACCCTGTACATAATCCACTCCCTCACCCCCTGTACATAACACACTCCCTCACCCCATATACATCATCCACTCCCTCACCCCCTGTACATAATCCATTCCCTCAAACCCTTTATATAATCCACTCCATCACACCATGTACATTATCCACTCCCTCATCCCCTGTACATAACCGTTCCCTCACCCTCTGTACATAATCCATTCCCTCACCCCCTGTACATAATCCACTCCCTCACCCCCTGTACATAATCCATTCCCTCTGCCCCTGTACATAATCCACTCCCTCAGCCCCTGTACATAATCCACTCCCTCACCCCCTGTACATAATACACTCACTCACCCCCTGTACATAATCCACTCCCTCAATCCCTGAAAATAATCCAGTCTCTCACACCTTGTACATAATCCACTCCCTCACACCCTGGACATAATCCACTCCCTCACCCCCTGTACATAATCCACTCGCTCACCCCCTGTACATAATCCACTCCCTCACCCCCTGTACATAATCCACTCCCTCACACCCTGTACATAATCCGCTCCCTCACCCCATGTACATAATCCATTCCCTCACCCCCTGTACATAATCCACTCCCTCATCCCCTGTACATAATCCATTCCCACACCACCTGTACATAATCCACTCCCTCACCCACTGTACAAAATCCACTCACTCACACCCTGTACATAATCCACTCCCTCACACGCCGTGTACATATTCCCCTCCCTCACCCCCTGCACATAATCCAATCCCTCACACCCTGTACATAATCAACTCACTCAACCCATGCACATAATCGACTCCCTCACCCCCTGTACATAATCCACTCCCTCACCCCCTGTACATAATCCACCCCCTAACCCCCAGTACAGAAACCACTCCCTCACACCCTGTACATAATCCACTCTCTCACCCCCTGCACAAAATCCACTCCCTCACCCCCTGTACATAATCCACTCCATCACCCCCTGCACATAATCCAATCCCTCACCCCCTGTACATAATCCAATCCCTCACACACTGTACATAATCCACTCCCTCACCTCCTGTACATAATCCACTCCCTCACCCCCTGTACATTATCAACTCCCTCTTCCCCTGTACATAATCCACTCCCTCACCAACGGTACATAATCCACTCCCTCACACCCTGTACATTATCCACTCCCTCACCCCATGTACAGAATGCATTCCCTCACCCCCAGTACATAATCCACTCCCTCATCACCTGTACATAATCCACTCCCTCACACGCCGTGTACATAATCCACTCCCTCACCCACTGTACATATTCCACTCCCTCACCCCCTGTATATAATCCAATTCCTCACATCCTGTACATAATCCACTCCCTCACAGCCTGTACATAATCCACTCCCTCACCCCCTGTACATAATCCACTCCCTCTCACACTGTACATAATCCATTCCCTCACCCCCTGTACATAATCCACTCCCTCACCCCCTGTACATAATCCACTCCCTCAGCCCCTGTACATAATCCACTCCCTCAGCCCCTGTACATAATCCACTCCCTCACCCCCTGTACATAATCCACTCGCTCACCCCCTGTACATAATCCACTCCCTCACCCCCTGTACATAATCCACTCCCTCACACACTGTACATAATCCACTCCCTCACCCCCTGTACATAATCCACTCCCTCAACCCCTGTACATAATCCAGTCCCTCACACCCTGTACATAATCCGCTCCCTCACCCCATGTACATAATCCATTCCCACACCCCCTGTACATAATCCACTCCCTCACCCACTGTACAAAATCCACTCACTCACACCCTGCACATAATCCACTCCCTCACATGCCGTGTACATATTCCCCTCCCTCACCCCCTGCACATAATCCAATCCCTCACCCCCTGTACAAATTCAACTCCCTCACCCCCTGTACATAATCCACACCCTCACCCCCTGTACATAACGCACTCCGTCACCCCCTGTACATCATCGACTCCCTCACCCCCTGTACATAATCCAATCCCTAAACCTCTGTACCTTATCCACTCCATCATAACCTGTACATAATCTATTCCCTCACACCCTGTACATAATCCACTCCCTGACCCCCTGGACATAATCCACTCCCTCACATCCTGTACATAATCCACGCCCTCAAACCCTGTACATTACCCACTCCCTCACACCCTGTACATAATCCACGCCCTAACCCCCTGTACATAGTCCAATCTCTCACCCCCTGCACATAATGCACTCTCTCACACCCTGTACATAATCCACTCCCTAACCCCCAGTACAGAAACCACTCCCTCACACCCTGTACATAATCCACTCTCTCACCCCCTGCACAAAATCCACTCCCTCACCCCCTGTACATAATCCACTCCATCACCCCCTGCACATAATCCAATCCCTCACCCCCTGTACATAATCCAATCCCTCACACACTGTACATAATCCACTCCCTCACCTCCTGTACATAATCCACTCCCTCACCCCCTGTACATTATCAACTCCCTCTTCCCCTGTACATAATCCACTCCCTCACCAACGGTACATAATCCACCCCCTCACACCCTGTACATAATCCACTCCCTCAAAACCTGTACAGAATCCACTCCCTCACCACCTGTACATAATCCACTCCCTCACCTCCTGTACATAATACAATCCCTCACCTCCAGTACATAAACCACTCCATCACCCCCTGTACATAACGCACACCCTCACCCCCTGTACATCATCCACTCCCTCACGCCCTGTACATCATCCACTCCCTCATACCATGTACATAATCCACTCCCTCACCCCCTGTACATAATCCATTCCCTCACCCCCTGTACATAATCCACGCCCTCACCCCCTATACATAATCCACTCCCTGAGCCCCTGTACATAATCCACTCCCTCAGCGCCTGTACATAATCCACTCCCTCACCCCCTGTACATAATCCACTCCCTCAATCCCTGAACATAATCAAGTCCCTCACACCCTGTACATAATCCAATCGCTCACACCCTGGACATAATCCACTCCCTCACACCCTGTACATTATCCAATCCGTCGCCCCATGTACATAATCCATTCCCTCACACCCTGTACATAATCCACACACCCACAAACTGTACATAAACCACTCCCTTACCGACTGTACATAATCCACTCCCTCACTCCCTGCACATAATCCAATCCCTCACCCCCTGTACATAATCCAATCCCTCACACACTGTACATAATCCACTCCCTCACCTCCTGTACATAATCCACTCCCTCACCCCCTGTTCATTATCAACTCCCTCATCCCCTGTACATAATCCCCTCCCTCACCACCGGTACATAATCCACTCCCTCACACCCTGTACATTATCCACTCCCTCACCCCATGTACAGAATCCATTCCCTCACCCCCAGTACATAATCCACTCCCTCATCCCCTGTACATAATCCACTCCCTCACACGCCGTGTACATAATCCACTCCCTCACCCCCTGTACATAATCCACTCCCTCACCTCCTGTACATAATCCACTCACTCAACTCCTGAACATAATCCTCTCCCTCACCCCCTGTATATAAACCAATTCCTCACACCCTGTACATAATCTATTCCCTCAGCCCCTGTACAAAATCCACTCTCTCACCCCCTGTACATAATCCACTCCCTCACACCCTGTACATAATCCACTCCCTCACGCCCTGTACATAATCCATTCCCTCACCCCCTGTACATAATCCAATCCCTCATCCCATGTACATAATCCATTCCCTCACCCCCTGTACATAAACCACGCCCTCACCCCCTATACATAATCCACTCCCTCAGCCCCTGTACATAATCCACTCCCTCAGCCCATGTACATAATCCAGTCCCTCACCCCCTGTACATAATCCAATCCCTCAATCCTTGAACATAATCCAGTCCCTCACACCCTGTACATAATCCACTCCCTCATACCCAGGACATAATCCACTCCCTCACCCCCTGTTCATAATCCACTCCCTCACCCTCTGTACATAATCCACTCCCTCAACCCTTGTACATAAACAACTCCCTCAACCCCTGTACATAATCCACTCCCTCAGCCCCTGTACATAATCCAGTCCCTCACCCCCTGTACATAATCCAATCCCTCAATCCCTGAACATAATTCAGTCCCTCACACCCTGTACATAATCCACTCCCTCACACCCTGGACATAATCCACTCCCTCACCCCCTGTACATAATCCACTCCCTCACCCCCTGTACATAATCCACTCCCTCAACCCTTGTACATAAACAACTCCCTCAACCCCTGTACATAATCCACTCCCTTACCCCCTGTACATATTCCACTCCCACACCCCCTGTACATAATCCACTCCCTCACCCCCTGTACAATATCCACTCCCTCACCCCCTGTACATAATGCACTCCCTCACAGCCTGTACATAATCCAATCCCTCACCCCATGTACATAATCCATTCCCTCACCCCCTGTACATAATCCACTCCCTCACCCCCTGTACATAATCCATTCCCACACCCCCTGTACATAATCCATTCCCTCACCAACTGTACAAAATCCACTCACTCACACCCTGTACATAATCCACTCCCTCACACGCCGTGTACATAATCCACTCCCTCACCCCCTGTACATAATCCCCTTCCTCACCTCCTGTACATAATCCACTCTCTCACCTCCTGAACATAATCCTCTACCTCACCCCCTGTATATAATCCACTCCCTCAACCCTTGTACATAAACAACTCCCTCAACCCCTGTACATAATCCACTCCCTTACCCCCTGTACATATTCCACTCCCACACCCCCTGTACATAATCCACTCCCTCACCCCCTGTATATTATCCACTCCCTCACCCACTGTACATAATGCACTCCCTCACAGCCTGTACATAATCCACTCCCTCACCCCATGTACATAATCCATTCCCTCACCCCCTGTACATAATCCACTCCCTCACCCCCTGTACATAATCCATTCCCACACCCCCTGTACATAATCCACTCCCTCACCCCCTGTACATAATCCATTCCCACACCCCCTGTACATAATCCACTCCCTCACCAACTGTACAAAATCCACTCACTCACACCCTGTACATAATCCACTCCCTCACACGCCGTGTACATAATCCACTCCCTCACCCCCAGAGCATAATCCCCTCCCTCACCTCCTGTACATATTCCACTCTCTCACCTCCTGAACATAATCCTCTCCCTCACCCCCTGTATATAATCCAATCCCTCACACCCTGTACATAATCCACTCACTCACACCCTGTACATAATCCACTCCCTCACCCCATGTACTTAATCCACTCCCTCACACCCTGGACATAATCCACTCCTTCACCCCCTGTACATAATCCACTCCCTCACTCCCTGTACATAATCCAATCCCTCATCCCATGTACAGTATCCACTCCCTCACCCCCTGTACATAATCCACTCCCTCACAACCTGTACATTATCCACTCCCTCACCCCCTGTACATAATCCACTCCCTCACACACTGTACATAATCCACTCCCTCACCCCCTGTACATAATCCAGTCCCTCACACCCTGTACATAATCCACTCCCTCACCCCCTGTACATAACACACTCCCTCACCCCCTATACATCATCCACTCCCTCACCCCCTGTACATAATCCATTCCCTCAAACCCTTTATATAATCCACTCCATCACACCATGTACATTATCCACTCCCTCATCCCCTGTACATAACCGTTCCCTCACCCTCTGTACATAATCCATTCCCTCACCCCCTGTACATAATCCACTCCCTCACCCCCTGTACATAATCCATTCCCTCTGCCCCTGTACATAATCCACTCCCTCAGCCCCTGTACATAATCCACTCCCTCACCCCCTGTACATAATACACTCACTCACCCCCTGTACATAATCCACTCCCTCAATCCCTGAAAATAATCCAGTCTCTCACACCTTGTACATAATCCACTCCCTCACACCCTGGACATAATCCACTCCCTCACCCCCTGTACATAATACACTCGCTCACCCCCTGTACATAATCCACTCCCTCACCCCCTGTACATAATCCACTCCCTCACACCCTGTACATAATCCGCTTCCTCACCCCATGTACATAATCCATTCCCTCACCCCCTGTACATAATCCACTCCCTCATCCCCTGTACATAATCCATTCCCACACCACCTGTACATAATCCACTCCCTCACCCACTGTACAAAATCCACTCACTCACAACCTGTACATAATCCACTCCCTCACACGCCGTGTACATATTCCCCTCCCTCACCCCCTGCACATAATCCAATCCCTCACACACTGTACATAATCCACTCACTCAACCCATGCACATAATCGACTCCCTCACCCCCTGTACATAATCCACTCCCTCACCCCCTGTACATAATCCACTCCCTAACCCCCAGTACAGAAACCACTCCCTCACACCCTGTACATAATCCACTCTCTCACCCCCTGCACAAAATCCACTCCCTCACCCCCTGTACATAATCCACTCCATCACCCCCTGCACATAATCCAATCCCTCACCCCCTGTACATAATCCAATCCCTCACACACTGTACATAATCCACTCCCTCATCTCCTGTACATAATCCACTCCCTCACCCCCTGTACATTATCAACTCCCTCTTCCCCTGTACATAATCCACTCCCTCACCAACGGTACATAATCCACTCCCTCACACCCTGTACATTATCCACTCCCTCACCCCATGTACAGAATGCATTCCCTCACCCCCAGTACATAATCCACTCCCTCATCACCTGTACATAATCCACTCCCTCACACGCCGTGTACATAATCCACTCCCTCACCCACTGTACATATTCCACTCCCTCACCCCCTGTATATAATCCAATTCCTCACATCCTGTACATAATCTACTCCCTCAGCCCGGGTACAAAATCCACTCCCTCACCCCCTGTACATAATCCACTCCCTCACAGCCTGTACATAATCCACTCCCTCACCCCCTGTACATAATCCACTCCCTCTCACACTGTACATAATCCATTCCCTCACCCACTGTACATAATCCACTCCCTCACCCCCTGTACATAATCCACTCCCTCAGCCCCTGTACATAATCCACTCCCTCAGCCCCTGTACATAATCCACTCCCTCACCCCCTGTACATAATCCACTCGCTCACCCCCTGTACATAATCCACTCCCTCACCCCCTGTACATAATCCACTCCCTCACACCCTGTACATAATCCGCTCCCTCACCCCATGTACATAATCCATTCCCTCACCCCCTGTACATAATCCACTCCCTCAACCCCTGTACATAATCCATTCCCACACCCCCTGTACATAATCCACTCCCTCACCCACTGTACAAAATCCACTCACTCACACCCTGCACATAATCCACTCCCTCACATGCCGTGTACATATTCCCCTCCCTCACCCCCTGCACATAATCCAATCCCTCACCCCCTGTACAAATTCAACTCCCTCACCCCCTGTACATAATCCACACCCTCACCCCCTGTACATAACGCTCTCCGTCACCCCCTGTACATCATCGACTCCCTCACCCCCTGTACATAATCCAATCCCTAAACCTCTGTACCTTATCCACTCCATCATAACCTGTACATAATCTATTCCCTCACACCCTGTACATAATCCACTCCCTGACCCCCTGGACATAATCCACTCCCTCACATCCTGTACATAATCCACGCCCTCAAACCCTGTACATTACCCACTCTCTCACACCCTGTACATAATCCACTCCCTAACCCCCAGTACAGAAACCACTCCCTCACACCCTGTACATAATCCACTCTCTCACCCCCTGCACAAAATCCACTCCCTCACCCCCTGTACATAATCCACTCCATCACCCCCTGCACATAATCCAATCCCTCACCCCCTGTACATAATCCAATCCCTCACACACTGTACATGATCCACTCCCTCACCTCCTGTACATAATCCACTCCCTCACCCCCTGTACATTATCAACTCCCTCTTCCCCTGTACATAATCCACTCCCTCACCAACGGTACATAATCCACCCCCTCACACCCTGTACATTATCCACTCCCTCACCCCATGTACAGAATCCATTCCCTCACCCCCAGTACATAATCCACTCCCTCACCCCCAGTACATAATCCACTCCCTCACCCCTTGTACATAATCCACTCCCTCACCCCCTGTATATAATCCAATTCCTCACACCCTGTACATAATCTACTCCCTCAGCCCCTGTACAAAATCCACTCCCTCACCCCCTGTACATAATCCACTCCCTCACACCCTGTACATAATCCACTCACTCACCCCCTGTACATAATCTACTCCCTCACCCCCTGTACATAATCCATTCCCTCACCCCCTGTACATAATCCATTCCCTCACCCCTGTACTTAAACCACTCCCTCATGCCCTGTACATAATCCACTCGCTCACCCCCTGTACATAATCCATTCCCTCACCCCCTGTACATAATCCACTCCCTCATGCCCTGTACATAATCCACTCGCTCACCCCCTGTACATAATCCAATCCCTCACACACTGTACATAATCAACTCCCTCACCCCCTGTACATAATCTACTCCCTCACCGCCTGTACATTATCCACTCCCTCATCCCCTGTACATAATCCACTCCCTCACCCCCTGTACATAATCCACGCCCTCACACGCTGTACATAATCCACTCACTCACCCCATGTACAGAATCCACTCCCTCACACCCTGTACATAATCCATTCCCTCACACCCTGTACATAATCAACTCCCTCACCCCCTGTACATAATCCACTCACTCACCCCCTGTACATAATCCATTCCCTCAAACCCTGTACATAAACCACTCCATCACCCCCTGTACATAACGCACTCCCTCACCCCCTGTACATCATCCACTCCCTCACCCCATGTACATAATCCATTCCCTCAAACCCTGTATATAATCCACTCCCTCACCCCCTGTACATAATCCATTCCCTCACCGCCTGTACATAATCCATTCCCTCACCCCCTGTACATAATGCACTCCCTCACCCCCTGTACATAATCCACTCCCTCACACCCTGTACATAAACCACTCCCTCACCCCCTGTACATAATCCACTCCCTCACCCCCTGTACATAATCCGTTCCCTCACCCCCTGTACATAATCCACGCCCTCACCCAATATACATAATCCACTCCCTCAGCCCCTGGACATAATCCACTCCCTCAGCCCCTGTACATAATCCAGTCCCTCACCCCCTGTACATAATCCAATCCCTCAATCCCTGAACATAATTCAGTCCCTCACACCCTGTACATAATCCACTCCCTCACACCCTGGACATAATCCACTCCCTCACCCCCTGTACATAATCCACTCCCTCACCCCCTGTACATAATCCACTCCCTCAACCCTTGTACATAAACAATTCCCTCAACCCCTGTACATAATCCACTCCCTTACCCCCTGTACATATTCCACTCCCACACCCCCTGTACATAATCCACTCCCTCACCCCCTGTACATTATCCACTGACCTCACCCCCTGTACATAATGCACTCCCTCACAGCCTGTACATAATCCAATCCCTCACCCCATGTACATAATCCATTCCCTCACCCCCTGTACATAATCCACTCCCTCACCCCCTGTACATAATCCATTCCCACACCCTCTGTACATAATCCATTCCCTCACCAACTGTACAAAATCCACTCACTCACACCCTGTACATAATCCACTCCCTCACACGCCGTGTACATAATCCACTCCCTCACCCCCTGTACATAATCCCCTTCCTCACCTCCTGTACATAATCCACTCTCTCACCTCCTGAACATAATCCTCTACCTCACCCCCTGTATATAATCCACTCCCTCAACCCTTGTACATAAACAACTCCCTCAACCCCTGTACATAATCCACTCCCTTACCCCCTGTACATATTCCACTCCCACACCCCCTGTACATAATCCACTCCCTCACCCACTGTACATAATGCACTCCCTCACAGCCTGTACATAATCCACTCCCTCACCCCATGTACATAACCCATTCCCTCACCCCCTGTACATAATCCACTCCCTCACCCCCTGTACATAATCCATTCCCACACCCCCTGTACATAATCCACTCCCTCACCAACTGTACAAAATCCACTCACTCACACCCTGTACATAATCCACTCCCTCACACGCCGTGTACATAATCCACTCCCTCACCCCCAGAGCATAATCCCCTCCCTCACCTCCTGTACATATTCCACTCTCTCACCTCCTGAACATAATCCTCTCCCTCACCCCCTGTATATAATCCAATCCCTCACACCCTGTACATAATCCACTCACTCACACCCTGTACATAATCCACTCCCTCACCCCATGTACATAATCCACTCCCTCACACCCTGTACATAATCCACTCCTTCACCCCCTGTACATAATCCACTCCCTCACCCCCTGTACATAATCCACTCCTTCACTCCCTGTACATAATCCAAACCCTCATCCCATGTACATTATCCACTCCCTCACCCCCTGTACATAATCCACTCCCTCACAACCTGTACATTATCCACTCCCTCACCCCCTGTACATAATCCACTCCCTCACACACTGTACATAATCCACTCCCTCACCCCCTGTACATAATCCAGTCCCTCACACCCTGTACATAATCCACTCCCTCACCCCCTGTACATAACACACTCCCTCACCCCCTATACATCATCCACTCCCTCACCCCCTGTACATAATCCATTCCCTCAAACCCTTCATATAATCCACTCCATCACACCATGTACATTATCCACTCCCTCATCCCCTGTACATAACCGTTCCCTCACCCTCTGTACATAATCCATTCCCTCACCCCCTGTACATAATCCACTCCCTCACCCCCTGTACATAATCCACTCCCTCAGCCCCTGTACATAATCCACTCCCTCAGCCCCTGTACATAATCCACTCCCTCACCCCCTGTACATAATACACTCGCTCACCCCCTGTACATAATCCACTCCCTCAATCCCTGAAAATAATCCAGTCCCTCACACCTTGTACATAATCCACTCCCTCACACCCTGGACATAATCCACTCCCTCACCCCCTGTACATAATCCACTCGCTCACCCCCTGTACATAATCCACTCCCTCACCCCCTGTACATAATCCACTCCCTCACACCCTGTACATAATCCGCTCCCTCACCCCATGTACATAATCCATTCCCTCACCCCCTGTACATAATCCACTCCCTCATCCCCTGTACATAATCCATTCCCACACCACCTGTACATAATCAACTCCCTCACCCACTGTACAAAATCCACTCACTCACACCCTGTACATAATCCACTCCCTCACACGCCGTGTACATATTCCCCTCCCTCACCCCCTGCACATAATCCAATCCCTCACACCCTGTACATAATCCACTCACTCAACCCATGCACATAATCGACTCCCTCACCCCCTGTACATAATCCACTCCCTCACCCCCTGTACATAATCCACTCCCTAACCCCCAATACAGAAACCACTCCCTCACACCCTGTACATAATCCACTCTCTCACCCCCTGCACAAAATCCACTCCCTCACCCCCTGTACATAATCCACTCCATCACCCCCTGCACATAATCCAATCCCTCACCCCCTGTACATAATCCAATCCCTCACACACTGTACATAATCCACTCCCTCACCTCCTGTACATAATCCACTCCCTCACCCCCTGTACATTATCAACTCCCTCTTCCCCTGTACATAATCCACTCCCTCACCAACGGTACATAATCCACTCCCTCACACCCTGTACATTATCCACTCCCTCACCCCATGTACAGAATGCATTCCCTCACCCCCAGTACATAATCCACTCCCTCATCACCTGTACATAATCCACTCCCTCACACACCGTGTACATAATCCACTCCCTCACCCACTGTACATAATCCACTCTCTCACCCCCTGTATATAATCCAATTCCTCACATCCTGTACATAATCTACTCCCTCAGCCCGGGTACAAAATCCACTCCCTCACCCCCTGTACATAATCCACTCCCTCACAGCCTGTACATAATCCACTCCCTCACCCCCTGTACATAATCCACTCCCTCACACACTGTACATAATCCACTCCCTCACCCCCTGTACATAATCCACTCCCTCAACCCCTGTACATAATCCAGTCCCTCACACCCTGTACATAATCCACTCCCTCACCCCCTGTACATAATCCACTCCCTCACCCCATGTACATAATCCATTCCCTCACCCCCTGTACATAAACCACTCCATCACCCACTGTACATCACACACTCCCTCACCCCCTATACATCATCCACTCCCTCACCCCCTGTACATAATCCATTCCCTCAAACCCTTTATATAATCCACTCCATCACACCATGTACATTATCCACTCCCTCATCCCCTGTACATAACCGTTCCCTCACCCTCTGTACATAATCCATTCCCTCACCCCCTGTACATAATCCACTCCCTCACCCCCTGTACATAATCCACTCCCTCAGCCCCTGTACATAATCCACTCCCTCAGCCCCTGTACATAATCCACTCCCTCACCCCCTGTACATAATACACTCGCTCACCCCCCTGTACATAATCCACTCCCTCAATCCCTGAAAATTATCCAGTCCCTCACACCTTGTACATAATCCACTCCCTCACACCCTGGACATAATCCACTCCCTCACCCCCTGTACATAATCCACTCGCTCACCCCCTGTACATAATCCACTCCCTCACCCCCTGTACATAATCCACTCCCTCACACCCTGTACATAATCCGGTCCCTCACCCCATGTACATAATCCATTCCCTCACCCCCTGTACATAATCCACTCCCTCAACCCCTGTACATAATCCATTCCCACACCCCCTGTACATAATCCACTCCCTCACCCACTGTACAAAATCCACTCACTCACACCCTGTACATAATCCACTCCCTCACACGCCGTGTACATATTCCCCTCCCTCACCCCCTGCACATAATCCAATCCCTCACACCCTGTACATAATCCACTCACTCAACCCATGCACATAATCGACTCCCTCACCCCCTGTACATAATCCACTCCCTCACCCCCTGTACATAATCCACTCCCTAACCCCCAGTACAGAAACCACTCCCTCACACCCTGTACATAATCCACTCTCTCACCCCCTGCACAAAATCCACTCCCTCACCCCCTGTACATAATCCACTCCATCACCCCCTGCACATAATCCAATCCCTCCCCCCCTGTACATAATCCAATCCCTCACACACTGTACATAATCCACTCCCTCACCTCCTGTACATAATCCACTCCCTCACCCCCTGTACATTATCAACTCCCTCTTCCCCTGCACATAATCCACTCCCTCACCAACGGTACATAATCCACTCCCTCACACCCTGTACATTATCCACTCCCTCACCCCATGTACAGAATCCATTCCCTCACCCCCAGTACATAATCCACTCCCTCATCAGCTGTACATAATCCACTCCCTCACACGCCGTGTACATAATCCACTCCCTCACCCACTGTACATAATCCACTCCCTCACCCCCTGTATATAATCCAATTCCTCACATCCTGTACATAATGTACTCCCTCAGCCCAGGTACAAAATCCACTCCCTCACCCCCTGTACATAATCCACTCCCTCACACCCTGTACATAATCCACTCCCTCACCCCCTGTACATAATCCACTCCCTCACCCCCTGTACATAATACATTCCCTCACCCCCTGTACATAATACACTCCCTGACGCCCTGTACATAATCCACTCGCTCACCACCTGTACATAATACAATCCCTCACCCCCTGTTCAAAATCCACTCCCTCACACCCTGTACATAATCCAATCCCTCACACACTGTAAATAATCTACTCCCTCACCCCCTGGACATAATCTACTCCCTCACCGCCGGTACATTATCCAATCCCTCATCCCCTGTACATAATCCACTCCCTCACCCCCTGTACATAATCCATTCCCTCATCCCCTGTACATAATCCACTCTCTCACCCCCTGCACAAAATCCACTCCCTCACCCCCTGTACATAATCCACTCCATCAACCCCTGCACATAATCCAAACCCTCACCCCCTGTACATAATCCAATCCCTCACACACTGTACATAATCCACTCCCTCACCTCCTGTACATAATCCACTCCCTCACCCCCTGTACATTATCAACTCCCTCTTCCCCTGCACATAATCCACTCCCTCACCAACGGTACATAATCCACTCCCTCACACCCTGAACATTATCCACTCCCTCACCCCATGTACAGAATCCATTCCCTCACCCCCAGTACATAATCCACTCCCTCACACCCTGTACATAAACCACTCCCTCACCCCCTGTACATAATCCCCTTCCTCACCTCCTGTACATAATCCACTCTCTCACCTCCTGAACATAATCCTTTACCTCACCCCCTGTATATAATCCACTCCCTCAACCCTTGTACATAAACAACTCCCTCAACCCCTGTACATAATCCACTCCCTTACCCCCTGTATATATTCCACTCCCACACCCCCTGTACATAATCCACTCCCTCTCCCCCTGTATATTATCCACTCCCTCACCCACTGTACATAATGCACTCCCTCACTGCCTGTACATAATCCACTCCCTCACCCCATGTACATAACCCATTCCCACACCCCCTGTACATAATCCACTCCCTCACCCCCTGTACATAATCCATTCCCACACCCCCTGTACATAATCCACTCCCTCACCAACTGTACAAAATCCACTCACTCACACCCTGTACATAATCCACTCCCTCACACGCCGTGTACATAATCCACTCCCTCACCCCCAGAGCATAATCCCCTCCCTCACCTCCTGTACATATTCCACTCTCTCACCTCCTGAACATAATCCTCTCCCTCACCCCCTGTATATAATCCAATCTCTCACACCCTGTACATAATCCACTCACTCACACCCTGTACATAATCCACTCCCTCACCCCATGTACATAATCCACTCCCTCACACCCTGTACATAATCCACTCCTTCACCCCCTGTACATAATCCACTCCTTCACTCCCTGTACATAATCCAATCCCTCATCCCATGTACATTATCCACTCCCTCACCCCCTGTACATAATCCACTCCCTCACAACCTGTACATTATCCACTCCCTCACCCCCTGTACATAATCCACTCCCTCACACACTGTACATAATCCACTCCCTCACCCCCTGTACATAATCCAGTCCCTCACACCCTGTACATAATTCAGTCCCACACACCCTGTACATAACCCACTCCCTCACCCCCTATACATCATTCACTCCCTCACCCCCTGTACATAATCCATTCCCTCAAACCCTTTATATAATCCACTCCATCACACCATGTACATTATCCACTCCCTCATCCCCTGTACATAACCGTTCCCTCACCCTCTGTACATAATCCATTCCCTCACCCCCTGTACATAATCCACTCCCTCACCCCCTGTACATAATCCACTCCCTCAGCCCCTGTACATAATCCACTCCCTCAGCCCCTGTACATAATCCACTCCCTCACCCCCTGTACATAATACACTCGCTCACCCCCTGTACATAATCCACTCCCTCAATCCCTGAAAATAATCCAGTCCCTCACACCTTGTACATAATCCACTCCCTCACACCCTGGACATAATCCACTCCCTCACCCCCTGTACATAATCCACTCGCTCACCCCCTGTACATAATCCACACCCTCACCCCCTGTACATAATCCACTCCCTCACACCCTGTACATAATCCGCTCCCTCACCCCATGTACATAATCCATTCCCTCACCCCCTGTACATAATCCACTCCCTCATCCCCTGTACATAATCCATTCCCACACCACCTGTACATAATCCACTCCCTCACCCACTGTACAAAATCCACTCACTCACACCCTGTACATAATCCACTCCCTCACACGCCGTGTACATATTCCCCTCCCTCACCCCCTGCACATAATCCAATCCCTCACACCCTGTACATAATCCACTCACTCAACCCATGCACATAATCGACTCCCTCACCCCCTGTACATAATCCACTCCCTCACCCCCTGTACATAATCCACTCCCTAACCCCCAATACAGAAACCACTCCCTCACACCCTGCACATAATCCACTCTCTCACCCCCTGCACAAAATCCACTCCCTCACCCCCTGTACATAATCCACTCCATCACCCCTTGCACATAATCCAATCCCTCACCCCCTGTACATAATCCAATCCCTCACACACTGTACATAATCCACTCCCTCACCTCCTGTACATAATCCACTCCCTCACCCCCTGTACATAATCCACTCGCTCACCCCCTGTACATAATCCACTCCCTCACCCCCTGTACATAATCCACTCCCTCACACCCTGTACATAATCCGCTCCCTCACCCCATGTACATAATCCATTCCCTCACCCCCTGTACATAATCCACTCCCTCACCCACTGTACAAAATCCACTCACTCACACCCGGTACATAATCCACTCCCTCACACGCCGTGTACATATTCCCCTCCCTCACCCCCTGCACATAATCCAATCCCTCACACCCTGTACATAATCCACTCACTCAAACCATGCACATAATCGACTCCCTCACCCCCTGTACATAATCCACTCCCTCACCCCCTGTACATAATCCACTCCCTAACCCCCAGTACAGAAACCACTCCCTCACACCCTGTACATAATCCACTCTCTCACCCCCTGCACAAAATCCACTCCCTCACCCCCTGTACATAATCCACTCCATCACCCCCTGCACATAATCCAATCCCTCACCCCCTGTACATAATCCAATCCCTCACACACTGTACATAATCCACTCCCTCACCTCCTGTACATAATCCACTCCCTCACCCCCTGTACATTATCAACTCCCTCTTCCCCTGCACATAATCCACTCCCTCACCAACGGTACATAATCCACTCCCTCACACCCTGTACATTATCCACTCCCTCACCCCATGTACAGAATCCATTCCCTCACCCCCAGTACATAATCCACTCCCTCATCAGCTGTACATAATCCACTCCCTCACACGCCGTGTACATAATCCACTCCCTCACCCACTGTACATAATCCACTCCCTCACCCCCTGTATATAATCCAATTCCTCACATCCTGTACATAATGTACTCCCTCAGCCCAGGTACAAAATACACTCCCTCACCCCCTGTACATAATCCACTCCCTCACACCCTGTACATAATCCACTCCCTCACCCCCTGTACATAATCCACTCCCTCACCCCCTGTACATAATCCATTCCCTCACCCCCTGTACATAATCCACTCCCTGACGCCCTGTACATAATCCACTCGCTCACCACCTGTACATAATACAATCCCTCACCCCCTGTTCAAAATCCACTCCCTCACACCCTGTACATAATCCAATCCCTCACACACTGTAAATAATCTACTCCCTCACCCTCTGGACATAATCTACTCCCTCACCGCCGGTACATTATCCAATCCCTCATCCCCTGTACATAATCCACTCCCTCACCCCCTGTACATAATCCATTCCCTCACACGCTGTACATAATCCACTCGCTCACCCCATGTACATAATCCATTCCCTCACACCCGGTACATAATCAACTCCCTCACCCCCTGTACATAATCCACTCACTCACCCCCTGTACATAATCCATTCCCTCAAACCCTGTACATAAACCACTCCATCACCCCCTGTACATAACGCACTCCCTCACCCCCTGTACATCATCCACTCCCTCACCCCCTGTACATAACCCATTCCCTGAAACCCAGTATATAATCCACTCCCTCACCGCCTGTACATAATCCATTCCCTCACCCCCTGTACATAATACACTCCCTCACCCCCTGTACATAATCCACTCCCTCACACCCTGCACATAATACACTCCCTCACCCCATGTACATAATCCATTCCCTCACCCCCTGTACATAATCCACTCCGTCACCCCCTATACATATTCCACTCCCTCAGCCCCTGTACATAATCCATTCCCTCAGCTCCTGTACATAATCCACTCCCTCACCCCCTGTACATAAACCACTCCCTCAATCCCTGAACATAATGCAGTCCCTCACACCCTGTACATAATCCACTCCCTCACATCCTGGACATAATCCACTCCCTCACCCCCTGTACATAATCCACTCCCTCACCTCCTGTACATAATCCACTCCCTCACGCCATGTTCCTAATCCACTTCCTCAGGCTCTGTACATAATCCACACCGTCACCCTCTGTACATAATCCACTCCCTCACACCCTGTACATAATCCAAACCCTCACAACCTGCACATAATCCACTCCCTCACCTCTTGTACATAATCCACTCCCTCACCCCCTGTACATAATCCACTCCTTCACCCCCTGTACATAATCCACTCCTTCGCCCCCTGGACATAATCCACTCCCTCACCCCCTGTACATAATCCACTCCCTCACCCCCTATACATCATCCACTCCCTCACCCCCTGTACATAATCCATTCCCTCAAACCCTTTATATAATCCACTCCATCACACCATGTACATTATCCACTCCCTCATCCCCTGTACATAACCGTTCCCTCACCCTCTGTACATAATCCATTCCCTCACCCCCTGTACATAATCCACTCCCTCACCCCCTGTACATCATCCACTCCCTCAGCCCCTGTACATAATCCACTCCCTCAGCCCCTGTACATAATCCACTCCCTCACCCCCTGTACATAATACACTCGCTCACCCCCTGTACATAATCCACTCCCTCAATCCCTGAAAATAATCCAGTCCCTCACACCTTGTACATAATCCACTCCCTCACACCCTGGACATAATCCACTCCCTCACCCCCTGTACATAATCCACTCGCTCACCCCCCTGTACATAATCCACTCCCTCACCCCCTGTACATAATCCACTCCCTCACACCCTGTACATAATCCGCTCCCTCACCCCATGTACATAATCCATTCCCTCACCCCCTGTACATAATCCACTCCCTCAACCCCTGTACATAATCCATTCCCACACCCCCTGTACATAATCCACACCCTCACCCACTGTACAAAATCCACTCACTCACACCCTGTACATAATCCACTCCCTCACACGCCGTGTACATATTCCCCTCCCTCACCCCCTGCACATAATCCAATCCCTCACACCCTGTACATAATCCACTCACTCAACCCATGCACATAATCGACTCCCTCACCCCCTGTACATAATCCACTCCCTCACCCCCTGTACATAATCCACTCCCTAACCCCCAGTACAGAAACCACTCCCTCACACCCTGTACATAATCCACTCTCTCACCCCCTGCACAAAATCCACTCCCTCACCCCCTGTACATAATCCACTCCATCACCCCCTGCACAAAATCCAAACCCTCACCCCCTGTACATAATCCAATCCCTCACACACTGTACATAATCCACTCCCTCACCTCCTGTACATAATCCACTCCCTCACCCCCTGTACATTATCAACTCCCTCTTCCCCTGCACATAATCCACTCCCTCACCAACGGTACATAATCCACTCCCTCACACCCTGAACATTATCCACTCCCTCACCCCATGTACAGAATCCATTCCCTCACCCCCAGTACATAATCCACTCCATCACCCCCTGCACATAATCCAATCCCTCACCCCCTGTACATAATCCAATCCCTCACACACTGTACATAATCCACTCCCTCACCTCCTGTACATAATCCACTCCCTCACCCCCTGTACATTATCAACTCCCTCTTCCCCTGCACATAATCCACTCCCTCACCAACGGTACATAATCCACTCCCTCACACCCTGTACATTATCCACTCCCTCACCCCATGTACAGAATCCATTCCCTCACCCCCAGTACATAATCCACTCCCTCATCAGCTGTACATAATCCACTCCCTCACACGCCGTGTACATAATCCACTCCCTCACCCACTGTACATAATCCACTCCCTCACCCCCTGTATATAATCCAATTCCTCACATCCTGTACATAATGTACTCCCTCAGCCCAGGTACAAAATACACTCCCTCACCCCCTGTACATAATCCACTCCCTCACACCCTGTACATAATCCACTCCCTCACCCCCTGTACATAATCCACTCCCTCACCCCCTGTACATAATCCATTCCCTCACCCCCTGTACATAATCCACTCCCTGACGCCCTGTACATAATCCACTCGCTCACCACCTGAACATAATACAATCCCTCACCCCCTGTTCAAAATCCACTCCCTCACACCCTGTACATAATCCAATCCCTCACACACTGTAAATAATCTACTCCCTCACCCTCTGGACATAATCTATTCCCTCACCGCCGGTACATTATCCAATCCCTCATCCCCTGTACATAATCCACTCCCTCACCCCCTGTACATAATCCATTCCCTCACACGCTGTACATAATCCACTCGCTCACCCCATGTACATAATCCATTCCCTCACACCCGGTACATAATCAACTCCCTCACCCCCTGTACATAATCCACTCACTCACCCCCTGTACATAATCCATTCCCTCAAACCCTGTACATAAACCACTCCATCACCCCCTGTACATAACGCACTCCCTCACCCCCTGTACATCATCCACTCCCTCACCCCCTGTACATAACCCATTCCCTGAAACCCAGTATATAATCCACTCCCTCACCGCCTGTACATAATCCATTCCCTCACCCCCTGTACATAATACACTCCCTCACCCCCTGTACATAATCCACTCCCTCACACCCTGCACATAATACACTCCCTCACCCCATGTACATAATCCATTCCCTCACCCCCTGTACATAATCCACTCCGTCACCCCCTATACATATTCCACTCCCTCAGCCCCTGTACATAATCCATTCCCTCAGCTCCTGTACATAATCCACTCCCTCACCCCCTGTACATAAACCACTCCCTCAATCCCTGAACATAATGCAGTCCCTCACACCCTGTACATAATCCACTCCCTCACATCCTGGACATAATCCACTCCCTCACCCCCTGTACATAATCCACTCCCTCACCTCCTGTACATAATCCACTCCCTCACGCCATGTTCCTAATCCACTTCCTCAGGCTCTGTACATAATCCACACCGTCACCCTATGTACATAATCCACTCCCTCACACCCTGTACATAATCCAAACCCTCACACCCTGCACATAATCCACTCCCTCACCTCTTGTACATAATCCACTCCCTCACCCCCTGTACATAATCCACTCCTTCACCCCCTGTACATAATCCACTCCTTCGCCCCCTGGACATAATCCACTCCCTCACCCCCTGTACATAATCCACTCCCTCACCCCCTATACATCATCCACTCCCTCACCCCCTGTACATAATCCATTCCCTCAAACCCTTTATATAATCCACTCCATCACACCATGTACATTATCCACTCCCTCATCCCCTGTACATAACCGTTCCCTCACCCTCTGTACATAATCCATTCCCTCACCCCCTGTACATAATCCACTCCCTCACCCCCTGTACATCATCCACTCCCTCAGCCCCTGTACATAATCCACTCCCTCAGCCCCTGTACATAATCCACTCCCTCACCCCCTGTACATAATACACTCGCTCACCCCCTGTACATAATCCACTCCCTCAATCCCTGAAAATAATCCAGTCCCTCACACCTTGTACATAATCCACTCCCTCACACCCTGGACATAATCCACTCCCTCACCCCCTGTACATAATCCACTCGCTCACCCCCTGTACATAATCCACTCCCTCACCCCCTGTACATAATCCACTCCCTCACACCCTGTACATAATCCGCTCCCTCACCCCATGTACATAATCCATTCCCTCACCCCCTGTACATAATCCACTCCCTCAACCCCTGTACATAATCCATTCCCACACCCCCTGTACATAATCCACACCCTCACCCACTGTACAAAATCCACTCACTCACACCCTGTACATAATCCACTCCCTCACACGCCGTGTACATATTCCCCTCCCTCACCCCCTGCACATAATCCAATCCCTCACACCCTGTACATAATCCACTCACTCAACCCATGCACATAATCGACTCCCTCACCCCCTGTACATAATCCACTCCCTCACCCCCTGTACATAATCCACTCCCTAACCCCCAGTACAGAAACCACTCCCTCACACCCTGTACATAATCCACTCTCTCACCCCCTGCACAAAATCCACTCCCTCACCCCCTGTACATAATCCACTCCATCACCCCCTGCACAAAATCCAAACCCTCACCCCCTGTACATAATCCAATCCCTCACACACTGTACATAATCCACTCCCTCACCTCCTGTACATAATCCACTCCCTCACCCCCTGTACATTATCAACTCCCTCTTCCCCTGCACATAATCCACTCCCTCACCAACGGTACATAATCCACTCCCTCACACCCTGAACATTATCCACTCCCTCACCCCATGTACAGAATCCATTCCCTCACCCCCAGTACATAATCCACTCCCTCACACCCTGTACATAAACCACTCCCTCACCCCCTGTACATAATCCCCTTCCTCACCTCCTGTACATAATCCACTCTCTCACCTCCTGAACATAATCCTCTACCTCACCCCCTGTATATAATCCACTCCCTCAACCCTTGTACATAAACAACTCCCTCAACCCCTGTACATAATCCACTCCCTTACCCCCTGTACATATTCCACTCCCACACCCCCTGTACATAATCCACTCCCTCACCCCCTGTATATTATCCACTCCCTCACCCACTGTACATAATGCACTCCCTCACAGCCTGTACATAATCCACTCCCTCACCCCATGTACATAACCCATTCCCTCACCCCCTGTACATAATCCACTCCCTCACCCCCTGTACATAATCCATTCCCACACCCCCTGTACATAATCCACTCCCTCACCAACTGTACAAAATCCACTCACTCACACCCTGTACATAATCCACTCCCTCACACGCCGTGTACATAATCCACTCCCTCACCCCCAGAGCATAATCCCCTCCCTCACCTCCTGTACATATTCCACTCTCTCACCTCCTGAACATAATCCTCTCCCTCACCCCCTGTATATAATCCAATCCCTCATACCCTGTACATAATCCACTCACTCATACCCTGTACATAATCCACTCCCTCACCCCATGTACATAATCCACTCCCTCACACCCTGTACATAATCCACTCCTTCACCCCCTGTACATAATCCACTCCTTCACTCCCTGTACATAATCCAATCCCTCATCCCATGTACATTATCCACTCCCTCACCCCCTGTACATAATCCACTCCCTCACAACCTGTACATTATCCACTCCCTCACCCCCTGTACATAATCCACTCCCTCACACACTGTACATAATCCGCTCCCTCACCCCATGTACATAATCCATTCCCTCACCCCCTGTACATAATCCACTCCCTCATCCCCTGTACATAATCCATTCCCACACCACCTGTACATAATCCACTCCCTCACCCACTGTACAAAATCCACTCACTCACACCCTGTACATAATCCACTCCCTCACACCCTGTACATAATCCGCTCCCTCACCCCATGTACATAATCCATTCCCTCACCCCCTGTACATAATCCACTCCCTCATCCCCTGTACATAATCCATTCCCACACCACCTGTACATAATCCACTCCCTCACCCCCTGTACATAATCCACTCCCTAACCCCCAGTACAGAAACCACTCCCTCACACCCTGTACATAATCCACTCTCTCACCCCCTGCACAAAATCCACTCCCTCACCCCCTGTACATAATCCACTCCATCACCCCCTGCACATAATCCAATCCCTCACCCCCTGTACATAATCCAATCCCTCACACACTGTACATAATCCACTCCCTCACCTCCTGTACATAATCCACTCCCTCACCCCCTGTACATTATCAACTCCCTCTTCCCCTGCACATAATCCACTCCCTCACCAACGGTACATAATCCACTCCCTCACACCCTGTACATTATCCACTCCCTCACCCCATGTACAGAATCCATTCCCTCACCCCCAGTAGATAATCCACTCCCTCATCAGCTGTACATAATCCACTCCCTCACACGCCGTGTACATAATCCACTCCCTCACCCACTGTACATAATCCACTCCCTCACCCCCTGTATATAATCCAATTCCTCACATCCTGTACATAATGTACTCCCTCAGCCCAGGTACAAAATACACTCCCTCACCCCCTGTACATAATCCACTCCCTCACACCCTGTACATAATCCACTCCCTCACCCCCTGTACATAATCCACTCCCTCACCCCCTGTACATAATCCATTCCCTCACCCCCTGTACATAATCCACTCCCTGACGCCCTGTACATAATCCACTCGCTCACCACCTGTACATAATACAATCCCTCACCCCCTGTTCAAAATCCACTCCCTCACACCCTGTACATAATCCAATCCCTCACACACTGTAAATAATCTACTCCCTCACCCCCTGGACATAATCTACTCCCTCACCGCCGGTACATTATCCAATCCCTCATCCCCTGTACATAATCCACTCCCTCACCCCCTGTACATAATCCATTCCCTCACACGCTGTACATAATCCACTCGCTCACCCCATGTACATAATCCATTCCCTCACACCCTGTACATAATCAACTCCCTCACCCTCTGTACATAATCCACTCACTCACCCCCTGTACATAATCCATTCCCTCAAACCCTGTACATAAACCACTCCATCACCCCCTGTACATAACGCACTCCCTCACCCCCTGTACATCATCCACTCCCTCACCCCCTGTACATAACCCATTCCCTGAAACCCAGTATATAATCCACTCCCTCACCGCCTGTACATAATCCATTCCCTCACCCCCTGTACATAATGCACTCCCTTCACCCCCTGTACATAATCCACTCCCTCACACCCTGCACATAATACTCTCCCTCACCCCATGTACATAATCCATTCCCTCACCCCCTGTACATAATCCACTCCCTCACCCCCTATACATATTCCACTCCCTCAGCCCCTGTACATAATCCATTCCCTCAGCTCCAGTACATAATCCACTCCCTCACCCCCTGTACATAAACCACTCCCTCAATCCCTGAACATAATGCAGTCCCTCACACCCTGTACATAATCCATTCCCTCACATCCTGGACATAATCCACTCCCTCACCCCCTGTACATAATCCACTCCCTCACCTCCTGTACATAATCCACTCCCTCACGCCATGTTCCTAATCCACTTCCTCAGGCTCTGTACATAATCCACACCGTCACCCTCTGTACATAATCCACTCCCTCACACCCTGTACATAATCCAAACCCTCACACCCTGCACATAATCCACTCCCTCACCTCTTGTACATAATCCACTCCCTCACCCCCTGTACATAATCCACTCCTTCACTCCCTGTACATAATCCACTCCTTCGCCCCCTGGACATAATCCACTCCCTCACCCCATGTATATAATCCACTCCCTCACCCCCTATACATCATCCACTCCCTCACCCCCTGTACATAATCCATTCCCTCAAACCCTTTATATAATCCACTCCATCACACCATGTACATTATCCACTCCCTCATCCCCTGTACATAACCGTTCCCTCACCCTCTGTACATAATCCATTCCCTCACCCCCTGTACATAATCCACTCCCTCACCCCCTGTACATCATCCACTCCCTCAGCCCCTGTACATAATCCACTCCCTCAGCCCCTGTACATAATCCACTCCCTCAGCCCCTGTACATAATACACTCGCTCACCCCCTGTACATAATCCACTCCCTCAATCCCTGAAAATAATCCAGTCCCTCACACCTTGTACATAATCCACTCCCTCACACCCTGGACATAATCCACTCCCTCACCCCCTGTACATAATCCACTCGCTCACCCCCTGTACATAATCCACTCCCTCACCCCCTGTACATAATCCACTCCCTCACACCCTGTACATAATCCACTCCCTCACCCCATGTACATAATCCATTCCCTCACCCCCTGTACATAATCCACTCCCTCAAACCCTGTACATAATCCATTCCCACACCCCCTGTACATAATCCACACCCTCACCCACTGTACAATATCCACTCACTCACACCCTGTACAAAATCCACTCCCTCACACGCCGTGTACATATTCCCCTCCCTCACCCCCTGCACATAATCCAATCCCTCACACCCTGTACATAATCCACTCACTCAACCCATGCACATAATCGACTCCCTCACCCCCTGTACATAATCCACTCCCTCACCCCCTGTACATAATCCACTCCCTAACCCCCAGTACAGAAACCACTCCCTCACACCCTGTACATAATCCACTCTCTCACCCCCTGCACAAAATCCACTCCCTCACCCCCTGTACATAATCCACTCCATCACCCCCTGCACATAATCCAAACCCTCACCCCCTGTACATAATCCAATCCCTCACACACTGTACATAATCCACTCCCTCACCTCCTGTACATAATCCACTCCCTCACCCCCTGTACATTATCAACTCACTCTTCCCCTGCACATAATCCACTCCCTCACCAACGGTACATAATCCACTCCCTCACACCCTGAACATTATCCACTCCCTCACCCCATGTACAGAATCCATTCCCTCACCCCCAGTACATAATCCACTCCCTCACACCCTGTACATAAACCACTCCCTCACCCCCTGTACATAATCCCCTTCCTCACCTCCTGTACATAATCCACTCTCTCACCTCCTGAACATAATCCTCTACCTCACCCCCTGTATATAATCCACTCCCTCAACCCTTGTACATAAACAACTCCCTCAACCCCTGTACATAATCCACTCCCTTACCCCCTGTACATATTCCACTCCCACACCCCCTGTACATAATCCACTGCCTCACCCCCTGTATATTATCCACTCCCTCACCCACTGTACATAATGCACTCCCTCACTGCCTGTACATAATCCACTCCCTCACCCCATGTACATAATCCAATCCCTCACACCCTGTACATAATCCAATCACTCACACCCTGTACATAATCCACTCCCTCACCCCATGTACATAATCCACTCCCTCACACCCTGTACATAATCCACTCCTTCACCCCCTGTACATAATCCACTCCTTCACTCCCTGTACATAATCCAATCCCTCATCCCATGTACATTATCCACTCCCTCACCCCCTGTACATAATCCACTCCCTCACAACCTGTATATTATCCACTCCCTCACCCCCTGTACATAATCCACTCCCTCACACACTGTACATAATCCACTCCCTCACCCCCAGAGCATAATCCCCTCCCTCACCTCCTGTACATATTCCACTCTCTCACCTCCTGAACATAATCCTCTCCCTCACCCCCTGTATATAATCCAATCCCTCATACCCTGTACATAATCCACTCACTCATACCCTGTACATAATCCACTCACTCACACCCTGTACATAATCCACTCCCTCACACCCTGTACATAATCCACTCTCTCACACCCTGTACATAATCCACTCCTTCACCCCCTGTACATAATCCACTCCTTCACTCCCTGTACATAATCCAATCCCTCATCCCATGTACATTATCCTCTCCCTCACCCCCTGTACATAATCCACTCCTTCACTCCCTGTACATAATCCAATCCCTCATCCCATGTACATAATCCACTCCCTCACAACCTGTACATTATCCACTCCCTCACCCCCTGTACATAATCCACTCCCTCAGACACTGTACATAATCCACTCCCTCACCCCCTGTACATAATCCAGTCTCTCACACCCTGTACATAATTCAGTCCCTCACACCCTGTACATAACCCACTCCCTCACCCCCTATACATCATTCACTCCCTCACCCCCTGTACATAATCCATTCCCTCAAACCCTTTATATAATCCACTCCATCACACCATGTACATTATCCACTCCCTCATCCCCTGTACATAACCGTTCCCTCACCCTCTGTACATAATCCATTCCCTCACCCCCTGTACATAATCCACTTCCTCACCCCCTGTACATAATCCACTCCCTCAGCCCCTGTACATAATCCACTCCCTCAGCCCCTGTACATAATCCACTCCCTCACCCCCTGTACATAATACACTCGCTCACCCCCTGTACATAATCCACTCCCTCAATCCCTGAAAATAATCCAGTCCCTCACACCTTGTACATAATCCACTCCCTCACACCCTGGACATAATCCACTCCCTCACCCCCTGTACATAATCCACTCGCTCACCCCCTGTACATAATCCACACCCTCACCCCCTGTACATAATCCACTCCCTCACACCCTGTACATAATCCGCTCCCTCACCCCATGTACATAATCCATTCCCTCACCCCCTGTACATAATCCACTCCCTCATCCCCTGTACATAATCCATTCCCACACCACCTGTACATAATCCACTCCCTCACCCACTGTACAAAATCCACTCACTCACACCCTGTACATAATCCACTCCCTCACACCCTGTACATAATCCGCTCCCTCACCCCATGTACATAATCCATTCCCTCACCCCCTGTACATAATCCACTCCCTCATCCCCTGTACATAATCCATTCCCACACCACCTGTACATAATCCACTCCCTCACCCCCTGTACATAATCCACTCCCTAACCCCCAGTACAGAAACCACTCCCTCACACCCTGTACATAATCCACTCTCTCACCCCCTGCACAAAATCCACTCCCTCACCCCCTGTACATAATCCACTCCATCACCCCCTGCACATAATCCAATCCCTCACCCCCTGTACATAATCCAATCCCTCACACACTGTACATAATCCACTCCCTCACCTCCTGTACATAATCCACTCCCTCACCCCCTGTACATTATCAACTCCCTCTTCCCCTGCACATAATCCACTCCCTCACCAACGGTACATAATCCACTCCCTCACACCCTGTACATTATCCACTCCCTCACCCCATGTACAGAATCCATTCCCTCACCCCCAGTAGATAATCCACTCCCTCATCAGCTGTACATAATCCACTCCCTCACACGCCGTGTACATAATCCACTCCCTCACCCACTGTACATAATCCACTCCCTCACCCCCTGTATATAATCCAATTCCTCACATCCTGTACATAATGTACTCCCTCAGCCCAGGTACAAAATACACTCCCTCACCCCCTGTACATAATCCACTCCCTCACACCCTGTACATAATCCACTCCCTCACCCCCTGTACATAATCCACTCCCTCACCCCCTGTACATAATCCATTCCCTCACCCCCTGTACATAATCCACTCCCTGACGCCCTGTACATAATCCACTCGCTCACCACCTGTACATAATACAATCCCTCACCCCCTGTTCAAAATAAACTCCCTCACACCCTGTACATAATCCAATCCCTCACACACTGTAAATAATCTACTCCCTCACCCCCTGGACATAATCTACTCCCTCACCGCCGGTACATTATCCAATCCCTCATCCCCTGTACATAATCCACTCCCTCACCCCCTGTACATAATCCATTCCCTCACACGCTGTACATAATCCACTCGCTCACCCCATGTACATAATCCATTCCCTCACACCCTGTACATAATCAACTCCCTCACCCTCTGTACATAATCCACTCACTCACCCCCTGTACATAATCCATTCCCTCAAACCCTGTACATAAACCACTCCATCACCC
The DNA here is from genome assembly GCA_026770705.1 of Isurus oxyrinchus. Lineage (NCBI taxonomy): Eukaryota > Metazoa > Chordata > Chondrichthyes > Lamniformes > Lamnidae > Isurus > Isurus oxyrinchus. Next base: position 135,346 of record JANJGN010001052.1, on the reverse strand, counting down.
CCTGTACATAACGCACTCCCTCACCCCCTGTACATCATCCACTCCCTCACCCCCTGTACATAACCCATTCCCTGAAACCCAGTATATAATCCACTCCCTCACCGCCTGTACATAATCCATTCCCTCACCCCCTGTACATAATGCACTCCCTTCACCCCCTGTACATAATCCACTCCCTCACACCCTGCACATAATACTCTCCCTCACCCCATGTACATAATCCATTCCCTCACCCCCTGTACATAATCCACTCCCTCACCCCCTATACATATTCCACTCCCTCAGCCCCTGTACATAATCCATTCCCTCAGCTCCAGTACATAATCCACTCCCTCACCCCCTGTACATAAACCACTCCCTCAATCCCTGAACATAATGCAGTCCCTCACACCCTGTACATAATCCATTCCCTCACATCCTGGACATAATCCACTCCCTCACCCCCTGTACATAATCCACTCCCTCACCTCCTGTACATAATCCACTCCCTCACGCCATGTTCCTAATCCACTTCCTCAGGCTCTGTACATAATCCACACCGTCACCCTCTGTACATAATCCACTCCCTCACACCCTGTACATAATCCAAACCCTCACACCCTGCACATAATCCACTCCCTCACCTCTTGTACATAATCCACTCCTTCACTGCCTGTACATAATCCACTCCTTCGCCCCCTGGACATAATCCACTCCCTCACCCCCTGTATATAATCCACTCCCTCACCCCCTATACATCATCCACTCCCTCACCCCCTGTACATAATCCATTCCCTCAAACCCTTTATATAATCCACTCCATCACACCATGTACATTATCCACTCCCTCATCCCCTGTACATAACCGTTCCCTCACCCTCTGTACATAATCCATTCCCTCACCCCCTGTACATAATCCACTCCCTCACCCCCTGTACATCATCCACTCCCTCAGCCCCTGTACATAATCCACTCCCTCACCCCATGTACATAATCCACTCCCTCACACCCTGTACATAATCCACTCCTTCACCCCCTGTACATAATCCACTCCTTCACTCCCTGTACATAATCCAATCCCTCATCCCATGTACATTATCCACTCCCTCACCCCCTGTACATAATCCACTCCCTCACAACCTGTATATTATCCACTCCCTCACCCCCTGTACATAATCCACTCCCTCACACACTGTACATAATCCACTCCCTCACCCCCTGTACATAACACACTCCCTCACCCCCTATACATCATTCACTCCCTCACCCCCTGTACATAATCCATTCCCTCAAACCCTTTATATAATCCACTCCATCACACCATGTACATTATCCACTCCCTCATCCCCTGTACATAACCGTTCCCTCACCCTCTGTACATAATCCATTCCCTCACCCCCTGTACATAATCCAATCCCTCACCCCCTGTACATAATCCCCTCCCTCAGCCCCTGTACATAATCCACTCCCTCAGCCCCTGTACATAATCCACTCCCTCACCCCCTGTACATAATACACTCGCTCACCCCCCTGTACATAATCCACTCCCTCAATCCCTGAAAATAATCCAGTCCCTCACACCTTGTACATAATCCACTCCCTCACACCCTGGACATAATCCACTCCCTCACCCCCTGTACATAATCCACTCGCTCACCCCCTGTACATAATCCACTCCCTCACCCCGTGTACATACTCCACTCCCTCACACCCTGTACATAATCCGCTCCCTCACCCCATGTACATAATCCATTCCCTCACCCCCTGTACATAATCCACTCCCTCATCCCCTGTACATAATCCATTCCCACACCACCTGTACATAATCCACTCCCTCACCCACTGTACAAAATCCACTCACTCACACCCTGTACATAATCCACTCCCTCACACGCCGTGTACATATTCCCCTCCCTCACCCCCTGCACATAATCCAATCCCTCAAACCCTGTACATAATCCACTCACTCAACCCATGCACATAATCGACTCCCTCACCCCCTGTACATAATCCACTCCCTCACCCCCTGTACATAATCCACTCCCTAACCCCCAATACAGAAACCACTCCCTCACACCCTGTACATAATCCACTCCCTCACCCCCTGTACATAATCCACTCCCTCACAGCCTGTACATAATCCACTCCCTCACCCCCTGTACATAATCCACTCCCTCACACACTGTACATAATCCACTCCCTCACCCCCTGTACATAATCCACTCCCTCAACCCCTGTACATAATCCAGTCCCTCACACCCTGTACATAATCCACTCCCTCACCCCCTGTACATAATCCACTCCCTCACCCCATGTACATAATCCATTCCCTCACCCCCTGTACATAAACCACTCCATCACCCCCTGTACATAACACACTCCCTCACCCCCTATACATCATCCACTCCCTCACCCCCTGTACATAATCCATTCCCTCAAACCCTTTATATAATCCACTCCATCACACCATGTACATTATCCACTCCCTCATCCCCTGTACATAACCGTTCCCTCACCCTCTGTACATAATCCATTCCCTCACCCCCTGTACATAATCCACTCCCTCACCCCCTGTACATAATCCACTCCCTCAGCCCCTGTACATAATCCACTCCCTCAGCCCCTGTACATAATCCACTCCCTCACCCGCTGTACATAATACACTCGCTCACCCCCTGTACATAATCCACTCCCTCAATCCCTGAAAATAATCCAGTCCCTCACACCTTGTACATAATCCACTCCCTCACACCCTGGACATAATCCACTCCCTCACGCCCTGTACATAATCCACTCGCTCACCCCCTGTACATAATCCACTCCCTCACCACCTGTAGATAATCCACTCCCTCACACCCTGTACATAATCCGCTCCCTCACCCCATGTACATAATCCATTCCCTCACCCCCTGTACATAATCCACTCCCTCAACCCCTGTACATAATCCATTCCCACACCCCCTGTACATAATCCACTCCCTCACCCACTGTACAAAATCCACTCACTCACACCCTGTACATAATCCACTCCCTCACACGCCGTGTACATATTCCCCTCCCTCACCCCCTGCACATAATCCAATCCCTCACACCCTGTACATAATCCACTCACTCAACCCATGCACATAATCGACTCCCTCACCCCCTGTACATAATCCACTCCCTCACCCCCTGTACATAATCCACTCCCTAACCCCCAGTACAGAAACCACTCCCTCACACCCTGTACATAATCCACTCTCTCACCCCCTGCACAAAATCCACTCCCTCACCCCCTGTACATAATCCACTCCATCACCCCCTGCACATAATCCAATCCCTCACCCCCTGTACATAATCCAATCCCTCACACACTGTACATAATCCACTCCCTCACCTCCTGTACATAATCCACTCCCTCACCCCCTGTACATTATCAACTCCCTCTTCCCCTGCACATAATCCACTCCCTCACCAACGGTACATAATCCACTCCCTCACACCCTGTACATTATCCACTCCCTCACCCCATGTACAGAATCCATTCCCTCACCCCCAGTACATAATCCACTCCCTCATCAGCTGTACATAATCCACTCCCTCACACGCCGTGTACATAATCCACTCCCTCACCCACTGTACATAATCCACTCCCTCACCCCCTGTATATAATCCAATTCCTCACATCCTGTACATAATGTACTCCCTCAGCCCAGGTACAAAATCCACTCCCTCACCCCCTGTACATAATCCACTCCCTCACACCCTGTACATAATCCACTCCCTCACCCCCTGTACATAATCCACTCCCTCACCCCCTGTACATAATCCATTCCCTCACCCCCTGTACATAATCCAGTCCCTGACGCCCTGTACATAATCCACTCGCTCACCACCTGTACATAATACAATCCCTCACCCCCTGTTCAAAATCCACTCCCTCACACCCTGTACATAATCCAATCCCTCACACACTGTAAATAATCTACTCCCTCACCCCCTGGACATAATCTACTCCCTCACCGCCGGTACATTATCCAATCCTTCATCCCCTGTACATAATCCACTCCCTCACCCCCTGTACATAATCCATTCCCTCACACGCTGTACATAATCCACTCGCTCACCCCATGTACATAATCCATTCCCTCACACCCTGTACATAATCAACTCCCTCACCCCCTGTACATAATCCACTCACTCACCCCCTGTACATAATCCATTCCCTCAAACCCTGTACATAAACCACTCCATCACCCCCTGTACATAACGCACTCCCTCACCCCCTGTACATCATCCACTCCCTCACCCCTGTACATAACCCATTCCCTGAAACCCAGTATATAATCCACTCCCTCACCGCCTGTACATAATCCATTCCCTCACCCCCTGTACATAATGCACTCCCTCACCCCCTGTACATAATCCACTCCCTCACACCCTGCACATAATACACTCCCTCACCCCATGTACATAATCCATTCCCTCACCCCCTGTACATAATCCACTCCCTCACCCCCTATACATATTCCACTCCCTCAGCCCCAGTACATAATCCATTCCCTCAGCTCCTGTACATAATCCACTCCCTCACCCCCTGTACATAAACCACTCCCTCAATCCATGAACATAATGCAGTCCCTCACACCCTGTACATAATCCACTCCCTCACATCCTGGACATAATCCACTCCCTCACCCCCTGTACATAATCCACTCCCTCACCTCCTGTACATAATCCACTCCCTCACGCCATGTTCCGAATCCACTTCCTCAGGCTCTGTACATAATCCACACCGTCACCCTCTGTACCTAATCCACTCCCTCACCCCCTGTACATAATCCACTCCCTCACACCCTGCACATAATACTCTCCCTCACCCCATGTACATAATCCATTCCCTCACCCCCTGTACATAATCCACTCCCTCACCCCCTATACATATTCCACTCCCTCAGCCCCTGTACATAATCCATTCCCTCAGCTCCAGTACATAATCCACTCCCTCACCCCCTGTACATAAACCACTCCCTCAATCCCTGAACATAATGCAGTCCCTCACACCCTGTACATAATCCACTCCCTCACATCCTGGACATAATCCACTCCCTCACCCCCTGTACATAATCCACTCCCTCACCTCCTGTACATAATCCACTCCCTCACGCCATGTTCCTAATCCACTTCCTCAGGCTCTGTACATAATCCACACCGTCACCCTCTGTACATAATCCACTCCCTCACACCCTGTACATAATCCAAACCCTCACACCCTGCACATAATCCACTCCCTCACCTCTTGTACATAATCCACTCCCTCACCCCCTGTACATAATCCACTCCTTCACCCCCTGTACATAATCCACTCCTTCGCCCCCTGGACATAATCCACTCCCTCACCCCCTGTACATAATCCACTCCCTCACCCCCTATACATCATCCACTCCCTCACCCCCTGTACATAATCCATTCCCTCAAACCCTTTATATAATCCACTCCATCACACCATGTACATTATCCACTCCCTCATCCCCTGTACATAACCGTTCCCTCACCCTCTGTACATAATCCATTCCCTCACCCCCTGTACATAATCCACTCCCTCACCCCCTGTACATCATCCACTCCCTCAGCCCCTGTACATAATCCACTCCCTCAGCCCCTGTACATAATCCACTCCCTCAGCCCCTGTACATAATACACTCGCTCACCCCCTGTACATAATCCACTCCCTCAATCCCTGAAAATAATCCAGTCCCTCACACCTTGTACATAATCCACTCCCTCACACCCTGGACATAATCCACTCCCTCACCCCCTGTACATAATCCACTCGCTCACCCCCTGTACATAATCCACTCCCTCACCCCCTGTACATAATCCACTCCCTCACACCCTGTACATAATCCGCTCCCTCACCCCATGTACATAATCCATTCCCTCACCCCCTGTACATAATCCACTCCCTCAACCCCTGTACATAATCCATTCCCACACCCCCTGTACATAATCCACACCCTCACCCACTGTACAAAATCCACTCACTCACACCCTGTACAAAATCCACTCCCTCACACGCCGTGTACATATTCCCCTCCCTCACCCCCTGCACATAATCCAATCCCTCACACCCTGTACATAATCCACTCACTCAACCCATGCACATAATCGACTCCCTCACCCCCTGTACATAATCCACTCCCTCACCCCCTGTACATAATCCACTCCCTAACCCCCAGTACAGAAACCACTCCCTCACACCCTGTACATAATCCACTCTCTCACCCCCTGCACAAAATCCACTCCCTCACCCCCTGTACATAATCCACTCCATCACCCCCTGCACATAATCCAAACCCTCACCCCCTGTACATAATCCAATCCCTCACACACTGTACATAATCCACTCCCTCACCTCCTGTACATAATCCACTCCCTCACCCCCTGTACATTATCAACTCCCTCTTCCCCTGCACATAATCCACTCCCTCACCAACGGTACATAATCCACTCCCTCACACCCTGAACATTATCCACTCCCTCACCCCATGTACAGAATCCATTCCCTCACCCCCAGTACATAATCCACTCCCTCACACCCTGTACATAAACCACTCCCTCACCCCCTGTACATAATCCCCTTCCTCACCTCCTGTACATAATCCACTCTCTCACCTCCTGAACATAATCCTCTACCTCACCCCCTGTATATAATCCACTCCCTCAACCCTTGTACATAAACAACTCCCTCAACCCCTGTACATAATCCACTCCCTTACCCCCTGTACATATTCCACTCCCACACCCCCTGTACATAATCCACTCCCTCACCCCCTGTATATTATCCACTCCCTCACCCACTGTACATAATGCACTCCCTCACTGCCTGTACATAATCCACTCCCTCACCCCATGTACATAACCCATTCCCTCACCCCCTGTACATAATCCACTCCCTCACCCCCTGTACATAATCCATTCCCACACCCCCTGTATATAATCCACTCCCTCACCAACTGTACAAAATCCACTCACTCACACCCTGTACATAATCCACTCCCTCACACGCTGTGTACATAATCCACTCCCTCACCCCCAGAGCATAATCCCCTCCCTCACCTCCTGTACATATTCCACTCTCTCACCTCCTGAACATAATCCTCTCCCTCACCCCCTGTATATAATCCAATCCCTCACACCCTGTACATAATCCAATCACTCACACCCTGTACATAATCCACTCCCTCACCCCATGTACATAATCCACTCCCTCACACCCTGTACATAATCCACTCCTTCACCCCCTGTAGATAATCCACTCCTTCACTCCCTGTACATAATCCAATCCCTCATCCCATGTACATTATCCACTCCCTCACCCCCTGTACATAATCCACTCCCTCACAACCTGTATATTATCCACTCCCTCACCCCCTGTACATAATCCACTCCCTCACACACTGTACATAATCCACTCCCTCACCCCCTGTACATAACACACTCCCTCACCCCCTATACATCATTCACTCCCTCACCCCCTGTACATAATCCATTCCCTCAAACCCTTTATATAATCCACTCCATCACACCATGTACATTATCCACTCCCTCATCCCCTGTACATAACCGTTCCCTCACCCTCTGTACATAATCCATTCCCTCACCCCCTGTACATAATCCAATCCCTCACCCCCTGTACATAATCCATTCCCTCAAACCCTTTATATAATCCACTCCATCACACCATGTACATTATCCACTCCCTCATCCCCTGTACATAACCGTTCCCTCACCCTCTGTACATAATCCATTCCCTCACCCCCTGTACATAATCCAATCCCTCACCCCCTGTACATAATCCCCTCCCTCAGCCCCTGTACATAATCCACTCCCTCAGCCCCTGTACATAATCCACTCCCTCACCCCCTGTACATAATACACTCGCTCACCCCCTGTACATAATCCACTCCCTCAATCCCTGAAAATAATCCAGTCCCTCACACCTTGTACATAATCCACTCCCTCACACCCTGGACATAATCCACTCCCTCACCCCCTGTACATAATCCACTCGCTCACCCCCCTGTACATAATCCACTCCCTCACCCCGTGTACATAATCCACTCCCTCACACCCTGTACATAATCCGCTCCCTCACCCCATGTACATAATCCATTCCCTCACCCCCTGTACATAATCCACTCCCTCATCCCCTGTACATAATCCATTCCCACACCACCTGTACATAATCCACTCCCTCACCCACTGTACAAAATCCACTCACTCACACCCTGTACATAATCCACTCCCTCACACGCCGTGTACATATTCCCCTCCCTCACCCCCTGCACATAATCCAATCCCTCAAACCCTGTACATAATCCACTCACTCAACCCATGCACATAATCGACTCCCTCACCCCCTGTACATAATCCACTCCCTCACCCCCTGTACATAATCCACTCCCTAACCCCCAATACAGAAACCACTCCCTCACACCCTGTACATAATCCACTCCCTCACCCCCTGTACATAATCCACTCCCTCACAGCCTGTACATAATCCACTCCCTCACCCCCTGTACATAATCCACTCCCTCACCCCCTGTACATAATCCACTCCCTCACCCCCTGTACATAATCCACTCCCTCACACCCTGTACATTATCCACTCCCTCACCCCATGTACAGAATCCATTCCCTCACCCCCAGTACATAATCCACTCCCTCATCAGCTGTACATAATCCACTCCCTCACACGCCGTGTACATAATCCACTCCCTCACCCACTGTACATAATCCACTCCCTCACCCCCTGTATATAATCCAATTCCTCACATCCTGTACATAATGTACTCCCTCAGCCCAGGTACAAAATCCACTCCCTCACCCCCTGTACATAATCCACTCCCTCACACCCTGTACATAATCCACTCCCTCACCCCCTGTACATAATCCACTCCCTCACCCCCTGTACATAATCCATTCCCTCACCCCCTGTACATAATCCAGTCCCTGACGCCCTGTACATAATCCACTCGCTCACCACCTGTACATAATACAATCCCTCACCCCCTGTTCAAAATCCACTCCCTCACACCCTGTACATAATCCAATCCCTCACACACTGTAAATAATCTACTCCCTCACCCCCTGGACATAATCTACTCCCTCACCGCCGGTACATTATCCAATCCTTCATCCCCTGTACATAATCCACTCCCTCACCCCCTGTACATAATCCATTCCCTCACACGCTGTACATAATCCACTCGCTCACCCCATGTACATAATCCATTCCCTCACACCCTGTACATAATCAACTCCCTCACCCCCTGTACATAATCCACTCACTCACCCCCTGTACATAATCCATTCCCTCAAACCCTGTACATAAACCACTCCATCACCCCCTGTACATAACGCACTCCCTCACCCCCTGTACATCATCCACTCCCTCACCCCTGTACATAACCCATTCCCTGAAACCCAGTATATAATCCACTCCCTCACCGCCTGTACATAATCCATTCCCTCACCCCCTGTACATAATGCACTCCCTCACCCCCTGTACATAATCCACTCCCTCACACCCTGCACATAATACACTCCCTCACCCCATGTACATAATCCATTCCCTCACCCCCTGTACATAATCCACTCCCTCACCCCCTATACATATTCCACTCCCTCAGCCCCTGTACATAATCCATTCCCTCAGCTCCTGTACATAATCCACTCCCTCACCCCCTGTACATAAACCACTCCCTCAATCCATGAACATAATGCAGTCCCTCACACCCTGTACATAATCCACTCCCTCACATCCTGGACATAATCCACTCCCTCACCCCCTGTACATAATCCACTCCCTCACCTCCTGTACATAATCCACTCCCTCACGCCATGTTCCGAATCCACTTCCTCAGGCTCTGTACATAATCCACACCGTCACCCTCTGTACCTAATCCACTCCCTCACCCCCTGTACATAATCCACTCCCTCACACCCTGCACATAATACTCTCCCTCACCCCATGTACATAATCCATTCCCTCACCCCCTGTACATAATCCACTCCCTCACCCCCTATACATATTCCACTCCCTCAGCCCCTGTACATAATCCATTCCCTCAGCTCCAGTACATAATCCACTCCCTCACCCCCTGTACATAAACCACTCCCTCAATCCCTGAACATAATGCAGTCCCTCACACCCTGTACATAATCCACTCCCTCACATCCTGGACATAATCCACTCCCTCACCCCCTGTACATAATCCACTCCCTCACCTCCTGTACATAATCCACTCCCTCACGCCATGTTCCTAATCCACTTCCTCAGGCTCTGTACATAATCCACACCGTCACCCTCTGTACATAATCCACTCCCTCACACCCTGTACATAATCCAAACCCTCACACCCTGCACATAATCCACTCCCTCACCTCTTGTACATAATCCACTCCCTCACCCCCTGTACATAATCCACTCCTTCACCCCCTGTACATAATCCACTCCTTCGCCCCCTGGACATAATCCACTCCCTCACCCCCTGTACATAATCCACTCCCTCACCCCCTATACATCATCCACTCCCTCACCCCCTGTACATAATCCATTCCCTCAAACCCTTTATATAATCCACTCCATCACACCATGTACATTATCCACTCCCTCATCCCCTGTACATAACCGTTCCCTCACCCTCTGTACATAATCCATTCCCTCACCCCCTGTACATAATCCACTCCCTCACCCCCTGTACATCATCCACTCCCTCAGCCCCTGTACATAATCCACTCCCTCAGCCCCTGTACATAATCCACTCCCTCAGCCCCTGTACATAATACACTCGCTCACCCCCTGTACATAATCCACTCCCTCAATCCCTGAAAATAATCCAGTCCCTCACACCTTGTACATAATCCACTCCCTCACACCCTGGACATAATCCACTCCCTCACCCCCTGTACATAATCCACTCGCTCACCCCCTGTACATAATCCACTCCCTCACCCCCTGTACATAATCCACTCCCTCACACCCTGTACATAATCCGCTCCCTCACCCCATGTACATAATCCATTCCCTCACCCCCTGTACATAATCCACTCCCTCAACCCCTGTACATAATCCATTCCCACACCCCCTGTACATAATCCACACCCTCACCCACTGTACAAAATCCACTCACTCACACCCTGTACAAAATCCACTCCCTCACACGCCGTGTACATATTCCCCTCCCTCACCCCCTGCACATAATCCAATCCCTCACACCCTGTACATAATCCACTCACTCAACCCATGCACATAATCGACTCCCTCACCCCCTGTACATAATCCACTCCCTCACCCCCTGTACATAATCCACTCCCTAACCCCCAGTACAGAAACCACTCCCTCACACCCTGTACATAATCCACTCTCTCACCCCCTGCACAAAATCCACTCCCTCACCCCCTGTACATAATCCACTCCATCACCCCCTGCACATAATCCAAACCCTCACCCCCTGTACATAATCCAATCCCTCACACACTGTACATAATCCACTCCCTCACCTCCTGTACATAATCCACTCCCTCACCCCCTGTACATTATCAACTCCCTCTTCCCCTGCACATAATCCACTCCCTCACCAACGGTACATAATCCACTCCCTCACACCCTGAACATTATCCACTCCCTCACCCCATGTACAGAATCCATTCCCTCACCCCCAGTACATAATCCACTCCCTCACACCCTGTACATAAACCACTCCCTCACCCCCTGTACATAATCCCCTTCCTCACCTCCTGTACATAATCCACTCTCTCACCTCCTGAACATAATCCTCTACCTCACCCCCTGTATATAATCCACTCCCTCAACCCTTGTACATAAACAACTCCCTCAACCCCTGTACATAATCCACTCCCTTACCCCCTGTACATATTCCACTCCCACACCCCCTGTACATAATCCACTCCCTCACCCCCTGTATATTATCCACTCCCTCACCCACTGTACATAATGCACTCCCTCACTGCCTGTACATAATCCACTCCCTCACCCCATGTACATAACCCATTCCCTCACCCCCTGTACATAATCCACTCCCTCACCCCCTGTACATAATCCATTCCCACACCCCCTGTATATAATCCACTCCCTCACCAACTGTACAAAATCCACTCACTCACACCCTGTACATAATCCACTCCCTCACACGCTGTGTACATAATCCACTCCCTCACCCCCAGAGCATAATCCCCTCCCTCACCTCCTGTACATATTCCACTCTCTCACCTCCTGAACATAATCCTCTCCCTCACCCCCTGTATATAATCCAATCCCTCACACCCTGTACATAATCCAATCACTCACACCCTGTACATAATCCACTCCCTCACCCCATGTACATAATCCACTCCCTCACACCCTGTACATAATCCACTCCTTCACCCCCTGTAGATAATCCACTCCTTCACTCCCTGTACATAATCCAATCCCTCATCCCATGTACATTATCCACTCCCTCACCCCCTGTACATAATCCACTCCCTCACAACCTGTATATTATCCACTCCCTCACCCCCTGTACATAATCCACTCCCTCACACACTGTACATAATCCACTCCCTCACCCCCTGTACATAACACACTCCCTCACCCCCTATACATCATTCACTCCCTCACCCCCTGTACATAATCCATTCCCTCAAACCCTTTATATAATCCACTCCATCACACCATGTACATTATCCACTCCCTCATCCCCTGTACATAACCGTTCCCTCACCCTCTGTACATAATCCATTCCCTCACCCCCTGTACATAATCCAATCCCTCACCCCCTGTACATAATCCATTCCCTCAAACCCTTTATATAATCCACTCCATCACACCATGTACATTATCCACTCCCTCATCCCCTGTACATAACCGTTCCCTCACCCTCTGTACATAATCCATTCCCTCACCCCCTGTACATAATCCAATCCCTCACCCCCTGTACATAATCCCCTCCCTCAGCCCCTGTACATAATCCACTCCCTCAGCCCCTGTACATAATCCACTCCCTCACCCCCTGTACATAATACACTCGCTCACCCCCTGTACATAATCCACTCCCTCAATCCCTGAAAATAATCCAGTCCCTCACACCTTGTACATAATCCACTCCCTCACACCCTGGACATAATCCACTCCCTCACCCCCTGTACATAATCCACTCGCTCACCCCCTGTACATAATCCACTCCCTCACCCCGTGTACATAATCCACTCCCTCACACCCTGTACATAATCCGCTCCCTCACCCCATGTACATAATCCATTCCCTCACCCCCTGTACATAATCCACTCCCTCATCCCCTGTACATAATCCATTCCCACACCACCTGTACATAATCCACTCCCTCACCCACTGTACAAAATCCACTCACTCACACCCTGTACATAATCCACTCCCTCACACGCCGTGTACATATTCCCCTCCCTCACCCCCTGCACATAATCCAATCCCTCAAACCCTGTACATAATCCACTCACTCAACCCATGCACATAATCGACTCCCTCACCCCCTGTACATAATCCACTCCCTCACCCCCTGTACATAATCCACTCCCTAACCCCCAATACAGAAACCACTCCCTCACACCCTGTACATAATCCACTCCCTCACCCCCTGTACATAATCCACTCCCTCACAGCCTGTACATAATCCACTCCCTCACCCCCTGTACATAATCCACTCCCTCACCCCCTGTACATAATCCACTCCCTCACCCCCTGTACATAATCCACTCCCTCACACCCTGTACATTATCCACTCCCTCACCCCATGTACAGAATCCATTCCCTCACCCCCAGTACATAATCCACTCCCTCATCAGCTGTACATAATCCACTCCCTCACACGCCGTGTACATAATCCACTCCCTCACCCACTGTACATAATCCACTCCCTCACCCCCTGTATATAATCCAATTCCTCACATCCTGTACATAATGTACTCCCTCAGCCCAGGTACAAAATCCACTCCCTCACCCCCTGTACATAATCCACTCCCTCACACCCTGTACATAATCCACTCCCTCACCCCCTGTACATAATCCACTCCCTCACCCCCTGTACATAATCCATTCCCTCACCCCCTGTACATAATCCACTCCCTGACGCCCTGTACATAATCCACTCGCTCACCACCTGTACATAATACAATCCCTCACCCCCTGTTCAAAATCCACTCCCTCACACCCTGTACATAATCCAATCCCTCACACACTGTAAATAATCTACTCCCTCACCCCCTGGACATAATCTACTCCCTCACCGCCGGTACATTATCCAATCCTTCATCCCCTGTACATAATCCACTCCCTCACCCCCTGTACATAATCCATTCCCTCACACGCTGTACATAATCCACTCGCTCACCCCATGTACATAATCCATTCCCTCACACCCTGTACATAATCAACTCCCTCACCCCCTGTACATAATCCACTCACTCACCCCCTGTACATAATCCATTCCCTCAAACCCTGTACATAAACCACTCCATCACCCCCTGTACATAACGCACTCCCTCACCCCCTGTACATCATCCACTCCCTCACCCCTGTACATAACCCATTCCCTGAAACCCAGTATATAATCCACTCCCTCACCGCCTGTACATAATCCATTCCCTCACCCCCTGTACATAATGCACTCCCTCACCCCCTGTACATAATCCACTCCCTCACACCCTGCACATAATACACTCCCTCACCCCATGTACATAATCCATTCCCTCACCCCCTGTACATAATCCACTCCCTCACCCCCTATACATATTCCACTCCCTCAGCCCCTGTACATAATCCATTCCCTCAGCTCCTGTACATAATCCACTCCCTCACCCCCTGTACATAAACCACTCCCTCAATCCATGAACATAATGCAGTCCCTCACACCCTGTACATAATCCACTCCCTCACATCCTGGACATAATCCACTCCCTCACCCCCTGTACATAATCCACTCCCTCACCTCCTGTACATAATCCACTCCCTCACGCCATGTTCCGAATCCACTTCCTCAGGCTCTGTACATAATCCACACCGTCACCATCTGTACCTAATCCACTCCCTCACCCCCTGTACATAATCCACTCCCTCACACCCTGTACATAATCCAAACCCTCACACCCTGCACATAATCCACTCCCTCACCTCTTGTACATAATCCACTCCCTCACCCCCTGTACATAATCCACTCCTTCACCCCCTGTACATAATCCACTCCTTCGCCCCCTGGACATAATCCACTCCCTCACCCCCTGTACATAATCCACTCCCTCTCCCCCTGTACATAATCCACTCCCTCACGCCCTGTACATAATACAATCCCTCACCCCCTGTACATAATCCACTCCCTCACGCCCTGTACCTAATCCACTCGCTCACACCCTGTACATAATCCAATCCCTCACCCACTGTACAAAATCCACTCACTCACACCCTTTACATAATCCGCTCCCTCACCCCCTGAACATAATCCACACCCTCACCCCCTGTACATAATCCACTCACTCACCCCCTGTACATAATCCACTCCCTCACGCCATGTTCCCAATCCACTTCCTCATGCCCAGTACATAATCCACTCCCTCACGCCATGTTCCTAATCCACTTCCTCATGCCCTGTAAATAATCCACTCCCTCTCCCTCTGTACCTAATCCACTCCCTCACACCCTGTACATAATCCACACCCTCACACCCTGTACATAATGCACTCCCTCACCCCCTGTACATCATCCACTCCCTCACCTCCTGTACATAATCCACTCCCTCACCCCCTGTACATAATCCACTCCTTCACCCCCTGGACATAATCCACTCCCTCACGCCCTGTACATAATACAATCCCTCACCCCCTGTACATAATCCACTCCTTCACCCCCTGGACATAATCCACTCCCTCACACGCTGTACATAATCCACTCGCTCACCCCATGTACATAATTCATTCCCTCACCCCCTGTACATAATCCACTCACTCACCCCCTGTACATAATCCATTCCCTCAAACCCTGTACATAAACCAATCCATCACCCCCTGTACATAACGCACTCCCTCACACCCTGTACATCATCCACTCCCTCACCCCCTGTACATAATCCATTCCCTCAAACCCTGTACATAATCCACTCCCTCACCCCCTGTACATAATCCATTCCCTCACCCCCTGTACATAATCCACTCCCTCACCCCCTGCACATAATCCACTCCCTCACACCCTGTAGATAATACACTCCCTCACACCATGTACATTATCCACTCCCACATCCCCTGTACATAATCCACTCCCTCACCCCCTGTACATTATCCATTCCCTCACCCCCTGTACATAATCCACTACCTCACCCCTGTACATAATCCATTCCCTCACCTCCTGTACATAATCCAATCACTCACCCCCTGTACATAATCCATTCCCTCACCCCCTGTACATAATCCACTCCCTCACCCCCTGTACATAATCCACTCCCTCAGCCCTTCTACATAATCCACTCCCTCACCCCCTGTACATAATCCACTACCTCACCCCCTGTACATAATCCACTCCCTCACACACTGGACATAATCCACTCCCTCACCCCCTGTACATAATCCACTCCCTCACCCCCTGTACATAATCCAATCCCTCACACCCTGTACATAATCCACTCCCTCACCCCATGTACATAACCCATTCCCTCACCCCCTGTACATAATCCACTCCCTCACCCCCTGTACATAATCCATTCACACACCCCCTGTACATAATCCACTCCCTCACCGACTGTACAAAATCCACTCACTCACACCCTGTACATAAGCCACTCCCACACACGCCGTGTATATAATCCACTCCCTCACCCCATGTACCTAATCCATTCCCTCACCCCCTGTACATAAACCACTCCATCACCCCCTGTACATAACGCACTCCCTCACCCCTTGGACATCATCCACTCCCTCACCCCCTGTACATAATCCATTCCATCAAACCCTGTATATAATCCACTCCCTCACACCCTGTACATAATACACTCCCTCACACCATGTACATTATCCACTCCATCAGCCCCTGTACATAATCCAGTCCCTCACCGCCTGTACATAATCCACTCCCTCACCCCCTGTACATAATCCAATCCCTCACGTCCTATACATTATCCACTCCCACATCCCCTGTACATAATCCATTCCCTTACCCCCTGTACATAATCCACTCCCTCACACCCTGTACATAATCCACTCACTCACCCCATGTACATAATCCATTCCCAAACCCCCTGTACATAAACCACTCCATCACCCCCTGTACATAATGCACTCCCTCACCCACTGTACATCATCCACTCCCTCACCCCTTGTACATAATCCATTCCCTCAACCCCTGTATATAATCCACTTGCTCACACCCTGTACATAATACACTCCCTCACACCATGTACATTATCCACTCACTCATCCACTGTACATAATCCACTCCCTCACCCCCTGTACATAATCCATTCCCTCACCCCCTGTACATAATCCACTCCCTCAACCCCTATACATATTCCACTCCCTCAGCCACTGTACATAATCCATTCCCTCAGCTCCTGTACATAATCCACTCCCTCACGCCCTGTTCATAATACAATCCCTCACCCCCTGTACATAATCCACTCCCTCACGCCCTGTACCTAATCCACTCGCTCACCCCCTGTACATAATACAATCTCTCACCCCCTGTTCATAATCCACTCCCTCACACCCTGTACATAATCCAATCCCTCACCCACTGTACAAAATCCACTCATTCACACTCTTTACATAATCCGCTCCCTCACCCCCTGAACATAATCCACTCCCTCACCCCCTGTACATAATCCACTCACTCACCCCCTGTACATAATCCACTCCCTCACGCCATGTTCCCAATCCACTTCCTCATGCCCAGTACATAATCCACTCCCTCACGCCATGTTCCTAATCCACTTCCTCATGCCCTGTACATAATCCACTCCCTCTCCCTCTGTACCTAATCCACTCCCTCACACCCTGTACATAATCCACACCCTCACACCCTGTACATAATGCACTCCCTCACCCCCTGTACATCATCCACTCCCTCACCTCATGTACATAATCCACTCCCTCACCCCCTGTACATAATCCACTCCTTCACCCCCTGGACATAATCCACTCCCTCACGCCCTGTACATAATACAATCCCTCACCCCCTGTACATAATCCACTCCTTCACCCCCTGGACATAATCCACTCCCTCACACGCTGTACATAATCCACTTGCTCACCCCATGTACATAATTCATTCCCTCACCCCCTGTACATAATCCACTCACTCACCCCCTGTACATAATCCATTCCCTCCAACCCTGTACATAAACCAATCCATCACCCCCTGTACATAACGCACTCCCTCACACCCTGTACATCATCCACTCCCTCACCCCCTGTACATAATCCATTCCCTCAAACCCTGTACATAATCCACTCCCTCACCCCCTGTACATAATCCATTCCCTCACCCCCTGTACATAATCCACTCCCTCACCCCCTGCACATAATCCACTCCCTCACACCCTGTAGATAATACACTCCCTCACACCATGTACATTATCCACTCCCACATCCCCTGTACATAATCCACTCCCTCACCCCCTGTACATTATCCATTCCCTCACCCCCTGTACATAATCCACTACCTCACCCCTGTACATAATCCATTCCCTCACCTCCTGTACATAATCCAATCACTCACCCCCTGTACATAATCCAATCACTCACCCCCTGTACATAATCCATTCCCTCACCCCCTGTACATAATCCACTCCCTCACCCCCTGTACATAATCCACTCCCTCAGCCCTTCTACATAATCCACTCCCTCACCCCCTGTACATAATCCACTACCTCACCCCCTGTACATAATCCACTCCCTCACACCCTGGACATAATCCACTCCCTCACCCCCTGTACATAATCCACTCCCTCACCCCCTGTACATAATCCAATCCCTCACACCCTGTACATAATCCACTCCCTCACCCCATGTACATAACCCATTCCCTCACCCCCTGTACATAATCCACTCCCTCACCCTCTGTACATAATCCATTCACACACCCCCTGTACATAATCCACTCCCTCACCGACTGTACAAAATCCACTCACTCACACCCTGTACATAAGCCACTCCCACACACGCCGTGTATATAATCCACTCCCTCACCCCATGTACCTAATCCATTCCCTCACCCCCTGTACATAAACCACTCCATCACCCCCTGTACATAACGCACTCCCTCACCCCTTGGACATCATCCACTCCCTCACCCCCTGTACATAATCCATTCCATCAAACCCTGTATATAATCCAATCCCTCACACCCTGTACATAATACACTCCCTCACACCATGTACATTATCCACTCCATCAGCCCCTGTACATAATCCAGTCCCTCACCGCCTGTACATAATCCACTCCCTCACCCCCTGTACATAATCCAATCCCTCACGTCCTATACATTATCCACTCCCACATCCCCTGTACATAATCCATTCCCTTACCCCCTGTACATAATCCACTCCCTCACACCCTGTACATAATCCACTCACTCACCCCATGTACATAATCCATTCCCAAACCCCCTGTACATAAACCACTCCATCACCCCCTGTACATAATGCACTCCCTCACCCACTGTACATCATCCACTCCCTCACCCCTTGTACATAATCCATTCCCTCAACCCCTGTATATAATCCACTTGCTCACACCCTGTACATAATACACTCCCTCACACCATGTACATTATCCACTCACTCATCCACTGTACATAATCCACTCCCTCACCCCCTGTACATAATCCATTCCCTCAAACCCTGTACATAATCCACTCCCTCACCCCCTGTACATAATCCATTCCCTCACCCCCTGTACATAATCCACTCCCTCACCCCCTGCACATAATCCACTCCCTCACACCCTGTAGATAATACACTCCCTCACACCATGTACATTATCCACTCCCACATCCCCTGTACATAATCCACTCCCTCACCCCCTGTACATTATCCATTCCCTCACCCCCTGTACATAATCCACTACCTCACCCCTGTACATAATCCATTCCCTCACCCCCTGTACATAATCCAATCACTCACCCCCTGTACATAATCCATTCCCTCACCCCCTGTACATAATCCACTCCCTCACCCCCTGTACATAATCCACTCCCTCAGCCCTTCTACATAATCCACTCCCTCACCCCCTGTACATAATCCACTACCTCACCCCCTGTACATAATCCACTCCCTCACACCCTGGACATAATCCACTCCCTCACCCCCTGTACATAATCCACTCCCTCACCCCCTGTACATAACCCATTCCCTCACCCCCTGTACATAATCCACTCCCTCACCCCCTGCACATAATCCACTCCCTCACACCCTGTAGATAATACACTCCCTCACACCATGTACATTATCCACTCCCACATCCCCTGTACATAATCCACTCCCTCACCCCCTGTACATTATCCATTCCCTCACCCCCTGTACATAATCCACTACCTCACCCCTGTACATAATCCATTCCCTCACCCCCTGTACATAATCCAATCACTCACCCCCTGTACATAATCCATTCCCTCACCCCCTGTACATAATCCACTCCCTCACCCCCTGTACATAATCCACTCCCTCAGCCCTTCTACATAATCCACTCCCTCACCCCCTGTACATAATCCACTACCTCACCCCCTGTACATAATCCACTCCCTCACACCCTGGACATAATCCACTCCCTCACCCCCTGTACATAATCCACTCCCTCACCCCCTGTACATAATCCAATCCCTCACACCCTGTACATAATCCACTCCCTCACCCCATGTACATAACCCATTCCCTCACCCCCTGTACATAATCCACTCCCTCACCCCCTGTACATAATCCATTCACACACCCCCTGTACATAATCCACTCCCTCACCGACTGTACAAAATCCACTCACTCACACCCTGTACATAAGCCACTCCCACACACGCCGTGTATATAATCCACTCCCTCACCCCATGTACCTAATCCATTCCCTCACCCCCTGTACATAAACCACTCCATCACCCCCTGTACATAACGCACTCCCTCACCCCTTGGACATCATCCACTCCCTCACCCCCTGTACATAATCCATTCCATCAAACCCTGTATATAATCCACTCCCTCACACCCTGTACATAATACACTCCCTCACACCATGTACATTATCCACTCCATCAGCCCCTGTACATAATCCAGTCCCTCACCGCCTGTACATAATCCACTCCCTCACCCCCTGTACATAATCCAATCCCTCACGTCCTATACATTATCCACTCCCACATCCCCTGTACATAATCCATTCCCTTACCCCCTGTACATAATCCACTCCCTCACACCCTGTACATAATCCACTCACTCACCCCATGTACATAATCCATTCCCAAACCCCCTGTACATAAACCACTCCATCACCCACTGTACATAATGCACTCCCTCACCCACTGTACATCATCCACTCCCTCACCCCTTGTACATAATCCATTCCCTCAACCCCTGTATATAATCCACTTGCTCACACCCTGTACATAATACACTCCCTCACACCATGTACATTATCCACTCACTCATCCACTGTACATAATCCACTCCCTCACCCCCTGTACATAATCCATTCCCTCACCCCCTGTACATAAACCACTCCCTCAACCCCTATACATATTCCACTCCCTCAGCCACTGTACATAATCCATTCCCTCAGCTCCTGTACATAATCCACTCCCTTACCCCCTGTACATAATCCACTCCCTCAATCCCTGAACATAATCCAGTCCCTCACACCCTGTACATAATCCACTCCCTCACACCCTGGACATAATGCACTCCCTCACCCCCTGTACATAATCCACTCCCTCACCTCCTGTACATAATCCACTCCCTCAACCCTTTCACATGAACCACTCCCTCACCCCCTGTACATAATCCACTCCCTCATACCATGTACATTATCCACTCCCTCACCCCCTGTACATAATCCATTCCCTCACACCCTGTACATAATACACACACTCACACCCTTTATATAATGCACTCCCTTACCCCCTGTACATATTCCACTCCCTCACCCCCTGTACATAATCCAATCCCTCACACACTGTACATAATCCACTCCCTCACCCCCTGTATAAAATCCACTCCCTTACCCCCTGTACATAATCCACTCCCTCACTCCCTGTACATAATCCACTCCCTCACCCCCTGTACATAATCCAATCCCTCACACACTGTACATAATCCACTCCCTCACCCCCTGTACATAATCCACTCCCTCACCCCCTGTACATAATCCACTCCCTCACCCCCTGTACATAATCCATTCCCACACCCCCTGTACATAATCCACTCCCTCACCCAGTGTACAAAATCCACTCATTCACACGCTGTACATAATCCACTGCCTAATACGCAGTGTACATAATCCTCTCCCTCACCCCCTGTACATAATCCACTCTCTCACCCACTGTACATAATCCACTCCCTCACCCCCTGTACATAATCCACTCCCTCACATCCTGTACATAATCCAGACCCTCACACCCTGTACATAATTCACTCCCTCACCCCCTGTACATAATCCACTCCCTCACCCCCTGTACATTATACAATCCCTCACCCCCTGTACATAATGCACTCCCTCACCCACTGTACATAATCCATTCCCTCACCCCCTGTACATAATCCACTCCCTCACACCCACTACATAATCCACTCTCTCAGCCCCTGTACATAATCCACTCCCTCACACCCTGTACATAATCTACACCCTCACACCCTGTACATAATCCACTCCCTCACCCCCTGTAGATCATCCACTCCCTCACCTCATGTACATAATCCACTCCCTCACCCCCTGTACATAATCCACTCCTTCACGCCCTGTACCTAATCCACTCATTCACGCCCTGTACATAATACAATCCCTCACCCCCTGTACATAATCCACTCCCTCACGCCCTGTACCTAATCCAATCCCTCACCCACTGTACATAATCCACTCCCTCACCCCCTGTACATAATCCACTCCATTACCCCCTGTCCATTATCCACTCCCTCATCCCCTGTACATAATCCACTCCCTCACCCGCTGTACATAATCCACTCCCTTACCCCCTGTCCATTATCCACTCCCTCATCCCCTGTACATAATCCACTCCCTCACCCCATGTACATAATCCATTCCCTCACCCCCTGTACATAAACCACTCCATTACCCCCTGTACATAACGCACTCCCTCACCCCCTGTACATCATCCACCCCCTCACCCCCTGTACATAATCCATTCCCTTAAACCCTGTATATAATCCACTCCCGCACAACCTGTACATATTCCACTCCCTCACACCATGTACATTATCCACTCCCTCATCCCCTGTACATAATCCACTCCCTCACCCCCTGTACATAATCCATTCCCTCACCCCCTGTACATAATCCACTCCCTCACGCCCTGTACATAATCCATTCCCTCACCCCCTGTACATAATCCACTCCCTCACCCCCTGTACATAATCCACTCCCTCAGCCCCTGTACATAATCCACTCCCTCACCCCCTGTACATATTCCACTCCCTCAATCCCTGAACCGTAATCCAGTCCCTCACACCCTGTACATAATCCACTCCCTCACACCCTGGACATAATCCACTCCCTCACCCCCTGTACATAATCCACTCCCTCACCCGCTGGACATAATCCACTCCCTCACACCCTGTACATAATCCACTCCCTCACACCCTGTACATAATCCACTCCCTCACACCCTGTACATAATCCACTCCCTCACATCCTGTACATAATCCACTCCCTCACACCCTGTACATAATCCACTCCCTCACACCCTGTACATGATCCACTCCCTCACACCCTGTACATAATCCACTCCCTCACCCCCTGTACATAATCCACTCCCTCACACCCTGTACATAATCCACTCCCTCACCCCCTGTACATAATCCACTCCCTCACGCCCTGTACATAATCCACTCCCTCACACCCTGTACATAATCCACCCCCTCACCCCCTGTACATAATCCACTCCCTCACCCCCTGTACATAATCCACTCCCTCAATCCCTGAACCGTAATCCAGTCCCTCACACCCTGTACATAATCCACTCCCTCACACCCTGGACATAATCCACTCCCTCACCCCCTGTACATAATCCACTCCATCACCCGCTGGACATAATCCACTCCCTCACACCCTGTACATAATCCACTCCCTCACACCCTGTACATAATCCACTCTCTCATCCCCTGTACCTAAACCACTCCCTCACCCCCTGTACAGAATACAATCCCTCACACCCTGTACAGAATCCACACCCTCACACCCTGTACATAATCCACTCCCTCACCCCCTGTACATAATCCACTCCTTCACCCTCTTGTACATAATCCACTCCCTGACCTCCTGTACATAATCCTCACACTCACACCCTGTACATAATCCACTCCCTCACGCCCTGTACATAATACAATCTCTCACCCCCTGTACATAATCCACTCCCACGCCCTCTACATAATCCACTCCTTCACCACCTACACATAATCAACTCACTCACCCCCTGTACATAATCCACTCCCTCACGCCCTGTACCTAATCCACTCCCTCACCCCCTGTTCATAATCCACTCCCTCACACCCTGTACATAACCCAATCCCTCACACACTGTACATCATCCACTCCCTCATCCCCTGTACATCTTCAATTCCCTCATCCCCTGTACATAATCCGCTCCCTCACGCCCAGTACATTATCGACTCCCTCACCCCCTGTACTTAATCGGGACCCTCACCCTCTGTACGTAATCCACGCCCTCAGCCCCTGTACATAATCCACTCCCTCAAACCCTGAACATAATCCACTCCCTCTCCCCCTATACATAATCCACTCACTCACCCCCTGTACATAATCCACTCTCTCACCCCCTGTACATAATCCACTCCCTCACCCCATCTACATAATCCACTCCCTCACCCCCTGTACATAAACCGCACCCTCACCGCCTGTACATAATCCACACCCTCACCCCCTGTACATCATCCACTCCCTCACCCCCTGTACATCATCCACTCCCTCACCCCCTGTACATAATCCATTCCCTCAAACCCTGTACATAATCCACTCCCTCATCCCCTGTACATAATCCATTCCCTCACCCCCTGTACATAATCCACTCCCTCACCCCCTGTACATAATCCACTCCCTCACACCCTGTAGATAATACACTCCCTCACACCATGTACATTATCCACTCCCACATCCCCTGTACATAATCCACTCCCTCACCCCCTGTACATTATCCATTCCCTCACCCCCTGTACATAATCCACTACCTCACCCCTGTACATAATCCATTCCCTCACCCCCTGTACATAATCCAATCACTCACCCCCTGTACATAATCCATTCCCTCACCCCCTGTACATAATCCACTCCCTCAGCCCTTCTACATAATCCACTCCCTCACCCCCTGTACATAATCCACTACCTCACCCCCTGTACATAATCCACTCCCTCACACCCTGGACATAATCCACTCACTCACCCCCTGTACATAATCCACTCTCTCACCCCCTGTACATAATCCACTCCCTCACCCCATCTACATAATCCACTCCCTCACCCCCTGTACATAAACCGCACCCTCACCGCCTGTACATAATCCACTCCCTCACACCCTGTACATAATCCACTCCCTCACCCCATGTACATAACCCATTCCCTCACCCCCTGTACATAATCCACTCCCTCACCCCCTGTACATAATCCATTCACACACCCCCTGTACAAAATCCATTCCCTCACCCACTGTACAAAATCCACTCACTCACACCCGGTACATAAGCCACTCCCACACACGCCGTGTATATAATCCACTCCCTCATCCACTGTACATAATCCACTCCCTCACCCCCTGTACATAATCCATTCCCTCACCCCCTGTACATAATCCACTCCCTCAACCCCTGAACATAATCCAGTCCCTCACACCCTGTACACAATCCACTCCCTCACACCCTGGACATAATCCACTCCCTCACCCCCTGTACATCATCCACTCCCTCACCCCCTGTACATAATCCACTCCCTCATACCATGTACATTATCCACTCCCTCACCCCCTGTACATAATCCATTCCCTCACACCCTGTACATAATCCACACACTCACACCCTGTATATAATCCACTCCCTTACCCCCTGTACATATTCCACTCCCTCACCCCCTGTACGTAATCCAATTCATCACACACTGTACATAATCCACTCCCTCACCCCCTGTACATAATCCACTCCCTTACCCCCTGTACATAATCCACTCCCTCACTCCCTGTACATAATCCACTCCCTCACCTCCTGTACATAATCCAATCCCTCATACACTGTACATAATCCACTCCCTCACCCCCTGTAAATAATCCACTCCCTCACCCCCTGTACATAATCCACTCCCTCACCCCCTGTACATAATCCATTCCCAAACCCCCTGTACATAATCCACTCCCTCACCCACTGTACAAAATCCACTCATTCACACCCTGTACATAATCCACTGCCTAATACGCCGTGTACATAATCCACTCCCTCACCCCCTGTACATAATCCACTCCCTCACCCCATGTACATAATCCACACACTCACACCCTGTATATAATCCACTCCCTTACCCCCTGTACATAAGCCACTGCCTCACCTCCTGTACATAATCCCCTCCCTCACCCCCTGTATATAATCCAATCCCTCACACCCTGTACATAATCTACACCCTCAGCCCCTGTACCTAATCCACTCCCTCACCCCCTGTACATAATCCACTCCCTCACACACTGTACATAATCCACTCCATCACCCCCTGTACATAACCCACTCCCTCACCCCCTGAACATAATCCACTCCCTCACCCCATGTACAAAATCAACTCCATCACACCCTGTACATAATCCACTTCCTCACACCCTGTACATAATCCACGCTCTCACACCCTGTACATAATCCACTCTCTCACCCCCTGTACATAATCCACTCCCTCACCCCCTGTACATAATCCACTCCCTCACATCCTGTACATAATCCAGACCCTCACACCCTGTACATAATCCACTCCCTCACCCCCTGTACATAATCCACTCTCTCACACCCTGTACATAATCCACTCCCTCACGCCCTGTACATAATCCATTCCCTCACCCCCTGTACATAATCCACTCCCTCACCCCCTGTACATAATCCACTCCCTCAGCCCCTGTACACAATCCACTCCCTCACCCTCTGTACATAATCCACTCCCTCAATCCCTGAACCGTAATCCAGTCCCTCACACCCTGTACATAATCCACTCCCTCACACCGTGGACATAATCCACTCCATCACCCCCTGTACATAATCCACTCCCTCACCCGCTGGACATAATCCACTCCCTCACACCCTGTACATAATCCACTCCCTCACACCCTGTACATAAACCACTCCCTCACACCCTGTACATAATCCACTCCCTCACACCCTGTACATAATCCACTCCCTCACCCCCTGTACATAATCCACTCTCTCACCCACTGTACATAATCCACTCCCTCACCCCCTGTACATAATCCACTCCCTCACATCCTGTACATAATCCAGACCCTCACACCCTGTACATAATTCACTCCCTCACCCCCTGTACATAATCCACTCCCTCACCCCCTGTACATTATACAATCCCTCACCCCCTGTACATAATGCACTCCCTCACCCACTGTACATAATCCATTCCCTCACCCCCTGTACATAATCCACTCCCTCACACCCACTACATAATCCACTCTCTCAGCCCCTGTACATAATCCACTCCCTCACACCCTGTACATAATCTACACCCTCACACCCTGTACATAATCCACTCCCTCACCCCCTGTAGATCATCCACTCCCTCACCTCATGTACATAATCCACTCCCTCACCCCCTGTACATAATCCACTCCTTCACGCCCTGTACCTAATCCACTCATTCACGCCCTGTACATAATACAATCCCTCACCCCCTGTACATAATCCACTCCCTCACGCCCTGTACCTAATCCAATCCCTCACCCACTGTACATAATCCACTCCCTCACCCCCTGTACATAATCCACTCCATTACCCCCTGTCCATTATCCACTCCCTCATCCCCTGTACATAATCCACTCCCTCACCCGCTGTACATAATCCACTCCCTTACCCCCTGTCCATTATCCACTCCCTCACCTCCTGTACATAATCCCCTCCCTCACCCCCTGTATATAATCCAATCCCTCACACCCTGTACATAATCTACACCCTCAGCCCCTGTACCTAATCCACTCCCTCACCCCCTGTACATAATCCACTCCCTCACACACTGTACATAATCCACTCCATCACCCCCTGTACATAACCCACTCCCTCACCCCCTGAACATAATCCACTCCCTCACCCCATGTACAAAATCAACTCCATCACACCCTGTACATAATCCACTTCCTCACACCCTGTACATAATCCACGCTCTCACACCCTGTACATAATCCACTCTCTCACCCCCTGTACATAATCCACTCCCTCACCCCCTGTACATAATCCACTCCCTCACATCCTGTACATAATCCAGACCCTCACACCCTGTACATAATCCACTCCCTCACCCCCTGTACATAATCCACTCTCTCACACCCTGTACATAATCCACTCCCTCACGCCCTGTACATAATCCATTCCCTCACCCCCTGTACATAATCCACTCCCTCACCCCCTGTACATAATCCACTCCCTCAGCCCCTGTACACAATCCACTCCCTCACCCTCTGTACATAATCCACTCCCTCAATCCCTGAACCGTAATCCAGTCCCTCACACCCTGTACATAATCCACTCCCTCACACCCTGGACATAATCCACTCCATCACCCCCTGTACATAATCCACTCCCTCACCCGCTGGACATAATCCACTCCCTCACACCCTGTACATAATCCACTCCCTCACACCCTGTACATAAACCACTCCCTCACACCCTGTACATAATCCACTCCCTCACACCCTGTACATAATCCACTCCCTCACCCCCTGTACATAATCCACTCTCTCACCCACTGTACATAATCCACTCCCTCACCCCCTGTACATAATCCACTCCCTCACATCCTGTACATAATCCAGACCCTCACACCCTGTACATAATTCACTCCCTCACCCCCTGTACATAATCCACTCCCTCACCCCCTGTACATTATACAATCCCTCACCCCCTGTACATAATGCACTCCCTCACCCACTGTACATAATCCATTCCCTCACCCCCTGTACATAATCCACTCCCTCACACCCACTACATAATCCACTCTCTCAGCCCCTGTACATAATCCACTCCCTCACACCCTGTACATAATCTACACCCTCACACCCTGTACATAATCCACTCCCTCACCCCCTGTAGATCATCCACTCCCTCACCTCATGTACATAATCCACTCCCTCACCCCCTGTACATAATCCACTCCTTCACGCCCTGTACCTAATCCACTCATTCACGCCCTGTACATAATACAATCCCTCACCCCCTGTACATAATCCACTCCCTCACGCCCTGTACCTAATCCAATCCCTCACCCACTGTACATAATCCACTCCCTCACCCCCTGTACATAATCCACTCCATTACCCCCTGTCCATTATCCACTCCCTCATCCCCTGTACATAATCCACTCCCTCACCCGCTGTACATAATCCACTCCCTTACCCCCTGTCCATTATCCACTCCCTCATCCCCTGTACATAATCCACTCCCTCACCCCATGTACATAATCCATTCCCTCACCCCCTGTACATAAACCACTCCATTACCCCCTGTACATAACGCACTCCCTCACCCCCTGTACATCATCCACCCCCTCACCCCCTGTACATAATCCATTCCCTTAAACCCTGTATATAATCCACTCCCGCACAACCTGTACATATTCCACTCCCTCACACCATGTACATTATCCACTCCCTCATCCCCTGTACATAATCCACTCCCTCACCCCCTGTACATAATCCATTCCCTCACCCCCTGTACATAATCCACTCCCTCACGCCCTGTACATAATCCATTCCCTCACCCCCTGTACATAATCCACTCCCTCACCCCCTGTACATAATCCACTCCCTCAGCCCCTGTACATAATCCACTCCCTCACCCCCTGTACATATTCCACTCCCTCAATCCCTGAACCGTAATCCAGTCCCTCACACCCTGTACATAATCCACTCCCTCACACCCTGGACATAATCCACTCCCTCACCCCCTGTACATAATCCACTCCCTCACCCGCTGGACATAATCCACTCCCTCACACCCTGTACATAATCCACTCCCTCACACCCTGTACATAATCCACTCCCTCACACCCTGTACATAATCCACTCCCTCACACCCTGTACATAATCCACTCCCTCACACCCTGTACATGATCCACTCCCTCACACCCTGTACATAATCCACTCCCTCACCCCCTGTACATAATCCACTCCCTCACACCCTGTACATAATCCACTCCCTCACCCCCTGTACATAATCCACTCCCTCACGCCCTGTACATAATCCACTCCCTCACACCCTGTACATAATCCACCCCCTCACCCCCTGTACATAATCCACTCCCTCACCCCCTGTACATAATCCACTCCCTCAATCCCTGAACCGTAATCCAGTCCCTCACACCCTGTACATAATCCACTCCCTCACACCCTGGACATAATCCACTCCCTCACCCCCTGTACATAATCCACTCCATCACCCGCTGGACATAATCCACTCCCTCACACCCTGTACATAATCCACTCCCTCACACCCTGTACATAATCCACTCCCTCACACCCTGTACATAATCCACTCCCTCACACCCTGTACATAATCCACTCCCTCACACCCTGTACATAATCCACTCCCTCACACCCTGTACATAATCCACTCCCTCACCCCCTGTACATAATCCACTCCCTCACACCCTGTACATAATCCACTCCCTCACCCCCTGTACATAATCCACTCCCTCACGCCCTGTACATAATCCACTCCCTCACACCCTGTACAGTATACAATCCTTCACCCTCTGTTCATAATCCACTCCCTCACACCCTGTACATAATCCACTCTCTCATCCCCTGTACCTAAACCACTCCCTCACCCCCTGTACAGAATACAATCCCTCACACCCTGTACAGAATCCACACCCTCACACCCTGTACATAATCCACTCCCTCACCCCCTGTACATAATCCACTCCTTCACCCTCTTGTACATAATCCACTCCCTGACCTCCTGTACATAATCCTCACACTCACACCCTGTACATAATCCACTCCCTCACGCCCTGTACATAATACAATCTCTCACCCCCTGTACATAATCCACTCCCACGCCCTCTACATAATCCACTCCTTCACCACCTACACATAATCAACTCACTCACCCCCTGTACATAATCCACTCCCTCACGCCCTGTACCTAATCCACTCCCTCACCCCCTGTTCATAATCCACTCCCTCACACCCTGTACATAACCCAATCCCTCACACACTGTACATCATCCACTCCCTCATCCCCTGTACATCTTCAATTCCCTCATCCCCTGTACATAATCCGCTCCCTCACGCCCAGTACATTATCGACTCCCTCACCCCCTGTACTTAATCGGGACCCTCACCCTCTGTACGTAATCCACGCCCTCAGCCCCTGTACATAATCCACTCCCTCAAACCCTGAACATAATCCACTCCCTCTCCCCCTATACATAATCCACTCACTCACCCCCTGTACATAATCCACTCTCTCACCCCCTGTACATAATCCACTCCCTCACCCCATCTACATAATCCACTCCCTCACCCCCTGTACATAAACCGCACCCTCACCGCCTGTACATAATCCACACCCTCACCCCCTGTACATCATCCACTCCCTCACCCCCTGTACATCATCCACTCCCTCACCCCCTGTACATAATCCATTCCCTCAAACCCTGTACATAATCCACTCCCTCATCCCCTGTACATAATCCATTCCCTCACCCCCTGTACATAATCCACTCCCTCACCCCCTGTACATAATCCACTCCCTCACACCCTGTAGATAATACACTCCCTCACACCATGTACATTATCCACTCCCACATCCCCTGTACATAATCCACTCCCTCACCCCCTGTACATTATCCATTCCCTCACCCCCTGTACATAATCCACTACCTCACCCCTGTACATAATCCATTCCCTCACCCCCTGTACATAATCCAATCACTCACCCCCTGTACATAATCCATTCCCTCACCCCCTGTACATAATCCACTCCCTCAGCCCTTCTACATAATCCACTCCCTCACCCCCTGTACATAATCCACTACCTCACCCCCTGTACATAATCCACTCCCTCACACCCTGGACATAATCCACTCACTCACCCCCTGTACATAATCCACTCTCTCACCGCCTGTACATAATCCACTCCCTCACCCCATCTACATAATCCACTCCCTCACCCCCTGTACATAAACCGCACCCTCACCGCCTGTACATAATCCACTCCCTCACACCCTGTACATAATCCACTCCCTCAACCCCTGAACATAATCCAGTCCATCACACCCTGTACACAATCCACTCCCTCACACCCTGGACATAATCCACTCCCTCACCCCCTGTACATCATCCACTCCCTCACCCCCTGTACATAATCCACTCCCTCATACCATGTACATTATCCACTCCCTCACCCCCTGTACATAATCCATTCCCTCACACCCTGTACATAATCCACACACTCACACCCTGTATATAATCCACTCCCTTACCCCCTGTACATATTCCACTCCCTCACCCCCTGTACATAATCCAATCCCTCACACACTGTACATAATCCACTCCCTCACCCCCTGTACATAATCCACTCCCTTACCCCCTGTACATAATCCACTCCCTCACCCCCTGTACATATTCCACTCCCTCAATCCCTGAACCGTAATCCAGTCCCTCACACCCTGTACATAATCCACTCCCTCACACCCTGGACATAATCCACTCCCTCACCCCCTGTACATAATCCACTCCCTCACCCGCTGGACATAATCCACTCCCTCACACCCTGTACATAATCCACTCCCTCACACCCTGTACATAATCCACTCCCTCACACCCTGTACATAATCCACTCCCTCACATCCTGTACATAATCCACTCCCTCACACCCTGTACATAATCCACTCCCTCACACCCTGTACATGATCCACTCCCTCACACCCTGTACATAATCCACTCCCTCACCCCCTGTACATAATCCACTCCCTCACACCCTGTACATAATCCACTCCCTCACCCCCTGTACATAATCCACTCCCTCACGCCCTGTACATAATCCACTCCCTCACACCCTGTACATAATCCACCCCCTCACCCCCTGTACATAATCCACTCCCTCACCCCCTGTACATAATCCACTCCCTCAATCCCTGAACCGTAATCCAGTCCCTCACACCCTGTACATAATCCACTCCCTCACACCCTGGACATAATCCACTCCCTCACCCCCTGTACATAATCCACTCCATCACCCGCTGGACATAATCCACTCCCTCACACCCTGTACATAATCCACTCCCTCACACCCTGTACATAATCCACTCCCTCACACCCTGTACATAATCCACTCCCTCACACCCTGTACATAATCCACTCCCTCACACCCTGTACATAATCCACTCCCTCACACCCTGTACATAATCCACTCCCTCACACCCTGTACATAATCCACTCCCTCACCCCCTGTACATAATCCACTCCCTCACACCCTGTACATAATCCACTCCCTCACCCCCTGTACATAATCCACTCCCTCACGCCCTGTACATAATCCACTCCCTCACACCCTGTACAGTATACAATCCTTCACCCTCTGTTCATAATCCACTCCCTCACACCCTGTACATAATCCACTCTCTCATCCCCTGTACCTAAACCACTCCCTCACCCCCTGTACAGAATACAATCCCTCACACCCTGTACAGAATCCACACCCTCACACCCTGTACATAATCCACTCCCTCACCCCCTGTACATAATCCACTCCTTCACCCTCTTGTACATAATCCACTCCCTGACCTCCTGTACATAATCCTCACACTCACACCCTGTACATAATCCACTCCCTCACGCCCTGTACATAATACAATCTCTCACCCCCTGTACATAATCCACTCCCACGCCCTCTACATAATCCACTCCTTCACCACCTACACATAATCAACTCACTCACCCCCTGTACATAATCCACTCCCTCACGCCCTGTACCTAATCCACTCCCTCACCCCCTGTTCATAATCCACTCCCTCACACCCTGTACATAACCCAATCCCTCACACACTGTACATCATCCACTCCCTCATCCCCTGTACATCTTCAATTCCCTCATCCCCTGTACATAATCCGCTCCCTCACGCCCAGTACATTATCGACTCCCTCACCCCCTGTACTTAATCGGGACCCTCACCCTCTGTACGTAATCCACGCCCTCAGCCCCTGTACATAATCCACTCCCTCAAACCCTGAACATAATCCACTCCCTCTCCCCCTATACATAATCCACTCACTCACCCCCTGTACATAATCCACTCTCTCACCCCCTGTACATAATCCACTCCCTCACCCCATCTACATAATCCACTCCCTCACCCCCTGTACATAAACCGCACCCTCACCGCCTGTACATAATCCACACCCTCACCCCCTGTACATCATCCACTCCCTCACCCCCTGTACATCATCCACTCCCTCACCCCCTGTACATAATCCATTCCCTCAAACCCTGTACATAATCCACTCCCTCATCCCCTGTACATAATCCATTCCCTCACCCCCTGTACATAATCCACTCCCTCACCCCCTGTACATAATCCACTCCCTCACACCCTGTAGATAATACACTCCCTCACACCATGTACATTATCCACTCCCACATCCCCTGTACATAATCCACTCCCTCACCCCCTGTACATTATCCATTCCCTCACCCCCTGTACATAATCCACTACCTCACCCCTGTACATAATCCATTCCCTCACCCCCTGTACATAATCCAATCACTCACCCCCTGTACATAATCCATTCCCTCACCCCCTGTACATAATCCACTCCCTCAGCCCTTCTACATAATCCACTCCCTCACCCCCTGTACATAATCCACTACCTCACCCCCTGTACATAATCCACTCCCTCACACCCTGGACATAATCCACTCACTCACCCCCTGTACATAATCCACTCTCTCACCGCCTGTACATAATCCACTCCCTCACCCCATCTACATAATCCACTCCCTCACCCCCTGTACATAAACCGCACCCTCACCGCCTGTACATAATCCACTCCCTCACACCCTGTACATAATCCACTCCCTCAACCCCTGAACATAATCCAGTCCATCACACCCTGTACACAATCCACTCCCTCACACCCTGGACATAATCCACTCCCTCACCCCCTGTACATCATCCACTCCCTCACCCCCTGTACATAATCCACTCCCTCATACCATGTACATTATCCACTCCCTCACCCCCTGTACATAATCCATTCCCTCACACCCTGTACATAATCCACACACTCACACCCTGTATATAATCCACTCCCTTACCCCCTGTACATATTCCACTCCCTCACCCCCTGTACATAATCCAATCCCTCACACACTGTACATAATCCACTCCCTCACCCCCTGTACATAATCCACTCCCTTACCCCCTGTACATAATCCACTCCCTCACTCCCTGTACATAATCCACTCCCTCACCTCCTGTACATAATCCAATCCCTCATACACTGTACATAATCCACTCCCTCACCCCCTGTAAATAATCCACTCCCTCACCCCCTGTACATAATCCACTCCCTCACCCCCTGTACATAATCCATTCCCAAACCCCCTGTACATAATCCACTCCCTTACCCACTGTACAAAATCCACTCATTCACACCCTGTACATAATCCACTGCCTAATACGCCGTGTACATAATCCACTCCCTCACCCCCTGTACATAATCCACTCCCTCACCCCATGTACATAATCCACACACTCACACCCTGTATATAATCCACTCCCTTACCCCCTGTACATAAGCCACTGCCTCACCTCCTGTACATAATCCCCTCCCTCACCCCCTGTATATAATCCAATCCCTCACACCCTGTACATAATCTACACCCTCAGCCCCTGTACCTAATCCACTCCCTCACCCCCTGTACATAATACACTCCCTCACACACTGTACATAATCCACTCCATCACCCCCTGTACATAACCCACTCCCTCACCCCCTGAACATAATCCACTCCCTCACCCCATGTACAAAATCAACTCCATCACACCCTGTACATAATCAACTTCCTCACACCCTGTACATAATCCACGCTCTCACACCCTGTACATAATCCACTCTCTCACCCCCTGTACATAATCCACTCCCTCACCCCCTGTACATAATCCACTCCCTCACATCCTGTACATAATCCAGACCCTCACACCCTGTACATAATCCACTCCCTCACCCCCTGTACATAATCCACTCTCTCACACCCTGTACATAATCCACTCCCTCACGCCCTGTACATAATCCATTCCCTCACCCCCTGTACATAATCCACTCCCTCACCCCCTGTACATAATCCACTCCCTCAGCCCCTGTACACAATCCACTCCCTCACCCTCTGTACATAATCCACTCCCTCAATCCCTGAACCGTAATCCAGTCCCTCACACCCTGTACATAATCCACTCCCTCACACCCTGGACATAATCCACTCCATCACCCCCTGTACATAATCCACTCCCTCACCCGCTGGACATAATCCACTCCCTCACACCCTGTACATAATCCACTCCCTCACACCCTGTACATAAACCACTCCCTCACACCCTGTACATAATCCACTCCCTCACACCCTGTACATAATCCACTCCCTCACCCCCTGTACATAATCCACTCCCTCACACCCTGTACATAATCCACTCCCTCACACCCTGTACATAATCCACTCCCTCACACCCTGTACATAATCCACTCCCTCACACCATGTACATAATCCACTCCCTCACCCCCTGTACATAATCCACTCCCTCACCCCCTGTACATAATCCATTCCCTCACCCCCTGTACATAATCCACTCCCTCACCCCCCGTACATAATCCACTCCCTCACACCCTGTAGATAATACACTCCCTCACACCATGTACATTATCCACTCCCACATCCCCTGTACATAATCCACTCCCTCACCCCCTGTACATTATCCATTCCCTCACCCACTGTACATAATCCACTACCTCACCCCTGTACATAATCCATTCCCTCACCCCCTGTACATAATCCAATCACTCACCCCCTGTACATAATCCATTCCCTCAACCCCTGTACATAATCCACTCCCTCAGCCCTTCTACATGATCCACTCCCTCACCCCCTGTACATAATCCACTACCTCACCCCCTGTACATAATCCACTCCCTCACACCCTGTACATCATCCACTCACTCACCCCCTGTACATAATCCACTCTCTCACCCCCTGTACATAATCCACTCCCTCACCCCATCTACATAATCCACTCCCTCACCCCCTGTACATAAACCGCACCCTCACCGCCTGTACATAATCCACTCCCTCACACCCTGTACATAATCCACTCCCTCACCCCATGTACATAACCCATTCCCTCACCCCCTGTACATAATCCACTCCCTCACCCCCTGTACATAATCCATTCACACACCCCCTGTACATAATCCATTCCCTCACCCACTGTACAAAATCCACTCACTCACACCCGGAACATAAGCCACTCCCACACACGCCGTGTATATAATCCACTCCCTCACCCCATGTACCTAATCCATTCCCTCACCCCCTGTACATAAACCACTCCATCACCCCCTGTACATAACGCACTCCCTCACCCCCTGTACATCATCCACTCCCTCACCCCCTGTACATAATCCATTCCATCAAACCGTGTATATAATCCACTCCCTCACACCCTGTACATAATACACTCCCTCACACCATGTACATTATCCACTCCATCAGCCCCTGTACATAATCCAGTCCCTCACCGCCTGTACATAATCCACTCCCTCACCCCCTGTACATAATCCAATCCCTCACCTCCTATACATTATGCACTCCCACATCCCCTGTACATAATCCATTCCCTTACCCCCTGTACATAATCCACTCCCTCACACCCTGTACATAATCCACTCACTCACCCCATGTACATAATCCATTCCCAAACCCCCTGTACATAAACCACTCCATCACCCCCTGTACATAATGCACTCCCTCACCCCCTGTACATCATCCACTCCCTCACCCCTTGTACATAATCCATTCCCTCAACCCCTGTATATAATCCACTCGCTCACACCCTGTACATAATCCATTCCCTCACCCCCTGTACATAATCCACTCCCTCAACCCCTGAACATAATCCAGTCCCTCACACCCTGTACATAATCCACTCCCTCACACCCTGGACATAATCCACTCCCACACCCCCTGTACATAATCCACTCCCTCACCCCCTGTACATAATCCACTCCCTCATACCATGTACATTATCCACTCCCTCACCCCCTGTACATAATCCATTCCCTCACACCCTGTACATAATCCACACACTCTCACCCTGTATATAATCCACTCCCTTACCCCCTGTACATATTCCACTCCCTCACCCCCTGTACATAATCCAATCCCTCACACACTGTACATAATC
Source organism: Isurus oxyrinchus (assembly GCA_026770705.1). Lineage (NCBI taxonomy): Eukaryota > Metazoa > Chordata > Chondrichthyes > Lamniformes > Lamnidae > Isurus > Isurus oxyrinchus. The sequence continues at coordinate 96,436 of JANJGN010001052.1, read as the reverse complement.
CACACCCTCACCCCCTGTACATAATCCACTCCCTTACCCCCTGTACATAATCCACTCCCTCACTCCCTGTACATAATCCACTCCCTCACCTCCTGTACATAATCCAATCCCTCATACACTGTACATAATCCACTCCCTCACCCCCTGTAAATAATCCACTCCCTCACCCCCTGTACATAATCCACTCCCTCACCCCCTGTACATAATCCATTCCCACACCCCCTGTACATAATCCACTCCCTCACCCACTGTACAAAATCCACTCATTCACACCCTGTACATAATCCACTGCCTAAAACGCCGTGTACATAATCCACTCCCTCACCCCCTGTACATAATCCACTCCCTCACCCCATGTACATAATCCACACACTCACACCCTGTATATAATCCACTCCCTTACCCCCTGTACATAAGCCACTGCCTCACCTCCTGTACATAATCCCCTCCCTCACCCCCTGTATATAATCCAATCCCTCACACCCTGTACATAATCTACACCCTCAGCCCCTGTACCTAATCCACTCCCTCACCCCCTGTACATAATCCACTCCCTCACACCCTGTACATAATCCACTCCATCACCCCCTGTACATAACCCACTCCCTCACCCCCTGTACATAATCCACTCCATCACCCCCTGTACATAACCCACTCCCTCACCCCCTGAACATAATCCACTCCCTCACCCCATGTACAAAATCAACTCCATCACACCCTGTACATAATCCACTTCCTCACACCCTGTACATAATCCACGCTCTCACACCCTGTACATAATCCACTCTCTCACCCCCTGTACATAATCCACTCCCTCACCCACTGTACATAATCCACTCCCTCACATCCTGTACATAATCCAGACCCTCACACCCTGTACATAATCCACTCCCTCACCCCCTGTACATAATCCACTCTCTCACACCCTGTACATAATCCACTCCCTCACCCCCTGTACATAATCCACTCTCTCACACCCTGTACATAATCCACTCCCTCACGCCCTGTACATAATCCATTCCCTCACCCCCTGTACATAATCCACTCCCTCACCCCCTGTACATAATCCACTCCCTCAGCCCCTGTACACAATCCACTCCCTCACCCTCTGTACATAATCCACTCCCTCAATCCCTGAACCGTAATCCAGTCCCTCACACCCTGTACATAATCCACTCCCTCACACCCTGGACATAATCCACTCCATCACCCCCTGTACATAATCCACTCCCTCACCCGCTGGACATAATCCACTCCCTCACACCCTGTTCATAATCCACTCCCTCACACCCTGTACATAATCCACTCCCTCACACCCTGTACATAATCCACTCCCTCACCCCCTGTACATAATCCACTCCCTCAGCCCCTGTACACAATCCACTCCCTCACCCTCTGTACATAATCCACTCCCTCAATCCCTGAACCGTAATCCAGTCCCTCACACCCTGTACATAATCCACTCCCTCACACCCTGGACATAATCCACTCCATCACCCCCTGTACATAATCCACTCCCTCACCCGCTGGACATAATCCACTCCCTCACACCCTGTACATAATCCACTCCCTCACACCCTGTACATAAACCACTCCCTCACACCCTGTACATAATCCACTCCCTCACACCCTGTACATAATCCACTCCCTCACCACCTGTACATAATCCACTCCCTCACACCCTGTACATAATCCACTCCCTCACACCCTGTACATAATCCACTCCCTCACACCCTGTACATAATCCACTCCCTCACACCCTGTACATAATCCACTCCCTCACCCCCTGTACATAATCCACTCCCTCACCCCCTGTACATAATCCATTCCCTCACCCCCTGTACATAATCCACTCCCTCACCCCCTGTACATAATCCACTCCCTCACACCCTGTAGATAATACACTCCCTCACACCATGTACATTATCCACTCCCACATCCCCTGTACATAATCCACTCCCTCACCCCCTGTACATTATCCATTCCCTCACCCACTGTACATAATCCACTACCTCACCCCTGTACATAATCCATTCCCTCACCCCCTGTACATAATCCAATCACTCACCCCCTGTACATAATCCATTCCCTCAACCCCTGTACATAATCCACTCCCTCAGCCCTTCTACATGATCCACTCCCTCACCCCATGTACATAATCCACACACTCACACCCTGTATATAATCCACTCCCTTACCCCCTGTACATAAGCCACTGCCTCACCTCCTGTACATAATCCCCTCCCTCACCCCCTGTATATAATCCAATCCCTCACACCCTGTACATAATCTACACCCTCAGCCCCTGTACCTAATCCACTCCCTCACCCCCTGTACATAATCCACTCCCTCACACCCTGTACATAATCCACTCCATCACCCCCTGTACATAACCCACTCCCTCACCCCCTGAACATAATCCACTCCATCACCCCCTGTACATAACCCACTCCCTCACCCCCTGAACATAATCCACTCCCTCACCCCATGTACAAAATCAACTCCATCACACCCTGTACATAATCCACTTCCTCACACCCTGTACATAATCCACGCTCTCACACCCTGTACATAATCCACTCTCTCACCCCCTGTACATAATCCACTCCCTCACCCACTGTACATAATCCACTCCCTCACATCCTGTACATAATCCAGACCCTCACACCCTGTACATAATCCACTCCCTCACCCCCTGTACATAATCCACTCTCTCACACCCTGTACATAATCCACTCCCTCACCCCCTGAACATAATCCACTCTCTCACACCCTGTACATAATCCACTCCCTCACGCCCTGTACATAATCCATTCCCTCACCCCCTGTACATAATCCACTCCCTCACCCCCTGTACATAATCCACTCCCTCAGCCCCTGTACACAATCCACTCCCTCACCCTCTGTACATAATCCACTCCCTCAATCCCTGAACCGTAATCCAGTCCCTCACACCCTGTACATAATCCACTCCCTCACACCCTGGACATAATCCACTCCATCACCCCCTGTACATAATCCACTCCCTCACCCGCTGGACATAATCCACTCCCTCACACCCTGTTCATAATCCACTCCCTCACACCCTGTACATAATCCACTCCCTCACATCCTGTACATAATCCAGACCCTCACACCCTGTACATAATCCACTCCCTCACCCCCTGTACATAATCCACTCTCTCACACCCTGTACATAATCCACTCCCTCACGCCCTGTACATAATCCATTCCCTCACCCCCTGTACATAATCCACTCCCTCACCCCCTGTACATAATCCACTCCCTCAGCCCCTGTACACAATCCACTCTCTCACCCCCTGTACATAATCCACTCCCTCACCCCATCTACATAATCCACTCCCTCACCCCCTGTACATAAACCGCACCCTCACCGCCTGTACATAATCCACTCCCTCACACCCTGTACATAATCCACTCCCTCACCCCATGTACATAACCCATTCCCTCACCCCCTGTACATAATCCACTCCCTCACCCCCTGTACATAATCCATTCACACACCCCCTGTACATAATCCATTCCCTCACCCACTGTACAAAATCCACTCACTCACACCCGGTACATAAGCCACTCCCACACACGCCGTGTATATAATCCACTCCCTCACCCCATGTACCTAATCCATTCCCTCACCCCCTGTACATAAACCACTCCATCACCCCCTGTACATAACGCACTCCCTCATCCCCTGTACATCATCCACTCCCTCACCCCCTGTACATAATCCATTCCATCAAACCCTGTATATAATCCACTCCCTCACACCCTGTACATAATACACTCCCTCACACCATGTACATTATCCACTCCATCAGCCCCTGTACATAATCCAGTCCCTCACCGCCTGTACATAATCCACACCCTCACCCCCTGTACATAATCCAATCCCTCACCTCCTATACATTATGCACTCCCACATCCCCTGTACATAATCCATTCCCTTACCCCCTGTACATAATCCACTCCCTCACACCCTGTACATAATCCACTCACTCACCCCATGTACATAATCCATTCCCAAACCCCCTGTACATAAACCACTCCATCACCCCCTGTACATAATGCACTCCCTCACCCCCTGTACATCATCCACTCCCTCACCCCTTGTACATAATCCATTCCCTCAACCCCTGTATATAATCCACTCGCTCACACCCTGTACATAATCCATTCCCTCACCCCCTGTACATAATCCACTCCCTCAACCCCTGAACATAATCCAGTCCCTCACACCCTGTACATAATCCACTCCCTCACACCCTGGACATAATCCACTCCCACACCCCCTGTACATAATCCACTCCCTCACCCCCTGTACATAATCCACTCCCTCATACCATGTACATTATCCACTCCCTCACCCCCTGTACATAATCCATTCCCTCACACCCTGTACATAATCCACACACTCTCACCCTGTATATAATCCACTCCCTTACCCCCTGTACATATTCCACTCCCTCACCCCCTGTACATAATCCAATCCCTCACACACTGTACATAATCCACACCCTCACCCCCTGTACATAATCCACTCCCTTACCCCCTGTACATAATCCACTCCCTCACTCCCTGTACATAATCCACTCCCTCACCTCCTGTACATAATCCAATCCCTCATACACTGTACATAATCCACTCCCTCACCCCCTGTAAATAATCCACTCCCTCACCCCCTGTACATAATCCACTCCCTCACCCCCTGTACATAATCCATTCCCACACCCCCTGTACATAATCCACTCCCTCACCCACTGTACAAAATCCACTCATTCACACCCTGTACATAATCCACTGCCTAAAACGCCGTGTACATAATCCACTCCCTCACCCCCTGTACATAATCCACTCCCTCACCCCATGTACATAATCCACACACTCACACCCTGTATATAATCCACTCCCTTACCCCCTGTACATAAGCCACTGCCTCACCTCCTGTACATAATCCCCTCCCTCACCCCCTGTATATAATCCAATCCCTCACACCCTGTACATAATCTACACCCTCAGCCCCTGTACCTAATCCACTCCCTCACCCCCTGTACATAATCCACTCCCTCACACCCTGTACATAATCCACTCCATCACCCCCTGTACATAACCCACTCCCTCACCCCCTGTACATAATCCACTCCATCACCCCCTGTACATAACCCACTCCCTCACCCCCTGAACATAATCCACTCCCTCACCCCATGTACAAAATCAACTCCATCACACCCTGTACATAATCCACTTCCTCACACCCTGTACATAATCCACGCTCTCACACCCTGTACATAATCCACTCTCTCACCCCCTGTACATAATCCACTCCCTCACCCACTGTACATAATCCACTCCCTCACATCCTGTACATAATCCAGACCCTCACACCCTGTACATAATCCACTCCCTCACCCCCTGTACATAATCCACTCTCTCACACCCTGTACATAATCCACTCCCTCACCCCCTGTACATAATCCACTCTCTCACACCCTGTACATAATCCACTCCCTCACGCCCTGTACATAATCCATTCCCTCACCCCCTGTACATAATCCACTCCCTCACCCCCTGTACATAATCCACTCCCTCAGCCCCTGTACACAATCCACTCCCTCACCCTCTGTACATAATCCACTCCCTCAATCCCTGAACCGTAATCCAGTCCCTCACACCCTGTACATAATCCACTCCCTCACACCCTGGACATAATCCACTCCATCACCCCCTGTACATAATCCACTCCCTCACCCGCTGGACATAATCCACTCCCTCACACCCTGTTCATAATCCACTCCCTCACACCCTGTACATAATCCACTCCCTCACACCCTGTACATAATCCACTCCCTCACCCCCTGTACATAATCCACTCCCTCAGCCCCTGTACACAATCCACTCCCTCACCCTCTGTACATAATCCACTCCCTCAATCCCTGAACCGTAATCCAGTCCCTCACACCCTGTACATAATCCACTCCCTCACACCCTGGACATAATCCACTCCATCACCCCCTGTACATAATCCACTCCCTCACCCGCTGGACATAATCCACTCCCTCACACCCTGTACATAATCCACTCCCTCACACCCTGTACATAAACCACTCCCTCACACCCTGTACATAATCCACTCCCTCACACCCTGTACATAATCCACTCCCTCACCACCTGTACATAATCCACTCCCTCACACCCTGTACATAATCCACTCCCTCACACCCTGTACATAATCCACTCCCTCACACCCTGTACATAATCCACTCCCTCACACCCTGTACATAATCCACTCCCTCACCCCCTGTACATAATCCACTCCCTCACCCCCTGTACATAATCCATTCCCTCACCCCCTGTACATAATCCACTCCCTCACCCCCTGTACATAATCCACTCCCTCACACCCTGTAGATAATACACTCCCTCACACCATGTACATTATCCACTCCCACATCCCCTGTACATAATCCACTCCCTCACCCCCTGTACATTATCCATTCCCTCACCCACTGTACATAATCCACTACCTCACCCCTGTACATAATCCATTCCCTCACCCCCTGTACATAATCCAATCACTCACCCCCTGTACATAATCCATTCCCTCAACCCCTGTACATAATCCACTCCCTCAGCCCTTCTACATGATCCACTCCCTCACCCCATGTACATAATCCACACACTCACACCCTGTATATAATCCACTCCCTTACCCCCTGTACATAAGCCACTGCCTCACCTCCTGTACATAATCCCCTCCCTCACCCCCTGTATATAATCCAATCCCTCACACCCTGTACATAATCTACACCCTCAGCCCCTGTACCTAATCCACTCCCTCACCCCCTGTACATAATCCACTCCCTCACACCCTGTACATAATCCACTCCATCACCCCCTGTACATAACCCACTCCCTCACCCCCTGAACATAATCCACTCCATCACCCCCTGTACATAACCCACTCCCTCACCCCCTGAACATAATCCACTCCCTCACCCCATGTACAAAATCAACTCCATCACACCCTGTACATAATCCACTTCCTCACACCCTGTACATAATCCACGCTCTCACACCCTGTACATAATCCACTCTCTCACCCCCTGTACATAATCCACTCCCTCACCCACTGTGCATAATCCACTCCCTCACATCCTGTACATAATCCAGACCCTCACACCCTGTACATAATCCACTCCCTCACCCCCTGTACATAATCCACTCTCTCACACCCTGTACATAATCCACTCCCTCACCCCCTGAACATAATCCACTCTCTCACACCCTGTACATAATCCACTCCCTCACGCCCTGTACATAATCCATTCCCTCACCCCCTGTACATAATCCACTCCCTCACCCCCTGTACATAATCCACTCCCTCAGCCCCTGTACACAATCCACTCCCTCACCCTCTGTACATAATCCACTCCCTCAATCCCTGAACCGTAATCCAGTCCCTCACACCCTGTACATAATCCACTCCCTCACACCCTGGACATAATCCACTCCATCACCCCCTGTACATAATCCACTCCCTCACCCGCTGGACATAATCCACTCCCTCACACCCTGTTCATAATCCACTCCCTCACACCCTGTACATAATCCACTCCCTCACATCCTGTACATAATCCAGACCCTCACACCCTGTACATAATCCACTCCCTCACCCCCTGTACATAATCCACTCTCTCACACCCTGTACATAATCCACTCCCTCACGCCCTGTACATAATCCATTCCCTCACCCCCTGTACATAATCCACTCCCTCACCCCCTGTACATAATCCACTCCCTCAGCCCCTGTACACAATCCACTCTCTCACCCCCTGTACATAATCCACTCCCTCACCCCATCTACATAATCCACTCCCTCACCCCCTGTACATAAACCGCACCCTCACCGCCTGTACATAATCCACTCCCTCACACCCTGTACATAATCCACTCCCTCACCCCATGTACATAACCCATTCCCTCACCCCCTGTACATAATCCACTCCCTCACCCCCTGTACATAATCCATTCACACACCCCCTGTACATAATCCATTCCCTCACCCACTGTACAAAATCCACTCACTCACACCCGGTACATAAGCCACTCCCACACACGCCGTGTATATAATCCACTCCCTCACCCCATGTACCTAATCCATTCCCTCACCCCCTGTACATAAACCACTCCATCACCCCCTGTACATAACGCACTCCCTCATCCCCTGTACATCATCCACTCCCTCACCCCCTGTACATAATCCATTCCATCAAACCCTGTATATAATCCACTCCCTCACACCCTGTACATAATACACTCCCTCACACCATGTACATTATCCACTCCATCAGCCCCTGTACATAATCCAGTCCCTCACCGCCTGTACATAATCCACACCCTCACCCCCTGTACATAATCCAATCCCTCACCTCCTATACATTATGCACTCCCACATCCCCTGTACATAATCCATTCCCTTACCCCCTGTACATAATCCACTCCCTCACACCCTGTACATAATCCACTCACTCACCCCATGTACATAATCCATTCCCAAACCCCCTGTACATAAACCACTCCATCACCCCCTGTACATAATGCACTCCCTCACCCCCTGTACATCATCCACTCCCTCACCCCTTGTACATAATCCATTCCCTCAACCCCTGTATATAATCCACTCGCTCACACCCTGTACATAATCCATTCCCTCACCCCCTGTACATAATCCACTCCCTCAACCCCTGAACATAATCCAGTCCCTCACACCCTGTACATAATCCACTCCCTCACACCCTGGACATAATCCACTCCCACACCCCCTGTACATAATCCACTCCCTCACCCCCTGTACATAATCCACTCCCTCATACCATGTACATTATCCACTCCCTCACCCCCTGTACATAATCCATTCCCTCACACCCTGTACATAATCCACACACTCTCACCCTGTATATAATCCACTCCCTTACCCCCTGTACATATTCCACTCCCTCACCCCCTGTACATAATCCAATCCCTCACACACTGTACATAATCCACACCCTCACCCCCTGTACATAATCCACTCCCTTACCCCCTGTACATAATCCACTCCCTCACTCCCTGTACATAATCCACTCCCTCACCTCCTGTACATAATCCAATCCCTCATACACTGTACATAATCCACTCCCTCACCCCCTGTAAATAATCCACTCCCTCACCCCCTGTACATAATCCACTCCCTCACCCCCTGTACATAATCCATTCCCACACCCCCTGTACATAATCCACTCCCTCACCCACTGTACAAAATCCACTCATTCACACCCTGTACATAATCCACTGCCTAAAACGCCGTGTACATAATCCACTCCCTCACCCCCTGTACATAATCCACTCCCTCACCCCATGTACATAATCCACACACTCACACCCTGTATATAATCCACTCCCTTACCCCCTGTACATAAGCCACTGCCTCACCTCCTGTACATAATCCCCTCCCTCACCCCCTGTATATAATCCAATCCCTCACACCCTGTACATAATCTACACCCTCAGCCCCTGTACCTAATCCACTCCCTCACCCCCTGTACATAATCCACTCCCTCACACCCTGTACATAATCCACTCCATCACCCCCTGTACATAACCCACTCCCTCACCCCCTGTACATAATCCACTCCATCACCCCCTGTACATAACCCACTCCCTCACCCCCTGAACATAATCCACTCCCTCACCCCATGTACAAAATCAACTCCATCACACCCTGTACATAATCCACTTCCTCACACCCTGTACATAATCCACGCTCTCACACCCTGTACATAATCCACTCTCTCACCCCCTGTACATAATCCACTCCCTCACCCACTGTACATAATCCACTCCCTCACATCCTGTACATAATCCAGACCCTCACACCCTGTACATAATCCACTCCCTCACCCCCTGTACATAATCCACTCTCTCACACCCTGTACATAATCCACTCCCTCACCCCCTGTACATAATCCACTCTCTCACACCCTGTACATAATCCACTCCCTCACGCCCTGTACATAATCCATTCCCTCACCCCCTGTACATAATCCACTCCCTCACCCCCTGTACATAATCCACTCCCTCAGCCCCTGTACACAATCCACTCCCTCACCCTCTGTACATAATCCACTCCCTCAATCCCTGAACCGTAATCCAGTCCCTCACACCCTGTACATAATCCACTCCCTCACACCCTGGACATAATCCACTCCATCACCCCCTGTACATAATCCACTCCCTCACCCGCTGGACATAATCCACTCCCTCACACCCTGTTCATAATCCACTCCCTCACACCCTGTACATAATCCACTCCCTCACACCCTGTACATAATCCACTCCCTCACCCCCTGTACATAATCCACTCCCTCACACCCTGTACATAATCCACTCCCTCACACCCTGTACATAATCCACTCCCTCACACCCTGTACATAATCCACTCCCTCACACCCTGTACATAATCCACTCCCTCACCCCCTGTACATAATCCACTCCCTCACACCCTGTACATAATCCACTCCCTCACCCCCTGTACATAATCCACTCCCTCACGCCCTGTACATAATCCACTCCCTCACACCCTGTACAGTATACAATCCCTCACCCTCTGTTCATAATCCACTCCCTCACACCCTGTACATAATCCACTCTCTCATCCCCTGTACCTAAACCACTCCCTCACCCCCTGTACAGAATACAATCCCTCACACCCTGTACATAATCCACACCCTCACACCCTGTACATAATCCATTCCCTCACCCCCTGTACATAATCCACTCCTTCACCCTCTTGTACATAATCCACTCCCTGACCTCCTGTACATAATCCTCACACTCACACCCTGTACATAATCCACTCCCTCAGACACTGTACATAATACAATCTCTCACCCCCTGTACATAATCCACTCCCACGCCCTCTACATAATCCACTCCTTCACCCCCTACACATAATCCACTCACTCACCCCCTGTACATAATCCACTCCCTCACGCCCTGTACCTAATCCACTCCCTCACCCCCTGTTCATAATCCACTCAATCACAGCCTGTACATACCCCAATCCCTCACACACTGTACATCATCCACTCCCTCATCCCCTGTACATCTTCCATTCCCTCATCCCCTGTACATAATCCGCTCCCTCACGCCCAGTACATAATCCACTCCCTCACCCCCTGTACTTAATCCGGACCCTCACCCTCTGTACGTAATCCACGCCCTCAGCCCCTGTACATAATCCACTCCCTCACCCTCTGTACGTAATCCACTCCCTCAAACTCTGAACATAATCCACTCCCTCACCCCCTGTACATAATCCATTCCCTCACCCCCTGTACATAATCCACTCCCTCACCCCCTGTACATAATCCACTCCCTCACAACCTGTAAATACACTCCCTCACACCATATACATTATCCACCCCCACATCCCCTGTACATAATCCACTCCCTCACCCCCTGTACATTATCCATTCCCTCACCCCCTGTACATAATCCACTACCTCACCCCTGTACATAATCCATTCCCTCACCCCCTGTACATAATCCAATCACTCACCCCCTGTACATAATCCATTCCCTCACCCCCTGTATACAATCCACTCCCTCACCCCCTGTACATAATCCACTCCCTCAGCCCTTCTACATAATCCACTCCCTCACCCCCTGTACATAATCCACTACCTCACCCCCTGTACATAATCCACTCCCTCACACCCTGGACATAATCCACTCACTCACCCCCTGTACATAATCCACTCTCTCACCCCCTGTACATAATCCACTCCCTCACCCCATCTACATAATCCACTCCCTCACCCCCTGTACATAAACCGCACCCTCACCGCCTGTACATAATCCACTCCCTCACACCCTGTACATAATCCACTCCCTCACCCCATGTACATAACCCATTCCCTCACCCCCTGTACATAATCCACTCCCTCACCCCATGTACCTAATCCATTCCCTCACCCCCTGTACATAAACCACTCCATCACCCCCTGTACATAACGCACTCCGTCACCCCTTGGACATCATCCACTCCCTCACCCCCTGTACATAATCCATTCCATCAAACCCTGTATATAATCCACTCCCTCACACCCTGTACATAATACACTCCCTCACACCATGTACATTATCCACTCCATCAGCCCCTGTACATAATCCAGTCCCTCACCGCCTGTACATAATCCACTCCCTCACCCCCGGTACATAATCCAATCCCTCACCTCCTATACATTATCCACTCCCACATCCCCTGTACATAATCCATTCCCTTACCCCCTGTACATAATCCACTCCCTCACACCCTGTACATAATCCACTCACTCACCCCATGTACATAATCCATTCCCAAACCCCCTGTACATAAACCACTCCATCACCCCCTGTACATAATGCACTCCCTCACCCCTTGTACATAATCCATTCCCTCAACCCCTGTATATAATCCACTTGCTCACACCCTGTACATAATACACTCCCTCACACCATGTACATTATCCACTCCCTCATCCACTGTACATAATCCACTCCCTCACCCCCTGTACATAATCCATTCCCTCACCCCCTGTACATAATCCACTCCCTCAACCCCTGAACATGATCCAGTCCCTCACACCCTGTACATAATCCACTCCCTCACACCCTGGACATAATCCACTCCCTCACCCCCTGTACATAATCCACTCCCTCACCTCCTGTACATAATCCACTCCCTCACACCCTTTCACATGAACCACTCCCTCACCCCCTGTACATAATCCACTCCCTCATACCATGTACATTATCCACACACTCACACCCTGTATATAATCCACTCCCTTACCCCCTGTACATAATCCACTCCCTCACCTCCAGTACATAATCCAATCCCTCACACACTGTACATAATCCACTCCCCCACCCCCTGTACATAATCCACTCCCTCACCCCCTGTACATAATCCACTCCCTCACACCCTGTACATAATCCATTCCCACACCCCCTGTACATAATCCACTCCCTCACCCACTGTACAAAATCCACTCATTCACACCCTGTACATAATCCACTGCCTAATACGCCGTGTACATAATCCACTCCCTCACCCCCTGTACATAATCCACTCCCTCACCCCATGTACATAATCCACACACTCACACCCTGTATATAATCAACTCCCTTACCCCCTGTACATAAGCCACTGCCTCACCTCCTGTACATAATCCCCTCCCTCACCCCCTGTATATAATCCAATCCCTCACACCCTGTACATAATCTACTCCCTCAGCCCCTGTACCTAATCCACTCCCTCACCCCCTGTACCTAATCCACTCCCTCACACCCTGTACATAATCCACTCCATCACCCCCTGTACATAACCCACTCCCTCACCCCCTGTACATAATCCACTCCCTCACCCCATGTACAAAATCAACTCCATCACACCCTGTACATAATCCACTTCCTCACACCCTGTACATAATCCACGCTCGCACACCCTGTACATAATCCACTCACTCACCCCATGTACATAATCCATTCCCAAACCCCCTGTACATAAACCACTCCATCACCCCCTGTACATAATGCACTCCCTCACCCCCTGTACATCATCCACTCCCTCACCCCTTGTACATAATCCATTCCCTCAACCCCTGTATATAATCCACTTGCTCACACCCTGTACATAATACACTCCCTCACACCATGTACATTATCCACTCCCTCATCCACTGTACATAATCCACTCCCTCACCCCCTGTACATAATCCATTCCCTCACCCCCTGTACATAATCCACTCCCTCAACCCCTGAACATGATCCAGTCCCTCACACCCTGTACATAATCCACTCCCTCACACCCTGGACATAATCCACTCCCTCACCCCCTGTACATAATCCACTCCCTCACCTCCTGTACATAATCCACTCCCTCAACCCTTTCACATGAACCACTCCCTCACCCCCTGTACATAATCCACTCCCTCATACCATGTACATTATCCACTCCCTCACCCCCTGTACATAATCCATTCCCTCACACCCTGTACATAATCCACACACTCACACCCTGTATATAATCCACTCCCTTACCCCCTGTACATATTCCACTCCCTCACCCCCTGTACATAATCCAATCCCTCACACACTGTACATAATCCACTCCCTCACCCCCTGTACATAATCCACTCCCTTACCCCCTGTACATAATCCACTCCCTCACTCCCTGTACATAATCCACTCCCTCACCTCCTGTACATAATCCAATCACTCACACACTGTACATAATCCAGACCCTCACACCCTGTACATAATTCACTCCCTCACCCCCTGTACATAATCCACTCCCTCACCCCCTGTACATTATACAATCCCTCACCCCCTGTACATAATGCACTCCCTCACCCACTGTACATAATCCATTCCCTCACTCCCTGTACATAATCCACTCCCTCACACCCACTACATAATCCACTCTCTCAGCCCCTGTACATAATCCACTCCCTCACACCCTGTACATAATCTACACCCTCACACCCTGTACATAATCTACTCCCTCACCCCCTGTAGATCATCCACTCCCTCACCTCCTGTACATAATCCACTCCCTCACCCCCTGTACATAATCCACTCCTTCACGCCCTGTACCTAATCCACTCATTCACGCCCTGTACATAATACAATCCCTCACCCCCTGTACATAATCCACTCCCTCACGCCCTGTACCTAATCCAATCCCTCACCCACTGTACATAATCCACTCCCTCACCCCCTGTACATAATCCACTCCCGTACCCCCTGTCCATTACCCACTCCCTCATCCCCTGTACATAATCCACTCCCTCACCCGCTGTACATAATCCACTCCCTTACCCCCTGTCCATTATCCACTCCCTCATCCCCTGTACATAATCCACTCCCTCACCCCATGTACATAATCCATTCCCTCACCCCCTGTACATAAACCACTCCATCACCCCCTGTACATAACGCACTCCCTCACCCCCTGTACATCATCCACCCCCTCACCCCCTGTACATAATCCATTCCCTCAAAGCCTGTATATAATCCACTCCCGCACACCCTGTACATAATACACTCCCTCACACCCTGTACATAATCTACACCCTCACACCCTGTACATAATCCACTCCCTCACACCCTGGACATAATCCACTCCCTCACCCCCTGTACATAATCCACTCCCTCACCCGCTGGACATAATCCACTCCCTCACCCCCTGTACATAATCCACTCCCTCACACCCTGTACATAATCCACTCCCTCACACCCTGTACATTATCCACTCCCTCACACCCTGTACATAATCCACTCCCTCACCCCCTGTACATAATCCACTCCCTCACACCCTGTACATAATCCACTCCCTCACCCCCTGTACATAATCCACTCCCTCATGCCCTGTACATAATCCACTCCCTCACACCCTGTACAGTATACAATCCCTCACCCTCTGTTCATAATCCACTCCCTCACACCCTGTACATAATCCACTCTCTCATCCCCTGTACCTGAACCACTCCCTCACCCCCCATACAGAATACAATCCCTCACACCCTGTACAGAATCCACACCCTCACACCCTGTACATAATCCACTCCCTCACCCCTGTACATAATCCACTCCTTCACCCTCTTGTACATAATCCACTCCCTGACCTCCTGTACATAATCCTCACACTCACACCCTGTACATAATCCACTCCCTCACGCCCTGTACATAATACAATCTCTCACCCCCTGTACATAATCCACTCCCACGCCCTCTACATAATCCACTCCTTCACCCCCTACACATAATCCACTCACTCACCCCCTGTACATAATCCACTCCCTCACGCCCTGTACCTAATCCACTCCCTCACCCCCTGTTCATAATCCACTCCCTCACACCCTGCACATAATCCAATCCCTCACACACTGTACATCATCCACTCCCTCATCCCCTGTACATAATCCGCTCCCTCACGCCCAGTACATAATCCACTCCCTCACCCCCTGTACTTAATCCGGACCCTCACCCTCTGTACGTAATCCACTCCCTCAGCCCCTGTACATAATTCACTCCCTCACCCTCTGTACGTAATCCACTCCCTCAAACCCTGAACATAATCCACTCCCTCTCCCCCTATACATAATCCACTCACTCACCCCCTGTACATAATCCACTCCCTCACCCCATCTACATAATCCACTCCCTCACCCCCTGTACATAAACCGCACCCTCACCGCCTGTACATAATCCACACCCTCACCCCCTGTACATATTCCACTCCCTCACCCCCTGTACATAATCCACTCCCTCATCCCCTGCACATTAACCACTCCCTCACACCCTGTACTTAATCCACACCCTCACCCCCTGTACATAATCCACTCCTTCACCCCCTACACATAATCCACTCCCTCACCCCCTGTACATAATCCATTCCCTCATCCCCTGTACATAATCCGCTCCCTCACCCCATGTACATAATCCACTCCCTCACCCCCTGTACATAATCCAGTCCCTCACCCCATGTACATAATCCAGTCCCTCACCCTCTGCACATAATCCACCCCCTCACCCCCTGTACATAATCAAGTCCCTTATCCCCTGTACATAATCCACTCCCTCAGCCCCTGTACATAATGCACACCCTCACCCCCTGTACATAATCCCCTCCCTCAGACCCTGTACATAATCCACTCCCTTACCCCCTGTGCATAATCCAATCCACTGCACCCTATACGTAATCCCCTCCTTCCACCCCTGTTCATAGTCCACTCCCTCACCCATTGTAATTAATCCCTTCCCTAACCCGCTGTACATAATCTACTCACACACACGCCATACTTAATCACCTACCTCACCCATTTGTACATAATCCACTCCCTCACCCTCAGTATATAATCAATGCCCTCACCCGCTGTACATGTTCCATTCCCTCACCTCCTGTAAATAATCCAATCCCTCACCCCAATACATAATCTACTCCCTCACCTGCTGTATATAATCCACTCCCTCATGCCCTGTACATAATCCACTCCCTCACGCCCTGTACATAATCCACTCCCTCACACCCTGTACATAATCCACTCCCTCACACCCTGTACATAATCCATTCCCTCACACCCTGTACATATGCCACTCCCTCACCCCCAGTATATACTCCACTCCCTCACCCCCTGTACATAATCCACTACCTCACCCCCAGAATATAGTCCACTCACTCACCCCCTGTATATAATCCACTCCCTCACGCCCTGTACATAATCCACTCGCTCACCCCCTGTACATAATCCACTCCCTCACCCCCTGTACATAATCCAATCCCTCACCACCTGTACATAATCCACTCGCTCACCCCCTGTACATAATCCACTCCCTCACCCCCTGTACATAATCCAATCCCTCACCCCCTGTACATAATCCACTCGCTCACCCCCTGTACATAATCCACTCCCTCACCCCCTGTACATAATCCCCTCCTTTGCTCCCTGTATTTTACCCATCCTGTATTTAATCTCCTCCCTCTCCCTCTGAATTTAATCCCTTCACCCTGTGTTTAATCCTTTCCCCCTCCCGCTGAATTTGATACTCTCTCTCCCTCTGTATTTCTATCTCTCCACCTTTTTTAAATCCTTTCCTTTTCTCCATGTATTCAATCCTGTCTCCCTCCCGCTACGTTCAATCCTTGCTCACTCCCGCTGTGTTCAATCCTTTCTCTCTCCCGCTACATTCAATCCGTTCTCTCCCCCGCTACGTTCACTCCTTTCTCTCTCCCGCTGTGTTCACTCCTTTCTCTCTCCCGCTGTGTTCACTCCTTTCTCCCTCCCGCTGTGTTCACTCCTTTCTCTCTCCCACTGTGTTCACTCCTTTCTCTCTCCCGCTGTGTTCACTCCTTTCTCCCTCCTGCTGTGTTCACTCCTTTCTCTCTCCCGCTGTGTTCACTCCTTTCTCTCTCCCGCTGTGTTCACTCCTTCCTCCCTCCCGCTGTGTTCACTCCTTTCCCTCTCCCGCTGTGTTCACTCCTTTCTCTCTCCCTCTGTGTTCACTCCTTTCTCTCTCCCGCTGTGTTCACTCCTTTCTCTCTCCCGCTGTGTTCACTCCTTTCTCTCTCCCGCTGTGTTCACTCCTTTCTCTCTCCCGCTGTGTTCACTCCTTTCTCTCTCCCGCTGTGTTCACTCCTTTCTCTCTCCCGCTGTGTGCACTCCTTTCTCGCTCCCGCTGTGTTCACTCCTTTCTCCCTCCCGCTGTGTTCACTCCTTTCTCCCTACCGCTGTGTTCACTCCTTTCTCCCTCCCGCTGTGCTCACTCCTTTCTCTCTTCCGCTGTGTTCACTCCTTTCTCACTCCCGCTGTGTTCACTCCTTTCTCTCACCCGCTGTGTGCACTCCTTT
Organism: Isurus oxyrinchus; assembly: GCA_026770705.1. NCBI lineage: Eukaryota > Metazoa > Chordata > Chondrichthyes > Lamniformes > Lamnidae > Isurus > Isurus oxyrinchus. The sequence continues at coordinate 77,985 of JANJGN010001052.1, read as the reverse complement.
CTCTCTCCCGCTGTGTTCACTCCTTTCTCTCTCCCGCTGTGTTCAATCCTTTCTCTCTCCCGCTGTGTTCACTCCTTTCTCTCTCGCGCTGTGTTCACTCCTTTCTCTCTCCCGCTGTGTTCACTCCTTTCTCTCTCCCGCTGTGTTCACTCCTTTCTCTCTCCCGCTGTGTTCACTCCTTTCTCTCTCCCGCTGTGTTCACTCATTTCTCTCTCCCGATTTGTTCACTCCTTTCTCTCTCCCGCTGTGTTCACTCCTTTTTTTCTCCCGCTGTGTTCACTCCTTTCTCTCTCGCGCGGTGTTCACTCCTTTCTCTCTCGCGCTGTGTTCACTCCTTTCTCTCTCCCGCTGTGTTCACTCCTTTCTCTCTCCCGCTGTGTTCACTCCTTTCTCTCTCCCGCTGTGTTCACTCCTTTCTCTCTCCCGCTGTGTCCTCTCCTTTCTCTCTCCCGCTGTGTCCTCTCCTTTCTCTCTCCCGCCGTGTTCAATACTTTCTCCCTCCAACTACGTTCACTCCTTTCTATCTCCCGCTACGTCCACTCCTTTCTCTCTCCCGCTACGTTCACTCCTTTCTCACTCCCGCTGTGTTCACTCCTTTCTCTCTCCCGCTGTGTTCACTCCTTTCTCTCTCCCGCTGTGTTCACTCCTTTCTCTCGCCCGTTGTGTTCAATCCTTTCTCACTCTCGCTGTGTTCACTCCTTTCTCTCTCCCGCTGTGATCACTCCTTTCTCTCTCCCGCTGTGTTCACTCCTTTCTCTCTCCCGCTGTGTTCACTCCTTTCTCTCGCCCGCTGTGTTCACTCCTTTCTCCCTCCCGCTGAGTTCACTCCTTTCTCCCTCCCGCTGCGTTCACTCCTTTCTCCCTCCCGCGTGTTCACTCCTTTCTCTCTCCCGCTGTGTTCACTCGTTTCTCTCTCCCGCTGTGTTCACTCGTTTCTCTCTCCCGCTGTGTTCACTCCTTTCTCACTCTCTCTGTGTTCACTCCTTTCTCTCTACCGCTGTGTTCACTCCTTTCTCTCTCCCGCTGTGTTCACTCCTTTCTCTCTCCCGCTGTGTTCACTCCTTTCTCTCGGCCGCTGTATTCACTCCTTTCTCTCTCCCGCTGTGTTCACTCCTTTCTCTCTCCCGCTGTGTTCACTCCTTTCTCTCTCCCGCTGTGTTCAACCCTTTCTCTCTCCCGCTGTGTTCACTCCTTTCTCTCTCCCGCTGTGTTCACTCCTTTCTCTCTCCCGCTGTGTTCAATCCTTTCTCTCTCCCGCTGTGTTCACTCCTTTCTCTCTCCCGCTGTGTTCAATCCTTTCTCTCTCCCGCTGTGTTCAATCCTTTCTCTCTCCCGTTGTGTTCACTCCTTTCTCTCTCCCGCTGTGTTCACTCCTTTCTCTCTCCCGCTGTGTTCACTCCTTTCTCCCTCCCGCTGTGTTCACTCCTTTCTCTCACACGCCGCGTTCACTCCTTTCTCTATCCCGCTGTGTTCACTCCTTTCTCTCTCCCGCTGTGTTCACTCCTTTCTCTCCCCCACTGTGTTCAATCCTTTCTCTCTCCCGCTGTGTTCACTCCTTTCTAGCTCCCGCTGCGTTCAATCCTTTCTCTCTCCCGCCGTGTTCAATCCTTTCTCCCTCCAACTACGTTCACTCCTTTCTCTCTCCCGCTGTGTCCACTCCTTTCTCTCTCCCGCTGTGTTCAACCCTTTCTCTCTCCCGCTGTGTTCACTTCTGTCTCTCTCCCGCTGTGTTCACTCCTTTCTCTCTCCCGCTGTGTTCACTCCTTTCTCTCTCCCGCTGTGTTCACTCCTTTCTCTCTCCCGCTGTGTTCACTCTTTTCTCTCTCCCGCTGTGTTCACTCCATTCTCTCCCCCACTGTGTTCAATCCTTTCTCTCTCCCGCTGTGTTCACTCCTTTCTAGCTCCCGCTGCATTCAATCCTTTCTCTCTCCCACCGTGTTCAATCCTTTCTCCCTCCAACTACGTTCACTCCTTTCTCTCTCCCGCTGTGTCCACTCCTTTCTCTCTCCCGCTGTGTTCAACCCTTTCTCTCTCCTGCTGTGTTCACTTCTGTCTCTCTCCCGCTGTGTTCACTCCTTTCTCTCTCCCGCTGTGTTCACTCCTTTCTCTCTCGCGCTGTGTTCACTCTTTTCTCTCTCCCGCTGTTTTCACTCCATTCTCTCCCACTATGTGTTCAATCCTTTCTCTCTCCCGCTGTGTTCACTCCTTTCTCTTTCCCGCTGTGTTCACTCCTTTCTCTCTCCCGCTGTGTTCACTCCTTTCTCTCTCCCGCTGTTTCACTCCTTTCTCTCGCCCGCTGTGTTCACTCCTTTCTCTCACCCGCTGTGTTCAGTCCTTTCTCTCTCCCGCTGTGTTCACTCCTTTCTCTCTCCCGCTGTGTTCACTCCTTTCTCTCACCCGCTGTGTTCAGTCCTTTCTCTCTCCCGCTGTGTTCAATCCTTTCTCCCTCCCGCTGTGTTCACTCCTTTTTCTCTCCCACTGTGTTCACTCCTTTCTCTCTCCCGCTGTGTTCAACCCTTTCTCTCTCCCGCTGTGTTCACTTCTGTCTCTCTCCGCTGTGTTCACTCCGTTCTCTCACCGCTGTGTTCACTCCTTTCTCTCCCCCACTGTGTTCATTCCTTTCTCTCTCCCGCTGTGTTCACTCCTTTCTAGCTCCCGCTGCGTTCAATCCTTTCTCTCTCCCGCCGTGTTCAATCCTTTCTCCCTCCAACTACTTTCACTCCTTTCACTCTCCCGCTACGTCCACTCCTTTCTCTCTCCCGCTGTGTTCACTTCTTTCTCACTGCCGCTGTGTTCACTCCTTTCTCTCTCCCGCTGTGTTAACTCCTTTCTCACTCCCACTGTGTTCACTCCTTTCTCTCTCCCGCTGTGTTCAGTCCTTTCTCTCTCCCGCTGTGTTCACTCCTTTCTCACTCCCGCTGTGTTCAATCCTTTCTCCCTCCCGCTGTGTTCACTCCTTTTTCTCTCCCGCTGTGTTCACTCCTTTCTCCCTCCCGCTGTGTTCACTCCTCTCTCCCTCCCGCTCTGTTCAATCATTTCTCCCTCCCGCTGTGTTCACTCCTTTCTCCCTCCCGCTGTGTTCACTCGTCTCACCCTCCCGCTGTGTTCACTCCTTTCTCCCTCCCGCTGTGTTCACTCCTCTCTCCCTCCCGCTGTGTTCAATCATTTCTCCCTCCCGCTGTGTTCACTCCTTTCTCTCTCCCGCTGTGTTCACTCCTTTCTCTCTCCCGCTGTGTTCACTCCTTTTTCTCTCTCCTAAGTACACCTTTCTCTCTCCCGCTGTGTTCACTCCTTCCTCTCTCCCACTGTGTTCAAACCTTTCTCTCTCCCGCTGTGTTCACTCCTTTCTCTCTCCCGCTGTGTTCACTCCTTTCTCTCTCCCGCTGTGTTCACTCCTTTCTCTCTCCCGCTGTGTTCACTCTTTTCTCTCTCCCGCTGTGTTCACTCCATTCTCTCCCCCACTGTGTTCAATCCTTTCTCTCTCCCGCTGTGTTCACTCCTTTCTAGCTCCCGCTGCATTCAATCCTTTCTCTCTCCCACCGTGTTCAATCCTTTCTCCCTCCAACTACGTTCACTCCTTTCTCTCTCCCGCTGTGTCCACTCCTTTCTCTCTCCCGCTGTGTTCAACCCTTTCTCTCTCCCGCTGTGTTCACTTCTGTCTCTCTCCCGCTGTGTTCACTCCTTTCTCTCCCGCTGTGTTCACTCCTTTCTCTCTCGCGCTGTGTTCACTCTTTTCTCTCTCCCGCTGTGTTCACTCCATTCTCTCCCACTATGTGTTCAATCCTTTCTCTCTCCCGCTGTGTTCACTCCTTTCTCTCTCCCGCTGTGTTCACTCCTTTCTCTCTCCCGCTGTGTTCACTCCTTTCTCTCTCCCGCTGTTTCACTCCTTTCTCTCGCCCGCTGTGTTCACTCCTTTCTCTCACCCGCTGTGTTCAGTCCTTTCTCTCTCCCGCTGTGTTCACTCCTTTCCCTCTCCCGCTGTGTTCACTCCTTTCTCTCACCCGCTGTGTTCAGTCCTTTCTCTCTCCCGCTGTGTTCAATCCTTTCTCCCTCCCGCTGTGTTCACTCCTTTTTCTCTCCCGCTGTGTTCACTCCTTTCTCTCTCCCGCTGTGTTCAACCCTTTCTCTCTCCCGCTGTGTTCACTTCTGTCTCTCTCCGCTGTGTTCACTCCTTTCTCTCACCGCTGTGTTCACTCCTTTCTCTCCCCCACTGTGTTCATTCCTTTCTCTCTCCCGCTGTGTTCACTCCTTTCTAGCTCCCGCTGCGTTCAATCATTTCTCTCTCCCGCCGTGTTCAATCCTTTCTCCCTCCAACTACGTTCACTCCTTTCTCTCTCCCGCTACGTCCACTCCTTTCTCTCTCCCGCTGTGTACACTTCTTTCTCACTGCCGCTGTGTTCACTCCTTTCTCTCTCCCGCTGTGTTAACTCCTTTCTCACTCCCGCTGTGTTCACTCCTTTCTCTCTCCCGCTGTGTTCAGTCCTTTCTCTCTCCCGCTGTGTTCACTCCTTTCTCACTCCCGCTGTGTTCAATCCTTTCTCCCTCCCGCTGTGTTCACTCCTTTTTCTCTCCCGCTGTGTTTACTCCTTTCTCCCTCCCGCTGTGTTCACTCCTCTCTCCCTCCCGCTCTATTCAATCATTTCTCCCTCCCGCTGTGTTCACTCCTTTCTCCCTCCCGGTGTTCACTCGTCTCTCCCTCCCGCTGTGTTCACTCCTTTCTCCCTCCCGCTGTGTTCACTCCTCTCTCCCTCCCGCTGTGTTCAATCATTTCTCCCTCCCGCTGTGTTCACTCCTTTCTCTCTCCCGCTGTGTTCACTCCTTTCTCTCTCCCGCTGTGTTCACTCCTTTTTCTCTCTCCTAAGTACACCTTTCTCTCTCCCGCTGTGTTCACTCCTTCCTCTCTCCCACTGTGTTCAAACCTTTCTCTCTCCCGCTGTGTTCACTCCTTTCACTCTCCCGCTGGGTTCACTCCTTTCTCTCTCCCGCTGTGTTCACTCCTTTCTCTCCCCCTCTGTGTTCACTCGTTTCTCTCACCCGCTGTGTTCACTCCTTTCTCTCCCCCGCTGTGCTCAATTCTTTCTCTCTCCCGCTGTGTTCACATTTCTCTCTCCCGCTGTGTTCACTCCTTTCTCTCTCCCGCTGTGTTCAAACCTTTCTGTCTCGCCCGGCGTGTTCACTCCTTTCACTCTCCCAACGTGTTCACTCCTTTCTCTCTCCCGCTGTGTTCACTCCGTTCTCTCTCCCGCTACGTTCACTCCTTTCTCTCTCCCGCTACGTTCACTCCTTTCTCCCTCCCGCTGCGTTCACTCCTTTCTCTCTCCCGCTGCGTTCACTCCTTTCTCTCTCCCGCTGCGTTCACTCCTTTCTCTCTCCCGCTGAGTTCACTCTTTCTCCCTCCCGCTGTTTTCACTCCTTTCTCTCACCCGCCGTGTTCATTCCTTTCTCCCTCACGCTACGTTCACTCCTTTCTCTCTCCCGCTGTGTTCACTCCTTTCTCTCTCCCGCTGTGTTCAATCCTTTCTCTCTCCCGCTGTGTTCAATCCTTTCTCACTCTCTCTGTGTTCACTCCTTTCTCTCTCCCGCTGTGTTCACTCCTTTCTCCCTCCCGCTACGTTCACTCCTTTCTCACTCCCGCTACGTTCACTCCTTTCTCTCTCCTGCTGTGTTCACTCCTTTCTCTCTCCCGCTGTGTTCACTCCTTTCTCTCTCCCGCTGTGTTCACTCCTTTCTCTCTCCCGCTGTGTTCACTCCTTTCTCTCTCCCGCTGTGTTCACTCCTTTCTCCCTCCCGCTGTGTTCACTCCTTTCTCCCTCCCGCTGTGTTCACTCTTTTCTCCCTCCCTCTGTGTTCACTCCTTTCTCCCTCCCGCTGTGTTCACTCCTTTCGCCCTCCCGCTGTGTTCACTCCTTTCTCCCTCCCGCTGTGTTCACTCCTTTCTCCCTCCCGCTGTGTTCACTCCTTTCTCCCTCCCGCTGTGTTCACTCCTTTCTCTCTCCCGCTGTGGGCACTCCTTTCTCCCTCCCGCTGTGTTCACTCCTTTCTCTCTCCCGCTGTGCTCACTCCTTTCACTCTCCCGCTGTGTTCACTCCTTTCTCTCTCCCGCTGTGTTCACTCCTTTTTCTCTCTCTTAAGTACACCTTTCTCTCTCCCGCTGTGTTCACTCCTTTCTCTCTCCCGCTGTGTTCACTCCTTTCTCTCTCCCGCTGTGTTCACTCCTTTCTCTCTCCCGCTGTGTTCACTCCTTTCACTCTCCCGCTGTGTTCACTCCTTTCTCTCTCCCGCTGTGTTCACTCCTTTCTCTCTCCCGCTGTGTTCACTCCTTTCTCTCTCCCACTGTGTTCACTCCTTTCTCCCTCCCGCTGTGTTCACTCCTTTCTCCCTCCCGCTGTGTTCACTCCTTTCTCTCTCCCGCTGTGCTCAATTCTTTCTCTCTCCCGCTGTGTTCACATTTCTCTCTCCCGCTGTGTTCACTCCTTTCTCTCTCCCGCTGTGTTCAAACCTTTCTGTCTCGCCCGGTGTGTTCACTCCTTTCACTCTCCCAACGTGTTCACTCCTTTCTCTCTCCCGCTGTGTTCACTCCTTTCTCTCTCCGGCTACGTTCACTCCTTTCTCTCTCCCGCTACGTTCACTCCTTTCTCTCTCCCGCTGCGTTCACTCCTTTCTCTCCCGCTGAGTTCACTCTTTCTCCCTCCCGCTGTTTTCACTCCTTTCTCTCACCCGCCGTGTTCATTCCTTTCTCCCTCACGCTACGTTCACTCCTTTCTCTCTCCCGCTGTGTTCACTCCTTTCTCTCTCCCGCTGTGTTCAATCCTTTCTCTCTCCCGCTGTGTTCAATCCTTTCTCACTCTCTCTGTGTTCACTCCTTTCTCTCTCCCGCTGTGTTCACTCCTTTCTCCCTCCCGCTACGTTCACTCCTTTCTCACTCCCGCTACGTTCACTCCTTTCTCTCTCCCGCTGTGTTCACTCCTTTCTCTCTCCCGCTGTGTTCACTCCTTTCTCTCTCCCGCTGTGTTCACTCCTTTCTCTCTCCCGCTGTGTTCACTCCTTTCTCTCTCCCGCTGTGTTCACTCCTTTCTCCCTCCCGCTGTGTTCACTCCTTTCTCCCTCCCGCTGTGTTCACTCCTTTCTCCCTCCCGCTGTGTTCACTCCTTTCGCCCTCCCGCTGTGTTCACTCCTTTCTCCCTCCCGCTGTGTTCACTCCTTTCTCCCTCCCGCTGTGTTCACTCCTTTCTCCCTCCCGCTGTGTTCACTCCTTTCTCTCTCCCGCTGTGTTCACTCCTTTCACTCTCCCGCTGTGTTCACTCCTTTCTCTCTCCCGCTGTGTTCACTCCTTTTTCTCTCTCTTAAGTACACCTTTCTCTCTCCCGCTGTGTTCACTCCTTTCTCTCTCCCGCTGTGTTCACTCCTTTCTCTCTCCCGCTGTGTTCACTCCTTTCTCTCTCCCGCTGTGTTCACTCCTTTCACTCTCCCGCTGTGTTCACTCCTTTCTCTCTCCCGCTGTGTTCACTCCTTTCTCTCTCCCGCTGTGTTCACTCCTTTCTCTCTCCCACTGTGTTCACTCCTTTCTCCCTCCCGCTGTGTTCACTCCTTTCTCCCTCCCGCTGTGTTCACTCCTTTCTCTCTCCCGCTGTGTTCACTCCTTTCTCTCTCCCGCTGTGTTCACTCCTTTCTCTCTCCCGCTGTGTTCAAACCTTTCTCTCTCCCGCTGTGTTCACTCCTTTCACTCTCCCGCTGTGTTCACTCCTTTCTCTCTCCCGCTGTGTTCACTCCTTTCTCTCTCCCGCTGTGTTCACTCCTTTCTCTCTCCCGCTGTGTTCACTCCTTTCTCTCTCCCGCTGTGTTCAAACCTTTCTCTCTCCCGCTGTGTTCACTCCTTTCACTCTCCCGCTGTGTTCACTCCTTTCTCTCTCCCGCTGTGTTCACTCCTTTCTCTCTCCCGCTGTGTTCACTCCTTTCTCTCCCCCGCTGTGTTCAATCCTTTCTCTCTCCCGCTGTGTTCACTCCTTTCTAGCTCACGCCGCACTCAATCCTTTCTCTCTCCCGCCGTGTTCAATCCTTTCTCTCTCCAGCTACGTTCACTCCTTTCTCTCTCCCGCTACATCCACTCCTTTCTCTCTCCCGCTACATCCACTCCTTTCTCTCTCCCGATGTGTTCACTTCTTTCTCACTCCCGCTGTGTTCACTCCTTTCTCTCTCCCGCTGTGTTCACTCCTTTCTCTCTCCCGCTGTGTTCAATCCTTTCTCTCTCCCGCTGTGTTCACTCCTTTCTCACTCTCGCTGTGTTCACTCCTTTCTCTCGCCCGGTGTGTTCACTCCTTTCTCCCTCCCGCTACGTTCACTCCTTTCTCACTCCCGCTACGTTCACTCCTTTCTCTCTCCTGCTGTGTTCACTCCTTTCTCTCTCCCGCTGTGTTCACTCCTTTCTCTCTCGCGCTGTGTTCACTCCTTTCTCTCTCAGCTGTGTTCACTCCTTTCTCTCTCCTGCTCTGTTCACTCCTTTCTCTCTCCCGCTGTGTTCACTCCTTTCTCTCTCCCGCTGTGTTCACTCCTTTCTCTCTGCCGCTGTTTTCACTCCTTTCTCTCTCCCGCTGTGTTCACTCCTTTCTCTTTCCCGCTGTGTTCACTCCTTTCTCTCTCCCGCTGTGTTCACTCCTTTCATTCTCCGGCTGTTGCAATCCTTTCTCTCTCTCGCTGTGATCACTCCTTTCTCTCGCCCGCTGTGTTCACTCCTTTCTCTCTCCCGCTGTGTTCACTCCTTTCACTCTCCCGCTGTGTTCACTCCTTTCTCTCTCCCGCTGTGTTCACTCCTTTCTCTCCCCCTCTGTGTTCAATCGTTTCTCTCACCCGCTGTGTTCACTCCTTTCTCTCCCCCGCTGTGTTCAATCCTTTCTCTCTCCCGCTGTGTTCACTCCTTTCTAGCTCACGCTGCATTCCATCCTTTCTCTCTCCCGCTGTGTTCAATCCTTTCTCTCTCCAGCTACGTTCACTCCTTTCTCTCTCCCGCTACGTCCACTCCTTTCTCTCTCCCGCTACATCCACTCCTTTCTCTCCCCCGATGTGTTCACTTCTTTCTCACTCCCGCTGTGTTCACTCCTTTCTCTCTCCCGCTGTGTACACTCCTTTCTCTCTCCCGCTGTGTTCACTCCTTTCTCTCTCCCGCCGTGTTCAATCCTTTCTCTCTCCCGCTGTGTCCTCTCCTTTCTCACTCTCGCTGTGTTCACTCCTTTCTCTCGCCCGGTGTGTTCACTCCTTTCTCCCACCCGCTACGTTCACTCCTTTCTCTCTCCTGCTGTGTTCACTCCTTTCTCTCTCCCGCTGTGTTCACTCCTTTCTCTCTCCCGCTGTATTCACTCCTTTCTCTCTCCCGCTGTGTTCACTCCTTTCATTCTCCGGCTGTTGCAATCGTTTCTCTCTCCCGCTGTGTTCACTCCTTTCTCTCTCCCGCTGTGTTCACTCCTTTCTCTCTCCGGCTGTTGCAATCCTTTCTCTCTCCCGCTGTGTTCAATCCTTTCTCTCGCCCGCTGTGTTCACTCCTTTATCTCTCCCGCTGTGTTCACTCCTTTCTCTCTCCCGCTGTGTTCAATCCTTTCTCGATCCCGCTGTGTTCACTCCTTTCTCTCTCCCGCTGTGTTCACTCCTTTCTCTCTCCCGCTGTGTTCACTCCTTTCTCGATCCCGCAGTGTTCACTCCTTTCTCTCTCCCGCTGTGTTCACTCCTTACTCTTTCCTGCTAAGTTCACCTTTCTCTCTCCCGCTGTGTTCACTCCTTTCTCTCTCCCGCTGTGTTCAAACCTTTCTCTCTCCCGCTGTGTTCACTCCTTTCACTCTCCCACTGTGTTCACTCCTTTCTCTCTCCCGCTGTGTTCACTCCTTTCTCTCCCCCTCTGTGTTCAGTCCTTTCTCTCTCCCGCTGTGTTCAAACCTTTCTCTCTCCCGCTGTGTTCACTCCTTTCACTCTCCCACTGTGTTCACTCCTTTCTCTCTCCCGCTGTGTTCACTCGTTTCTCTCACCCGCTGTGTTCACTCCTTTCTCTCCCCCGCTGTGTTCAATCCTTCCTCTCTCCCGCTGTGTTCACTCCTTTCTCTCTCCCGCTGTGTTCAAACCTTTCTCTCTCCCGCTGTGTCCACTCCTTTCACTCTCCCACTGTGTTCACTCCTTTCTCTCTCCCGCTGTGTTCAATCCTTTCTCCCTCCAGCTACGTTCACTCCTTTCTCTCTCCCGCTACGTCCACTCCTTTCTCTCTCCCGCTGTGTTCACTTCTTTCTCACTGCCGCTGTGTTCACTCCTTTCTCTCTCCCGCTGTGTTCACTCCTTTCTCTCTCCCGCTGTGTCCTCTCCTTTCTCACTCTCGCAGTGTTCACTCCTTTCTCTCTCCCGCAGTGTTCACTCCTTTCTCTCTCCCGCTGTGTTCACTCCTTTCTCTCTCCCGCTGTGTTCACTCCTTTCTCTCTCCCGCTGTGTTCACTCCTTTCTCTCGCCCGCTGCGTTCACTCCTTTCTCCCTCCCGCTACGTTCACTCCTTTTCCCTCCCGCTGTGTTCACTCCTTTCTCTCTCCCTCTGTGTTCACTCCTTTCTGTCACCCGCTGTGTTCACTCCTTTCTGTCACCCGCTGTGTTCACTCATTTCTCTCTCCCGCTGTTTCACTCTTTTCTCCCTCCCGCTGTGTTCACTACTTCCTCTCACCCGCTGTGTTCAGTCCTTTCTCTCTCCCGCTCTGTTCAATCCTTTCTCCCTCCCGCTGTGTTCACTCCTTTTTCTCTCCCGCTGTGTTCACTCCTTTCTCCCTCCCGCTGTGTTCAATAATTTCTCCCTCCCGCTGTGTTCACTCCTTTCTCCCTCCCGCTGTGTTCAATCCTTTCTCTCTCCCGCTGTGTTCACTCCTTTCTCTCTCCCGCTGTGTTCAATCCTTTCTCACTCCCGCTGTGTTCACTCCATTTTCTCTCCCCCGCTGTGTTCACTGCTTTCTCTCTCCCGCTGTGTTCACTCCTTTCTCTCTCCCGCTGTGTTCACTCCTTTCTCTCTGCCGCTGTGTTCACTCCTTTCTCTCTCCCGCTGTGTTCACTCCTTTCTCTCTCCCGCTGTATTCACTCCTCTCTCGCTCCCGCTGTGTTCAATTCTTTCTCTCTCCTGCTAAGTTCACCTTTCTCTCTCCCGCTGTGTTCACTCCTTTCTCTCTCCCGCTGTGTTCAAACCTTTCTCCCGCTGTGTTCACTCCTTTCTCTCTCCCGCTGCGTTCACTCCTTTCTCTCACATGCCGTGTTCACTCCCTTCTCTCTCCCGCTGCGTTCACTCCTTTCTCTCACCCGCCGTGTTCATTCCTTTCTCCCTCACGCTACGTTCACTCCTTTCTCTCTCCCGCTGTGTTCACTCCTTTCTCTCTCCCGCTGTGTTCAATCATTTCTCCCTCCCGCTGTGTTCAATCCTTTCTCCCTCCCGCTGTGTTCAATCCTTTCTCCCTCCCGTTGTGTTCAATCCTTTCTCCCTCCCGCTGTGTTCACTCCTTTCTCTCTCCCGCTGTGTTCACTCCTTTCTCTCTCCCGCTGTGTTCACTCCTTTCTCTCACCCGCTGTATTCACTCCTTTCTCTCTCCCGCTGTGTTCACTCCTTTCTCTCTGCCGCTGTGTTCAATCCTTTCTCTCTCCCGCTGTGTTCACTCCTTTCTCTCTCCCGCTGTGTACATACTTTCTCTCTCCCGCTGTGTTCACTCCTTTCTCGCTCCCGCTGTGTTCACTCCTTTCTCGCTCCCGCTGTGTTCAATCCTTTCTCTCTCCCGCTGTGTTCACTCCTTTCTCTCTCCCGCTGCGTTCTCTCCTTTCTCTCTCCCGCTGAGTTCACTCCTTTCTCTCTCCCGCTGTGTTCACTCCTTTCTAGCTCACGACGCGTTCACTCCTTTCTAGCTCACGACGCGTTCAATCCTTTCTCCCTCCAGCTACGTCCACTCCTTTCCCTCTCCCGCTGTGTTCACTTCTTTTTAACTGCCGCTGTGTTCACTCCTTTCTCTCTCCCGCAGTGTTCACTCCTTTCTCTCTCCCGCTGTGTTCACTCCTTTTTCTCTCCCGTTGTGTTCACTCCTTTCTCTCTCCCGCTGTGTTCACTCCTTTCTCTCTCCCGCTGTGTTCACTCCTTTCTCTCGCCCGCTGTGTTAACTCCTTTCTCTCTCCCGCTGTGTTCACTCCTTTCTCTCTCCCGCTGTGTTCACTCCTTTCTCCCTCCCGCTGTGTTCAATCCTTTCTTTCTCCCGCTGTGTTCACTCCTTTCTCTCCCCTGCTGTGTTCACTCCTTTCTCTCCCCCGCTGTGTTCACTCCTTTCTCTCTCCCGCTGTGTTCACTCCTTTCTCTCTCCCGCTGTGTTCACTCCTTTCTCTCTGCCGCTGTGTTCAATCCTTTCACTCTCCTGCTGTGTTCACACCTTTCCCGCTCCCCCTGTGTTCAATCCTTTCTCTGTCCTGCTAAGTTCACCTTTCTCTCTCCCGCTGTGTTCACTCCTTTCTCTCTCCCGCTGTGTTCAAACCTTTCTCTCTCCCGCTGTGTTCACTCCTTTCTCTCTGCTGCTGTATTCACTCCTTTCTCTCTCCCGCTGTGTTCACTCCTTTCTCTCTCCCGCTGTGTTCACTCCTTTCCCTCTCCCGCTGTGTTCACTCCTTTCCCTCTCCCGCTGTGTTCACTCCTTTCTCGCTCCCGCTGTGTTCACATTTCTCTCACCCGCTTGTTCACTCCTTTCTCTCTCCCGCAGTGTTCAATGCTTTCTCTCTCCCGCAGTGTTCACTCCTTTCTCTCTCCCGCTGCGTTCAATCCTTTCTCCCGCGGGCTGCGTTCACTCCTTTCTCTCTCCCGCTGTGTTCACTCCTTTCTCTCTCCCGCTACGTTCACTCCTTTCTCACTCCCGCTGTGTTCAATCCTTTCTCTCTCCCGCTGTGTTCACTCCTTTCTCTCTCCTGCTGTGTTCAATCCTTTATCACTCCCGCTGTGTTCAATCCATTCTCTCTCCCGCTGTGTTCACTCCTTTCTCGCTCCCGCTGTGTTCAATCCTTTCTCTCTCCTGCTAAGTTCACCTTTCTCTCTCCCGCTGTGTTCACCCCTTTCTCTCTCCCGCCGTGTTCAAACCTTTCTCTCTCCCGCCGCGTTCACTCCTTTCTCTCTCCCGCTGCGTTCACTCCTTTCTCTCTCCCGCTGTGTTCACTCCTTTCTCTCTCCCGCTGCGTTCACTCCTTTCCCTCTCCCGCTGCGTTCACTCCTTTCTCTCATACGCTGCGTTCTCTCCTTTCTCTCTCCCGCTGCGTTCAATCCATTCTCTCTCCCGCTGCGTTCAATCCTTTCTCTCTCCCGCTGCGTTCACTCCTTTCTCTATCCCGCTGTGTTCACTCCTTTCTCGCTCCCGCTGTGTTCACTCCTTTCTCTCTCCCGCTGTGTACATCCTTTCTCCCGCTGTGTTCACTCCTTTCTCGCTCCCGCTGTGTTCAATCCTTTCTCTCTCCTGCTAAGTTCACCTTTCCCTCTCCCGCTGTATTCACTCCTTTCTCTCTCCCGCTGTATTCACTCCTTTCTCTCTCCCGCTGTGTTCAATCCTTTCTCTCTCCCGCTGTGTTCACACCTTTCTCTCTCCTGCTGTGTTCACTCCTTTCTCTCTCCCGCTGTGTACATCCTTTCTCTCTCCCGCTGCGTTCACTCCTTTCTCTCTCCCGCTGTGTACATCCTTCTCTCTCCCGCTGTGTACATCCTTTCTATCTCCCGCCGCGTTCACTCCTTTCTCTCTCCCGCCGCGTTCACTCCTTTCTCTCTCCTGCCGCGTTCACTCCTTTCTCTCTCCCGCCGCGTTCACTCCTTACTCTCTCCCGCTGCGTTCACTCCTTTCTCTCTCCCGCTGCGTTCACTCCTTTCTCTCACACGCTGCGTTCACTCCTTTCTCTGACAAGCGGCGTTCTCTCCTTTCTCTCTCCCGCTGTGTTCAATCCTTTCTCTCTCCCGCTGTGTTCACTCCTTTCTCTCTCCCGCTGCGTTCAATCCTTTCTGTCTACCGCTGCGTTCAATCCTTTCTCTCTCCCGCTGCGTTCAATCCTTTCTCTCTCCCGCTGTGTTCACTCCTTTCTCTCTCCCGCTGTGTTCACTCCTTTCTCTCTCCCGCTGTGTTCACTCCTTTCTCTCTCCCGCTGCGTTCAATCCTTTCTCCCGCGGGCTGCGTTCACTCCTTTCTCCCGCGGGCTGCGTTCACTCCTTTCTCTCTCCCGCTACGTTCACTCCATTCTCACTCCCGCTGTGTTCAATCCTTTCTCTCTCCCGCTGAGTTCACTCCTTTCTCTCTCCCGCTGTGTTCACTCCTTTCTCTCTCCCGCTGTGTTCACTCCTTTCTCTCTCCCGCTGCGTTCAATCCTTTCTCCCGCGGGCTGTGTTCACTCCTTTCTCTCTCCCACAGTGTTCAATCCTTTCTCTCTCCCGCTGTGTTCACTCCTTTCTCTCTCCCGCAGTGTTCAATACTTTCTCGCTCCCGCTGTGTTCAATCCTTTCTCGCTCTCTCTGTGTTCACTCCTTTCTCGCTCCCGTTGTGTTCACTCCTTTCTCCCTCCCGCTGTGTTCAATCCTTTCTGTCTTCTGCTGTGTTCAATCCTTTCTCTCTCCCACTGTGTTCACTCCTTTCTCTCTCCCGCTACGTTCACTCCTTGCTCTCTCCCACTGTGTTCACTCCTTTCTCCCTCCCGCTGCGTTCACTCCTTTCTCTCTCCCGCTGCGTTCACTCCTTTCTCTCTCCCGCTACGTTCACTCCTTTCTCCCTCCCGCTGCGTTCACTCCTTTCTCTCCCCCGCTGCGTTCACTCTTTTCTCTCTCCCGCTGCGTTCACTCTTTCTCCCTCCCGCTGTGTTCACTCCTTTCTCTCACACGCCGTGTTCACTCCTTTCTCTCACCCGCCGTGTTCATTCCTTTCTCTCTCCCGCCGCGTTCACTCCTTTCTCTCTCCCGCTGCGTTCAATCCTTTCTCTCTCCCGCTGCGTTCAATCCTTTCTCTCTCCCGCTACGTTCACTCCTTTCTCTCTCCCGCTGTGTTCAATACTTTCTCTCTCCCGCTGTGTTCACTCATGTCTCCGTCCCGCTGTGTTCACTCCTTTCTCTCGCCCGCTGTGTTCACTGCTTTCTCTCGCCCGCTGTGTTCACTCCTTTCTCTCTCCCGCTGTGTTCACTCCTTTCTCCCTCCCGCTGTGTTCACTCCTTTCTCCCTCCCGCTGTGTTCACTCCTTTCTCTCGCCCGCTGTGTTCACTCATTTCTCTCTACCGCTCTGTTCACTCCTTTCTCTTTCCCACTGTGTTCGATCCTTTCTCCCTCCCGCTGTGTTCAATCCTTTCTCCCTCCCGCTGTGTTCACTCCTTTCTCCCTCCCGCTGTGTTCACTCCTTTCTCCCTCCCGGTGTGTTTACTCCTTTCTCTCTCCCGCTGTGATCACTTTCTCCCTCCCGCTGTGTTCACTCCTTTCTCTCCCCCGCTGTGTTCACTCGTTTCTCCCTCCCGCTGTGTTCAATCCTTTCTCTCTCCCGCTGTGTTCACTCCATTCTCCCTCCCGCTGTATTCACTCCTTTCTCCCTCCCGCTGTGTTCACTCCTTTCTCTCTCCCGCTGTGTTCACTAATTTATCTCTCCCGCTGTGTTCACTCGGTTCCCCCTCCCGCTGTGTTCACTCCTTTCTCCGTCCCGCTGTGTTCACTCGTTTCTCCCTTCCGCTGTGTTCACTCGTTTCTCCCTCCCGCTGTGTTCAATCCTTTCTCTCTCCCGCTGTGTACACTCCTTTCTCTCTCCCGCTGTGTTCACTCCTTTCTCTCTCCCGCTGTGTTCACTCCTTTCTCTCTCCCGCTGTGTTCACTCCTTTCTCTCTCCCGCTGTGTTCACTCCTTTCTCCCTCCCGCTGTGTTCACTCCTTTCTCTCTCCTGCGGAGTTCACTCCTTTCTCTCTCCCGCTGTGTTCACTCCTTTCTCTCTCCCGCTGTGTTCACTCCTTTCTCCCTCCCGCTGTGTTCACTCCTTTCTCTCGCCCGCTGTGTTCACTCCTTTCTCTCTCCCGCTGTGTTCAGTCCTTCCTCACTCCCGCTGTGTTCAATCCTCTCTCTCTCCCGCTGTGTTCACTCCTTCCTCTCTCCCACTACGTTCACTCCTTTCTCTCTCCCGCTGTATTCACTCCTTTCTCTCTCCCGCTGTGTTCACTCCTTTCTCTCTCCCGCTGTGTGAACTCCTTTCTCTCTCCCGCTGTGTTCACTCCTTTCTCTCTCCCGCTGTATTCACTCCTTTCTTTCTCCCGCTGCCTTCAATCCTTTCTCTCTCCCACTACGTTCACTCCTTTCTCTCTCCCGCTGTGTTCAATCCTTTCTCTCTCCCGCTGTGTTCACTCCTTTCTCCCTCACGCTACGTTCACTCCTTTCTCTCTCCCGCTGTGTTCACTCCTTTCTCTCTGCCGCTGTGTTCACTCCTTTCTCTCTCCCGCTGTGTTCACTCCTTTCTCTCTCCCGCTGTGTTCACTCCTTTCTCACTCCCGCTGTGTTCTCTCCTTTCTCGCTCCCGCTGTGTTCACTCCTTTCTCTCTCCCGCTGCGTTCACTCCTTTCTCTCTCCCGCTGCGTTCACTCCTTTCTCTCTCCCGCTGCGTTCACTAATTTATCTCGCCCGCTGCGTTCACTAATTTATCTCTCCCGCTGTGTTCAATCCTTTCTCTCTCCCGCTGTGTTCAAACCTTTCTCTCTCCCACTGTGTTCACTGCTTTCTCTCACCCGCTGTGTCCAAACATTTCTCTCTCCCGCTGTATACACTCCTTTCTCTCTCCCGCTGTATACACTCCTTTCTCTCTCCCGCTGTGTTCACTTCTTTCTCTCTCCCGCTGTGTTCACTCATTTCTCTCTGCCGCTACATTCACTCCTTTCTCCCTCCTGCTGTGTTCAATCCTTTCTCCAGCGGGCTGTGTTCACTCATTTCTCTCTCCCGCTGTGTTCACTCATTTCTCTCTGCCGCTACATTCACTCCTTTCTCCCTCCTGCTGTGTTCAATCCTTTCTCTCTCCCGCTGTGTTCACTCCTTTCTCTCTCATGCTGTGTTCAATCCTTTCTCACTCCCGCTGTGTTCACTCCTTTCTCTCTCCCGCTGTGTTCCCTCCTTTCTCTCTGCCGCTGTGTTCACTCCTTTCTCTCTCCCGCTGTGTTCACTCCTTTCTCTCTCCCGCTCTGTTCACTCCTTTCTCTCTCCCGCTGTGTTCACTCCTTTCTCTCCCCCGCTGTGTTCACTCCTTTCTCTCTCCCGCTGTGTTCACTCCTTTCTCGCTCCCGCTGTGTTCACTCCTTTCTCTCTCCCGCTGTGTACATCCTTTCTCTCTCCCGCTGTGTTTACTCCTTTCTCGCTCCCGCTGTGTTCAATCCTTTCTCTCTCCTGCTAAGTTCACCTTTCTCTCTCCCGCTGTGTTCACTCCTTTCTCTGCCCGCTGTGTTCAAACCTTTCTCTCTCCCGCTGTGTTCACTCCTTCCTCTCTCCCGCTGTGTTCACTCCTTTCTCTCTCCCACAGTGTTCAATCCTTTCTCTCTCCCGCTGTGTTCACTCATTTCTCTCTCCCGCTGTGTTCACTCCTTTCTCTCTCCCGCTGTGTTCACTCCTTTCTCGCTCCCGCTGTGTTCAATCCTTTCTCTCTCCTGCTAAGTTCACCTTTCTCTCTCCCGCTGTGTTCACTCCTTTCTCTCTCCCGCTGTGTTCAAACCTTTCTCTCTCCCGCTGTGTTCACTCCTTCCTCTCTCCCGCTGTGTTCACTCCTTTCTCTCTCCCACAGTGTTCAATCCTTTCTCTCTCCCGCTGTGTTCACTCCTTTCTCTCTCCCGCTGTGTTCACTCCTTTCACTCCCCGCTGTGTTCACTCCTTTCTCTCCCCCGCTGTGTTCACTCCTTTCTCTCCCCCGCTGTGTTCACTCCTTTCTCTCTCCCGCTGTGTTCACTCCTTTCTCTCTCCCGCTGTGTTCACTCCTCTCTCGCTCCCGCTGTGTTCAATCCATTCTCTCTCCTGCTAAGTTCACCTTTCTCTCTCCCGCTGTGTTCACTCCTTTCTCTCTCCCGCTGTGTTCAAACCTTTCTCTCTCCCGCTGTGTTCACTCCTTTCTCTCTGCTGCTGTATTCACTCCTTTCTCTCTCCCGCTGTGTTCACTCCTTTCTCTCTCCCGCTGTGTTCAATCCTTTCCCTCTCCCGCTGTGTTCACTCCTTTCTCGCTCCCGCTGTGTTCACATTTCTCTCACCCGCTGTGTTCACTCCTTTCTCTCTCCCGCAGTGTTCAATGCTTTCTCTCTCCCGCAGTGTTCACTCCTTTCTCTCTCCCGCTGCGTTCAATCCTTTCTCCCGCGGGCTGCGTTCACTCCTTTCTCTCTCCCGCTGTGTTCACTCCTTTCTCTCTCCCGCTACGTTCACTCCTTTCTCACTCCCGCTGTGTTCAATCCTTTCTCTCTCCCGCTGTGTTCACTCCTTTCTCTCTCCTGCTGTGTTCAATCCTTTATCACTCCCGCTGTGTTCAATCCTTTCTCTCTCCCGCTGTGTTCACTCCTTTCTCGCTCCCGCTGTGTTCAATCCTTTCTCTCTCCTGCTAAGTTCACCTTTCTCTCTCCCGCTGTGTTCACTCCTTTCTCTCACCGCTGTGTTCACTCCTTTCTCTCCCCCACTGTGTTCATTCCTTTCTCTCTTCCGCTGTGTTCACTCCTGTCTAGCTCCCGCTGCGTTCAATCCTTTCTCTCTCCCGCCGTGTTCAATCCTTTCTCCCTCCAACTACGTTCACTCCTTTCTCTCTCCCGCTACGTCCACTCCTTTCTCTCTCCCGCTGTGTTCACTCCTTTCTCTCTCCCGCTCTGTTCACTCCTTTCTCTCTCCCGCTGTGTTCACTCCTTTCTCTCCCCCGCTGTGTTCACTCCTTTCTCTCTCCCGCTGTGTTCACTCCTTTCTCGCTCCCGCTGTGTTCACTCCTTTCTCTCTCCCGCTGTGTACATCCTTTCTCTCTCCCGCTGTGTTTACTCCTTTCTCGCTCCCGCTGTGTTCAATCCTTTCTCTCTCCTGCTAAGTTCACCTTTCTCTCTCCCGCTGTGTTCACTCCTTTCTCTGCCCGCTGTGTTCAAACCTTTCTCTCTCCCGCTGTGTTCACTCCTTCCTCTCTCCCGCTGTGTTCACTCCTTTCTCTCTCCCACAGTGTTCAATCCTTTCTCTCTCCCGCTGTGTTCACTCCTTTCTCTCTCCCGCTGTGTTCACTCCTTTCTCTCTCCCGCTGTGTTCACTCCTTTCTCGCTCCCGCTGTGTTCAATCCTTTCTCTCTCCTGCTAAGTTCACCTTTCTCTCTCCCGCTGTGTTCACTCCTTTCTCTCTCCCGCTGTGTTCAAACCTTTCTCTCTCCCGCTGTGTTCACTCCTTTCACTCTCCCGCTGTGTTCACTCCTTTCTCTCCCCCGCTGTGTTCACTCCTTTCTCTCCCCCGCTGTGTTCACTCCTTTCTCTCTCCCGCTGTGTTCACTCCTTTCTCTCTCCCGCTGTGTTCACTCCTCTCTCTCTCCTGCTAAGTTCACCTTTCTCTCTCCCGCTGTGTTCAAACCTTTCTCTCTCCCGCTGTGTTCACTCCTTTCTCTCTCCCGCTTTGTTCAAACCTTTCTCTCTCCCGCTGTGTTCACTCCTTTCTCTCTGCTGCTGTATTCACTCCTTTCTCTCTCCCGCTGTGTTCACTCCTTTCTCTCTCCCGCTGTGTTCAATCCTTTCCCTCTCCCGCTGTGTTCACATTTCTCTCACCCGCTGTGTTCACTCCTTTCTCTCTCCCTCAGTGTTCAATGCTTTCTCTCTCCCGCAGTGTTCACTCCTTTCTCTCTCCCGCTGTGTTCACTCCTTTCTCTCTCCCGCTGTGTTCACTAATTTATCTCTCCCGCTGTGTTCACTCAGTTCCCCCTCCCGCTGTGATCACTCCTTTCTCTCTCCCACTGTGTTCACTGCTTTCTCTCACCCGCTGTGTCCAAACTCCAAACCTTTCTCTCTCCCGCTAAGTTCACTCCTTTCTCACTCCCGCTGTGTTCAATCCTTTCTCTCTCCCGCTGTGTTCACTCCTTTCTCTCTCCTGCTGTGTTCAATCCTTTATCACTCCCGCTGTGTTCAATCCTTTCTCTCTCCCGCTGTGTTCACTCCTTTCTCGCTCCCGCTGTGTTCAATCCTTTCTCTCTCCTGCTAAGTTCACCTTTCTCTCTCCCGCTGTGTTCACTCCTTTCTCTCACCGCTGTGTTCACTCCTTTCTCTCCCCCACTGTGTTCATTCCTTTCTCTCTCCCGCTGTGTTCACTCCTTTCTAGCTCCCGCTGCGTTCAATCCTTTCTCTCTCCCGCCGTGTTCAATCCTTTCTCCCTCCAACTACGTTCACTCCTTTCTATCTCCCGCTACGTCCACTCCTTTCTCTCTCCCGCTGTGTTCACTCCTTTCTCTCTCCCGCTCTGTTCACTCCTTTCTCTCTCCCGCTGTGTTCACTCCTTTCTCTCCCCCGCTGTGTTCACTCCTTTCTCTCCCCCGCTGTGTTCACTCCTTTCTCTCTCCCGCTGTGTTCACTCCTTTCTCTCTCCCTCTGTGTTCACTCCTTTCTCTCTGCCGCTGTGTTCAATCCTTTCACTCTCCTGCTGTGTTCACACCTTTCTCTCTCCCGCTGTGTTCACTCCTTTCTCTCTCCCGCTGTGTTCACTCCTCTCTCGCTCCCGCTGTGTTCACTCCTCTCTCTCTCCTGCTAAGTTCACCTTTCTCTCTCCCGCTGTGTTCACTCCTTTCTCTCTCCCGCTGTGTTCAAACCTTTCTCTCTCCCGCTGTGTTCACTCCTTTCTCTCTGCTGCTGTATTCACTCCTTTCTCTCTCCCGCTGTGTTCACTCCTTTCTCTCTCCCGCTGTGTTCAATCCTTTCCCTCTCCCGCTGTGTTCACTCCTTTCTCGCTCCCGCTGTGTTCACATTTCTCTCACCCGCTGTGTTCACTCCTTTCTCTCTCCCGCAGTGTTCAATGCTTTCTCTCTCCCGCAGTGTTCACTCCTTTCTCTCTCCCGCTGTGTTCACTCCTTTCTCTCTCCCGCTGTGTTCACTAATTTATCTCTCCCGCTGTGTTCACTCGGTTCCCCCTCCCACTGTGTTCACTCCTTTCTCTCTCCCACTGTGTTCACTGCTTTCTCTCACCCGCTGTGTCCAAACCTTTCTCTCTCCCGCTACGTTCACTCCTTTCTCACTCCCGCTGTGTTCAATCCTTTCTCTCTCCCGCTGTGTTCACTCCTTTCTCTCTCCTGCTGTGTTCAATCCTTTATCACTCCCGCTGTGTTCAATCCTTTCTCTCTCCCGCTGTGTTCACTCCTTTCTCGCTCCCGCTGTGTTCAATCCTTTCTCTCTCCTGCTAAGTTCACCTTTCTCTCTCCCGCTGTGTTCACTCCTTTCTCTCACCGCTGTGTTCACTCCTTTCTCTCCCCCACTGTGTTCATTCCTTTCTCTCTCCCGCTGTGTTCACTCCTTTCTAGCTCCCGCTGCGTTCAATCCTTTCTCTCTACCGCCGTGTTCAATCCTTTCTCCCTCCAACTACGTTCACTCCTTTCTCTCTCCCGCTACGTCCACTCCTTTCTCTCTCCCGCTGTGTTCACTCCTTTCTCTCTCCCGCTCTGTTCACTCCTTTCTCTCTCCCGCTGTGTTCACTCCTTTCTCTCCCCCGCTGTGTTCACTCCTTTCTCTCTCCCGCTGTGTTCACTCCTTTCTCGCTCCCGCTGTGTTCACTCCTTTCTCTCTCCCGCTGTGTACATCCTTTCTCTCTCCCGCTGTGTTTACTCCTTTCTCGCTCCCGCTGTGTTCAATCCTTTCTCTCTCCTGCTAAGTTCACCTTTCTCTCTCCCGCTGTGTACACTCCTTTCTCTGCCCGCTGTGTTCAAACCTTTCTCTCTCCCGCTGTGTTCACAACTTCCTCTCTCCCGCTGTGTTCACTCCTTTCTCTCTCCCACAGTGTTCAATCCTTTCTCTCTCCCGCTGTGTTCACTCCTTTCTCTCTCCCGCTGTGTTCACTCCTTTCTCTCTCCCGCTGTGTTCACTCCTTTCTCTCTCCCGCTGTGTTCAATCCTTTCTCACTCCCGCTGTGTTCACTCCTTTCTCTCTCCCGCTATGTTCACTCCTTTCTCTCTCCCGCTGTGTTCACTCCTCTCTCGCTCCCGCTGTGTTCACTCCTCTCTCTCTCCTGCTAAGTTCACCTTTCTCTCTCCCGCTGTGTTCACTCCTTTCTCTCTCCCGCTGTGTTCAAACCTTTCTCTCTCCCGCTGTGTTCACTCCTTTCTCTCTGCTGCTGTATTCACTCCTTTCTCTCTCCCGCTGTGTTCACTCCTTTCTCTCTCCCGCTGTGTTCAATCCTTTCCCTCTCCCGCTGTGTTCACTCCTTTCTCGCTCCCGCTGTGTTCACATTTCTCTCACCCGCTGTGTTCACTCCTTTCTCTCTCCCGCAGTGTTCAATGCTTTCTCTCTCCCGCAGTGTTCACTCCTTTCTCTCTCCCGCTGTGTTCACTCCTTTCTCTCGCCCGCTGTGTTCACTCCTTTCTCTCTCCCGCTGTGTTCAGTCCTTCCTCACTCCCGCTGTGTTCAATCCTCTCTCTCTCCCGCTGTGTTCACTCCTTCCTCTCTCCCACTACGTTCACTCCTTTCTCTCTCCCGCTGTATTCACTCCTTTCTCTCTCCCGCTGTGTGAACTCCTTTCTCTCTCCCGCTGTGTGAACTCCTTTCTCTCTCCCGCTGTGTTCACTCCTTTCTCTCTCCCGCTGTATTCACTCCTTTCTTTCTCCCGCTGCCTTCAATCCTTTCTCTCTCCCACTACGTTCACTCCTTTCTCTCTCCCGCTGTGTTCAATCCTTTCTCTCTCCCGCTGTGTTCACTCCTTTCTCCCTCACGCTACGTTCACTCCTTTCTCTCTCCCGCTGTGTTCACTCCTTTCTCTCTGCCGCTGTGTTCACTCCTTTCTCTCTCCCGCTGTGTTCACTCCTTTCTCTCTCCCGCTGTGTTCACTCCTTTCTCACTCCCGCTGTGTTCTCTCCTTTCTCGCTCCCGCTGTGTTCACTCCTTTCTCTCTCCCGCTGCGTTCACTCCTTTCTCTCTCCCGCTGCGTTCACTCCTTTCTCTCTCCCGCTGCGTTCACTAATTTCTCTCTCCCGCTGTGTTCAATCCTTTCTCTCTCCCGCTGTGTTCAAACCTTTCTCTCTCCCACTGTGTTCACTCCTTTCTCTCACCCGCTGTGTCCAAACATTTCTCTCTCCCGCTGTGTTCACTCCTTTCTCTCTCCCGCTGTGTTCACTCCTTTCTCTCTCCCGCTGTGTTCACTTCTTTCTCTCTCCCGCTGTGTTCACTCCTTTCTCTCTGCCGCTACATTCACTCCTTTTTCTCCCTCCTGCTGTGTTCAATCCTTTCTCCAGCGGGCTGTGTTCACTCATTTCTCTCTCCCGCTGTGTTCACTCCTTTCTCTCTCCCGCTGTGTTCACTCCTTTCTCTCTGCCGCTGTGTTCACTCCTTTCTCACTCCCGCTGTGTTCACTCCTTTCTCTCTCCCGCTCTGTTCACTCCTTTCTCTCTCCCGCTGTGTTCACTCCTTTCTCTCTGCCGCTGTGTTCACTCCTTTCTCTCTCCCGCTGTGTTCACTCCTTTCTCTCTCCCGCTCTGTTCACTCCTTTCTCTCTCCCGCTGTGTTCACTCCTTTCTCTCCCCCGCTGTGTTCACTCCTTTCTCTCTCCCGCTGTGTTCACTCCTTTCTCGCTCCCGCTGTGTTCACTCCTTTCTCTCTCCCGCTGTGTACATCCTTTCTCTCTCCCGCTGTGTTTACTCCTTTCTCGCTCCCGCTGTGTTCAATCCTTTCTCTCTCCTGCTAAGTTCACCTTTCTCTCTCCCGCTGTGTTCACTCCTTTCTCTGCCCGCAGTGTTCAAACCTTTCTCTCTCCCGCTGTGTTCACTCCTTCCTCTCTCCCGCTGTGTTCACTCCTTTCTCTCTCCCACAGTGTTCAATCCTTTCTCTCTCCCGCTGTGTTCACTCCTTTCTCTCTCCCGCTGTGTTCACTCCTTTCTCTCTCCCGCTGTGTTCACTCCTTTCTCGCTCCCGCTGTGTTCAATCCTTTCTCTCTGCTGCTAAGTTCACCTTTCTCTCTCCCGCTGTGTTCACTCCTTTCTCTCTCCCGCTGTGTTCAAACCTTTCTCTCTCCCGCTGTGTTCACTCCTTTCTCTCTCCCGCTGTGTTCACTCCTTTCTCTCTCCCACAGTTTTCAATCCTTTCTCTCTCCCGCTGTGTTCACTCCTTTCTCTCTCCCGCTATGTTCACTCCTTTCTCTCTCCCGCTGTGTTCACTCCTCTCTCGCTCCCGCTGTGTTCAATCCTTTCTCTCTCCTGCTAAGTTCACCTTTCTCTCTCCCGCTGTGTTCACTCCTTTCTCTCTCCCGCTGTGTTCAAACCTTTCTCTCTCCCGCTGTGTTCACTCCTTTCTCTCTGCTGCTGTATTCACTCCTTTCTCTCTCCCGCAGTGTTCACTCCTTTCTCTCTCCCGCTGCGTTCAATCCTTTCTCCCGCGGGCTGCGTTCACTCCTTTCTCTCTCCCGCTGTGTTCACTCCTTTCTCTCTCCCGCTACGTTCACTGCTTTCTCACTCCCGCTGTGTTCAATCCTTTCTCTCTCCCGCTCTGTTCACTCCTTTCTCTCTCCTGCTGTGTTCAATCCTTTCTCTCTCCCGCTGTGTTCACTCCTTTCTCTCTCCTGCTGTGTTCAATCCTTTCTCTCTCCTGCTGTGTTCACTCCTTTCTCGCTCCCGCTGTGTTCAATCCTTTCTCTCTCCTGCTAAGTTCACCTTTCTCTCTCCCGCTGTGTTCACTCCTTTCTCTCACCGCTGTGTTCACTCCTTTCTCTCCCCCACTGTGTTCATTCCTTTCTCTCTCCAGCTGTGTTCACTCCTTTCTAGCTCCCGCTGCGTTCAATCCTTTCTCTCTCCCGACGTGTTCAATCCTTTCTCCCTCCAACTACGTTCACTCCTTTCTCTCTCCCGCTACGTCCACTCCTTTCTCTCTCCCGCTGTGTTCACTCCTTTCTCTCTCCCGCTCTGTTCACTCCTTTCTCTCTCCCGCTGTGTTCACTCCTTTCTCTCCCCCGCTGTGTTCACTCCTTTCTCTCACCCGCTGTGTTCACTCCTTTCTCGCTCCCGCTGTGTTCACTCCTTTCTCTATGCCGCTGTGTACATCCTTTCTCTCTCCCGCTGTGTTTACTCCTTTCTCGCTACCGCTGTGTTCAATCCTTTCTCTCTCCTGCTAAGTTCACCTTTCTCTCTCCCGCTGTGTTCACTCCTTTCTCTGCCCGCTGTGTTCAAACCTTTCTCTCTCCTGCTGTGTTCACTCCTTCCTCTCTCCCGCTGTGTTCACTCCTTTCTCTCTCCCACAGTGTTCAATCCTTTCTCTCTCCCGCTGTGTTCACTCCTTTCTCTCTCCCGCTGTGTTCACTCCTTTCTCTCTCCCGCTGTGTTCACTCCTTTCTCGCTCCCGCTGTGTTCAATCCTTTCTCTCTCCTGCTAAGTTCACCTTTCTCTCTCCCACTGTGTTCACTCCTTTCTCTCTCCCGCTGTGTTCACTCCTTTCTCTCTCCCGCTGTGTTCAAACCTTTCTCTCTCCCGCTGTGTTCACTCCTTCCTCTCTCCCGCTGTGTTCACTCCTTTCTCTCTCCCACAGTGTTCAATCCTTTCTCTCTCCCGCTGTGTTCACTCCTTTCTCTCTCCCGCTATGTTCACTCCTTTCTCTCTCCCGCTGTGTTCACTCCTTTCTCTCTCCCGCTGTGTTCAATCCTTTCCCTCTCCCGCTGTGTTCACTTCTTTCTCGCTCCCGCTGTGTTCACATTTCTCTCACCCGCTGTGTTCACTCCTTTCTCTCTCCCGCAGTGTTCAATGCTTTCTCTCTCCCGCAGTGTTCACTCCTTTCTCTCTCCCGCTGCGTTCAATCCTTTCTCCCGCGGGCTGCGTTCACTCCATTCTCTCTCCCGCTGTGTTCACTCCTTTCTCTCTCCCGCTACGTTCACTCCTTTCTCACTCCCGCTGTGTTCAATCCTTTCTCTCTCCTGCTGTGTTCACTCCTTTCTCTCTCCTGCTGTGTTCAATCCTTTATCACTCCCGCTGTGTTCAATCCTTTCTCTCTCCCGCTGTGTTCACTCCTTTCTCGCTCCCGCTGTGTTCAATCCTTTCTCTCTCCTGCTAAGTTCACCTTTCTCTCTCCCGCTGTGTTCACCCCTTTCTCTGTCCCGCTGCGTTCAGTCCTTTCTCTCTCCCGCTGCGTTCACTCCTTTCTCTCTCCCGCTGCGTTCACTCCTTTCTCTCTCCCGCTGCGTTCACTCCTTTCTCTCTCCCGCTGCGTTCACTCCTTTCTGTCACCCGCTGTGTTCACTGCTTTCTCTCTCCCGCTGTGTTCACTCCTTTCACCCTCCCGCTGCGTTCACTCCTTTTTCTCTCCCGCTACGTTCACTCCTTTCTCTCTCCCGCTGTGTTCACTCCTCTCTCACTCCCGCTGTGTTCTATCATTTCTCCCTCCCGCTGCGTTCACTCCTTTCTCCCTCCTGCTGCGTTCAATCCTTTCTCTCTCCTGCTGTGTTCACTCCTTTCTCCCTCCTGCTGTGTTCAATCCTTTCTCTCTCCCGCTGTGTTCACTCCTTTCTCTCTACCGCTGTGTTTACTCCTTTCTCTCTGCTGCTGTATTCACACCTTTGTCTCTCCCGCTGTATTCACTCCTTTCTCTCTCCCGCTGTGTTCACTCCTTTCTCTCTCCCGCTGTGTTCACATTTCTCTCTCCCGCTGTGTTCACTCCTTTCTCTCTCCCGCTGTGTTCACTCCTTTCTCTCTCCCGCTGTGTTCACTCCTTTCTCTCTCCCGCTGCGTTCAATCCTTTCTCCCGCGGGCTGCGTTCACTCATTTCTCTCTCCCGCTGTGTTCACTCCTTTCTCCCTCCCACTACGTTCACTCCCTTCTCACTCCCGCTGTGTTCAATCCTTTCTCTCTCCCGCTGTGTTCACTCCTTTCTCTCTCCCGCTGTGTTCAATCCTTTCTCACTCCCGCTGTGTTCACTCCTTTCTCGCTCCCGCTGTGTTCACTCCTTTCTCTCTCCCGCCGTGTTCACTCCTTTCTCTCTCCCGCCGTGTTCACTCATTTCTCTCTGCCGCTGTGTTCACTCATTTCTCTCTGCCGCTGTGTTCACTCCTTTCTCCCTCCCGCTCTGTTCACTCCTTTCTCTCTCCCGCTGTGTTCAATCCTTTCTCTCTCCCGCTGTGTTCACTCCTTTCTCTCTCCCACTGTGTTCACTCCTTTCTCTCTCCCGCTGTGTTCACTCCTTTCTCTCTCCCGCTGTGTTCACTCCTTTCTCTATCCCGCTGTGTTCACTCCTTTCTCGCTCCCGCTGTGTTCACTCCTTTCTCTCTCCCGCTGTGTACATCCTTTCTCCCGCTGTGTTCACTCCTTTCTCGCTCCCGCTGTGTTCAATCCTTTCTCTCTCCTGCTAAGTTCACCTTTCTCTCTCCCGCTGTATTCACTCCTTTCTCTCTCCCGCTGTGTTCAATCCTTTCTCTCTCCCGCTGTGTTCACACCTTTCTCTCTCCTGCTGTGTTCACTCCTTTCTCTCTCCCGCTGTGTACATCCTTTCTCTCTCCCGCTGTGTTCACTCCTTTCTCTCTCCCGCTGTGTACATCCTTTCTCTCTCCCGCTGTGTACATCCTTTCTCTCTCCCGCCGCGTTCACTCCTTTCTCTCTCCCGCCTCATTCACTCCTTTCTCTCTCCTGCCGCGTTCACTCCTTTCTCTCTCCCGCCGCGTTCACTCCTTTCTCTCTCCCGCTGCGTTCACTCCTTTCTCTCTCCCGCTGCGTTCACTCCTTTCTCTCTCCCGCTGCGTTCACTCCTTTCTCTCACACGCTGCGTTCACTCCTTTCTCTGACAAGCGGCGTTCTCTCCTTTCTCTCTCCCGCTGTGTTCAATCCTTTCTCTCTCCCGCTGTGTTCACTCCTTTCTCTCTCCCGCTGCGTTCAATCCTTTCTGTCTACCGCTGCGTTCAATCCTTTCTCTCTCCCGCTGCGTTCAATCCTTTCTCTCTCCCGCTGTGTTCACTCCTTTCTCTCTCCCGCTGTGTTCACTCCTTTCTCTCTCCCGCTGCGTTCAATCCTTTCTCCCGCGGGCTGCGTTCACTCCTTTCTCCCGCGGGCTGCGTTCACTCCTTTCTCTCTCCCGCTACGTTCACTCCATTCTCACTCCCGCTGTGTTCAATCCTTTCTCTCTCCCGCTGTGTTCACTCCTTTCTCTCTCCCGCTGTGTTCACTCCTTTCTCTCTCCCGCTGTGTTCACTCCTTTCTCTCTCCCGCTGCGTTCAATCCTTTCTCCCGCGGGCTGTGTTCACTCCTTTCTCTCTCCCACAGTGTTCAATCCTTTCTCTCTCCCGCTGTGTTCACTCCTTTCTCTCTCCCGCAGTGTTCAATACTTTCTCGCTCCCGCTGTGTTCAATCCTTTCTCGCTCTCTCTGTGTTCACTCCTTTCTCGCTCCCGTTGTGTTCACTCCTTTCTCCCTCCCGCTGTGTTCAATCCTTTCTGTCTTCTGCTGTGTTCAATCCTTTCTCTCTCCCACTGTGTTCACTCCTTTCTCTCTCCCGCTACGTTCACTCCTTGCTCTCTCCCACTGTGTTCACTCCTTTCTCCCTCCCGCTGCGTTCACTCCTTTCTCTCTCCCGCTGCGTTCACTCCTTTCTCTCTCCCGCTACGTTCACTCCTTTCTCCCTCCCGCTGCGTTCACTCCTTTCTCTCCCCCGCTGCGTTCACTCTTTTCTCCCTCCCGCTGCGTTCACTCTTTCTCCCTCCCGCTGCGTTCACTCCTTTCTCTCACACACCGTGTTCACTCCTTTCTCTCACCCGCCGTGTTCATTCCTTTCTCTCTCCCGCCGCGTTCACTCTTTTCTCTCTCCCGCTGCGTTCAATCCTTTCTCTCTCCCGCTGCGTTCAATCCTTTCTCTCTCCCGCTACGTTCACTCCTTTCTCTCTCCCGCTGTGTTCAATACTTTCTCTCTCCCGCTGTGTTCACTCATGTCTCCGTCCCGCTGTGTTCACTCCTTTCTCTCGCCCGCTGTGTTCACTGCTTTCTCTTGCCCGCTGTGTTCACTACTTTCTCCCTCCCGCTGTGTTCACTCCTTTCTCCCTCCCGCTGTGTTCACTCCTTTCTCTCGCCCACTGTGTTCACTCATTTCTCTCTACCGCTCTGTTCACTCCTTTCTCTTTCCCACTGTGTTCGATCCTTTCTCCCTCCCGCTGTGTTCAATCCTTTCTCCCTCCCGCTGTGTTCACTCCTTTCTCCCTCCCGCTGTGTTCACTCCTTTCTCCCTCCCGCTGTGTTTACTCCTTTCTCTCTCCCGCTGTGATCACTTTCTCCCTCCCGCTGTGTTCACTCCTTTCTCTCCCCCGCTGTGTTCACTCGTTTCTCCCTCCCGCTGTGTTCAATCCTTTCTCTCTCCCGCTGTGTTCACTCCATTCTCCCTCCCGCTGTGTTCACTCGTTTCTCCCTCCCGCTGTGTTCACTCCTTTCTCTCTCCCGCTGTGTTCACTCCTTTCTCTCTCCCGCTGTGTTCACTTCTTTCTCCCTCCCGCTGTGTTCACTCCTTTCTCTCTCCTGCGGAGTTCACTCCTTTCTCTCTCCCGCTGTGTTCACTCCTTTCTCTCTCCCGCTGTGTTCACTCCTTTCTCCCTCCCGCTGTGTTCAATCCTTTCTCCCTCCCGCTGTGTTCACTCCTTTCTCCCTCCTGCGGAGTTCACTCCTTTCTCTCTCCCGCTGTGTTCACTCCTTTCTCTCTCCCGCTGTGTTCACTCCTTTCTCCCTCCCGCTGTGTTCAATCCTTTCTCCCTCCCGCTGTGTTCACTCCTTTCTCCCTCCCGCTGAGTGTACTCCTTTCTCTCTCCCGCTGTGTTCACTCCTTTCACTCTCCCGCTGTGCTCACTCCTTTCTCCCTCCCGCTGTGTTCACTCCTTTCTCTCGCCCGCTGTGTTCACTCCTTTCTCTCTCCCGCTGTATTCACTCCTTCCTCACTCCCGCTGCCTTCAATCCTTTCTCTCTCCCACTACGTTCACTCCTTTCTCTCTCCCGCTGTGTTCAATCCTTTCTCTCTCCCGCTGTGTTCACTCCTTTCTCCCTCACGCTACGTTCACTCCTTTCTCTCTCCCGCCGTGTTCACTCATTTCTCTCTGCCGCTGTGTTCACTCATTTCTCTCTGCCGCTGTGTTCACTCCTTTCTCCCTCCCGCTCTGTTCACTCCTTTCTCTCTCCCGCTGTGTTCAATCCTTTCTCTCTCCCGCTGTGTTCACTCCTTTCTCTCTCCCACTGTGTTCACTCCTTTCTCTCTCCCGCTGTGTTCACTCCTTTCTCTCTCCCGCTGTGTTCACTCCTTTCTCTATCCCGCTGTGTTCACTCCTTTCTCGCTCCCGCTGTGTTCACTCCTTTCTCTCTCCCGCTGTGTACATCCTTTCTCCCGCTGTGTTCACTCCTTTCTCGCTCCCGCTGTGTTCAATCCTTTCTCTCTCCTGCTAAGTTCACCTTTCTCTCTCCCGCTGTATTCACTCCTTTCTCTCTCCCGCTGTGTTCAATCCTTTCTCTCTCCCGCTGTGTTCACACCTTTCTCTCTCCTGCTGTGTTCACTCCTTTCTCTCTCCCGCTGTGTACATCCTTTCTCTCTCCCGCTGTGTTCACTCCTTTCTCTCTCCCGCTGTGTACATCCTTTCTCTCTCCCGCTGTGTACATCCTTTCTCTCTCCCGCCGCGTTCACTCCTTTCTCTCTCCCGCCGCATTCACTCCTTTCTCTCTCCTGCCGCGTTCACTCCTTTCTCTCTCCCGCCGCGTTCACTCCTTTCTCTCTCCCGCTGCGTTCACTCCTTTCTCTCTCCCGCTGCGTTCACTCCTTTCTCTCTCCCGCTGCGTTCACTCCTTTCTCTCACACGCTGCGTTCACTCCTTTCTCTGACAAGCGGCGTTCTCTCCTTTCTCTCTCCCGCTGTGTTCAATCCTTTCTCTCTCCCGCTGTGTTCACTCCTTTCTCTCTCCCGCTGCGTTCAATCCTTTCTGTCTACCGCTGCGTTCAATCCTTTCTCTCTCCCGCTGCGTTCAATCCTTTCTCTCTCCCGCTCTGTTCACTCCTTTCTCTCTCCCGCTGTGTTCACTCCTTTCTCTCCCCCGCTGTGTTCACTCCTTTCTCTCACCCGCTGTGTTCACTCCTTTCTCGCTCCCGCTGTGTTCACTCCTTTCTCTATGCCGCTGTGTACATCCTTTCTCTCTCCCGCTGTGTTTACTCCTTTCTCGCTACCGCTGTGTTCAATCCTTTCTCTCTCCTGCTAAGTTCACCTTTCTCTCTCCCGCTGTGTTCACTCCTTTCTCTGCCCACTGTGTTCAAACCTTTCTCTCTCCCGCTGTGTTCACTCCTTCCTCTCTCCCGCTGTGTTCACTCCTTTCTCTCTCCCACAGTGTTCAATCCTTTCTCTCTCCCGCTGTGTTCACTCCTTTCTCTCTCCCGCTGTGTTCACTCCTTTCTCTCTCCCGCTGTGTTCACTCCTTTCTCGCTCCCGCTGTGTTCAATCCTTTCTCTCTCCTGCTAAGTTCACCTTTCTCTCTCCCACTGTGTTCACTCCTTTCTCTCTCCCGCTGTGTTCACTCCTTTCTCTCTCCCGCTGTGTTCAAACCTTTCTCTCTCCCGCTGTGTTCACTCCTTCCTCTCTCCCGCTGTGTTCACTCCTTTCTCTCTCCCACAGTGTTCAATCCTTTCTCTCTCCCGCTGTGTTCACTCCTTTCTCTCTCCCGCTATGTTCACTCCTTTCTCTCTCCCGCTGTGTTCACTCCTTTCTCTCTCCCGCTGTGTTCAATCCTTTCCCTCTCCCGCTGTGTTCACTTCTTTCTCGCTCCCGCTGTGTTCACATTTCTCTCACCCGCTGTGTTCACTCCTTTCTCTCTCCCGCAGTGTTCAATGCTTTCTCTCTCCCGCAGTGTTCACTCCTTTCTCTCTCCCGCTGCGTTCAATCCTTTCTCCCGCGGGCTGCGTTCACTCCATTCTCTCTCCCGCTGTGTTCACTCCTTTCTCTCTCCCGCTACGTTCACTCCTTTCTCACTCCCGCTGTGTTCAATCCTTTCTCTCTCCCGCTGTGTTCACTCCTTTCTCTCTCCTGCTGTGTTCAATTCTTTATCACTCCCGCTGTGTTCAATCCTTTCTCTCTCCCGCTGTGTTCACTCCTTTCTCGCTCCCGCTGT
The DNA here is from genome assembly GCA_026770705.1 of Isurus oxyrinchus. Classification (NCBI taxonomy): domain Eukaryota; kingdom Metazoa; phylum Chordata; class Chondrichthyes; order Lamniformes; family Lamnidae; genus Isurus; species Isurus oxyrinchus. The sequence goes on along the minus strand of JANJGN010001052.1, from coordinate 45,725 downwards.
GTTCAATCCTTTCTCTCTCCTGCTAAGTTCACCTTTCTCTCTCCCGCTGTGTTCACCCCTTTCTCTGTCCCGCTGCGTTCAGTCCTTTCTCTCTCCCGCTGCGTTCACTCCTTTCTCTCTCCCGCTGCGTTCACTCCTTTCTCTCTCCCGCTGCGTTCACTCCTTTCTCTCTCCCGCTGCGTTCACTCCTTTCTGTCACCCGCTGTGTTCACTGCTTTCTCTCTCCCGCTGTGTTCACTCCTTTCACCCTCCCGCTGCGTTCACTCCTTTTTCTCTCCCGCTACGTTCACTCCTTTCTCTCTCCCGCTGTGTTCACTCCTCTCTCACTCCCGCTGTGTTCTATCATTTCTCCCTCCCGCTGGGTTCACTCCTTTCTCCCTCCTGCTGCGTTCAATCCTTTCTCTCTCCTGCTGTGTTCACTCCTTTCTCCCTCCTGCTGTGTTCAATCCTTTCTCTCTCCCGCTGTGTTCACTCCTTTCTCTCTACCGCTGTGTTTACTCCTTTCTCTCTGCTGCTGTATTCACACCTTTGTCTCTCCCGCTGTATTCACTCATTTCTCTCTCCCGCTGTGTTCACTCCTTTCTCTCTCCCGCTGTGTTCACTCCTTTCTCTCTCCCGCAGAGTTCACTCCTTTCTCTCTCCCGCTGTGTTCACTCCTTTCTCTCTCCCACTGTGTTCACATTTCTCTCTCCCGCTGTGTTCACTCCTTTCTCTCTCCCGCTGTGTTCACTCCTTTCTCTCTCCCGCTGTGTTCACTCCTTTCTCTCTCCCGCTGCGTTCAATCCTTTCTCCCGCGGGCTGCGTTCACTCATTTCTCTCTCCCGCTGTGTTCACTCCTTTCTCCCTCCCACTACGTTCACTCCCTTCTCACTCCCGCTGTGTTCAATCCTTTCTCTCTCCCGCTGTGTTCACTCCTTTCTCTCTCCCGCTGTGTTCAATCCTTTCTCACTCCCGCTGTGTTCACTCCTTTCTCGCTCCCGCTGTGTTCACTCCTTTCTCTCTCCCGCCGTGTTCACTCCTTTCTCTCTCCCGCCGTGTTCAATCATTTCTCTCTGCCGCTGTGTTCACTCATTTCTCTCTGCCGCTGTGTTCACTCCTTTCTCCCTCCCGCTCTGTTCTCTCCTTTCTCTCTCCCGCTGTGTTCAATCCTTTCTCTCTCCCGCTGTGTTCACTCCTTTCTCTCTCCCACTGTGTTCACTCCTTTCTCTCTCCCGCTGTGTTCACTCCTTTCTCTCTCCCGCTGTGTTCACTCCTTTCTCTATCCCGCTGTGTTCACTCCTTTCTCGCTCCCGCTGTGTTCACTCCTTTCTCTCTCCCGCTGTGTACATCCTTTCTCCCGCTGTGTTCACTCCTTTCTCGCTCCCGCTGTGTTCAATCCTTTCTCTCTCCTGCTAAGTTCACCTTTCTCTCTCCCGCTGTATTCACTCCTTTCTCTCTCCCGCTGTGTTCAATCCTTTCTCTCTCCCGCTGTGTTCACAACTTTCTCTCTCCTGCTGTGTTCACTCCTTTCTCTCTCCCGCTGTGTACATCCTTTCTCTCTCCCGCTGTGTTCACTCCTTTCTCTCTCCCGCTGTGTACATCCTTTCTCTCTCCCGCTGTGTACATCCTTTCTCTCTCCCGCCGCGTCCACTCCTTTCTCTCTCCCGCCTCATTCACTCCTTTCTCTCTCCTGCCGCATTCACTCCTTTCTCTCTCCCGCCGCGTTCACTCCTTTCTCTCTCCCGCTGCGTTCACTCCTTTCTCTCTCCAGCTGCGTTCACTCCTTTCTCTCTCCCGCTGCGTTCACTCCTTTCTCTCACACGCTGCGTTCACTCCTTTCTCTGACAAGCGGCGTTCTCTCCTTTCTCTCTCCCGCTGTGTTCAATCCTTTCTCTCTCCCGCTGTGTTCACTCCTTTCTCTCTCCCGCTGCGTTCAATCCTTTCTGTCTACCGCTGCGTTCAATCCTTTCTCTCTCCCGCTGCGTTCAATCCTTTCTCTCTCCCGCTGTGTTCACTCCTTTCTCTCTCCCGCTGTGTTCACTCCTTTCTCTCTCCCGCTGCGTTCAATCCTTTCTCCCGCGGGCTGCGTTCACTCCTTTCTCCCGCGGGCTGCGTTCACTCCTTTCTCTCTCCCGCTACGTTCACTCCATTCTCACTCCCGCTGTGTTCAATCCTTTCTCTCTCCCGCTGTGTTCACTCCTTTCTCTCTCCCGCTGTGTTCACTCCTTTCTCTCTCCCGCTGTGTTCACTCCTTTCTCTCTCCCGCTGCGTTCAATCCTTTCTCCCGCGGGCTGTGTTCACTCCTTTCTCTCTCCCACAGTGTTCAATCCTTTCTCTCTCCCGCTGTGTTCACTCCTTTCTCTCTCCCGCAGTGTTCAATACTTTCTCACTCCCGCTGTGTTCAATCCTTTCTCGCTCTCTCTGTGTTCACTCCTTTCTCGCTCCCGTTGTGTTCACTCCTTTCTCCCTCCCGCTGTGTTCAATCCTTTCTGTCTTCTGCTGTGTTCAATCCTTTCTCTCTCCCACTGTGTTCACTCCTTTCTCTCTCCCGCTACGTTCACTCCTTGCTCTCTCCCACTGTGTTCACTCCTTTCTCCCTCCCGCTGCGTTCACTCCTTTCTCTCTCCCACTGCGTTCACTCCTTTCTCTCTCCCGCTACGTTCACTCCTTTCTCCCTCCCGCTGCGTTCACTCCTTTCTCTCCCCCGCTGCGTTCACTCTTTTCTCTCTCCCGCTGCGTTCACTCTTTCTCCCTCCCGCTGCGTTCACTCCTTTCTCTCACACGCCGTGTTCACTCCTTTCTCTCACCCGCCGTGTTCATTCCTTTCTCTCTCCCGCCGCGTTCACTCCTTTCTCTCTCCCGCTGCGTTCAATCCTTTCTCTCTCCCGCTGCGTTCAATCCTTTCTCTCTCCCGCTACGTTCACTCCTTTCTCTCTCCCGCTGTGTTCAATACTTTCTCTCTCCCGCTGTGTTCACTCATGTCTCCGTCCCGCTGTGTTCACTCCTTTCTCTCGCCCGCTGTGTTCACTGCTTTCTCTTGCCCGCTGTGTTCACTCCTTTCTCCCTCCCGCTGTGTTCACTCCTTTCTCCCTCCCGCTGTGTTCACTCCTTTCTCTCGCCCACTGTGTTCACTCATTTCTCTCTACCGCTCTGTTCACTCCTTTCTCTTTCCCACTGTGTTCGATCCTTTCTCCCTCCCGCTGTGTTCAATCCTTTCTCCCTCCCGCTGTGTTCACTCCTTTCTCCCTCCCGCTGTGTTCACTCCTTTCTCCCTCCCGCTGTGTTTACTCCTTTCTCTCTCCCGCTGTGATCACTTTCTCCCTCCCGCTGTGTTCACTCCTTTCTCTCCCCCGCTGTGTTCACTCGTTTCTCCCTCCCGCTGTGTTCAATCCTTTCTCTCTCCCGCTGTGTTCACTCCATTCTCCCTCCCGCTGTGTTCACTCGTTTCTCCCTCCCGCTGTGTTCACTCCTTTCTCTCTCCCGCTGTGTTCACTCCTTTCTCTCTCCCGCTGTGTTCACTCCGTTCTCCCTCCCGCATTGTTCACTCCTTTCTCTCTCCCGCTGTGTTCACTTCTTTCTCCCTCCCGCTGTGTTCACTCCTTTCTCTCTCCTGCGGAGTTCACTCCTTTCTCTCTCCCGCTGTGTTCACTCCTTTCTCTCTCCCGCTGTGTTCACTCCTTTCTCCCTCCCGCTGTGTTCAATCCTTTCTCCCTCCCGCTGTGTTCACTCCTTTCTCCCTCCTGCGGAGTTCACTCCTTTCTCTCTCCCGCTGTGTTCACTCCTTTCTCTCTCCCGCTGTGTTCACTCCTTTCTCCCTCCCGCTGTGTTCAATCCTTTCTCCCTCCCGCTGTGTTCACTCCTTTCTCCCTCCCGCTGAGTGTACTCCTTTCTCTCTCCCGCTGTGTTCACTCCTTTCACTCTCCCGCTGTGCTCACTCCTTTCTCCCTCCCGCTGTGTTCACTCCTTTCTCTCGCCCGCTGTGTTCACTCCTTTCTCTCTCCCGCTGTGTTCAGTCCTTCCTCACTCCCGCTGTGTTCAATCCTCTCTCTCTCCTGCTGTGTTCACTCCTTCCTCTCTCCCACTACGTTCACTCCTTTCTCTCTCCCGCTGTATTCACTTTCTCTCTCCCGCTGTGTTCACTCCTTTCTCTCTCCCGCTGTGTTCACTCCTTTCTCTCTCCCGCTGTGTTCACTCCTTTCTCTCTCCCGCTGTATTCACTCCTTTCTTTCTCCCGCTGCCTTCAATCCTTTCTCTCTCCCACTACGTTCACTCCTTTCTCTCTCCCGCTGTGTTCAATCCTTTCTCTCTCCCGCTGTGTTCACTCCTTTCTCCCTCACGCTACGTTCACTCCTTTCTCTCTCCCGCCGTGTTCACTCATTTCTCTCTGCCGCTGTGTTCACTCATTTCTCTCTGCCGCTGTGTTCACTCCTTTCTCCCTCCCGCTCTGTTCACTCCTTTCTCTCTCCCGCTGTGTTCAATCCTTTCTCTCTCCCGCTGTGTTCACTCCTTTCTCTCTCCCACTGTGTTCACTCCTTTCTCTCTCCCGCTGTGTTCACTCCTTTCTCTCTCCCGCTGTGTTCACTCCTTTCTCTATCCCGCTGTGTTCACTCCTTTCTCGCTCCCGCTGTGTTCACTCCTTTCTCTCTCCTGCTGTGTACATCCTTTCTCCCGCTGTGTTCACTCCTTTCTCGCTCCCGCTGTGTTCAATCCTTTCTCTCTCCTGCTAAGTTCACCTTTCTCTCTCCCGCTGTATTCACTCCTTTCTCTCTCCCGCTGTGTTCAATCCTTTCTCTCTCCCGCTGTGTTCACAACTTTCTCTCTCCTGCTGTGTTCACTCCTTTCTCTCTCCCGCTGTGTACATCCTTTCTCTCTCCCGCTGTGTTCACTCCTTTCTCTCTCCCGCTGTGTACATCCTTTCTCTCTCCCGCTGTGTACATCCTTTCTCTCTCCCGCCGCGTTCACTCCTTTCTCTCTCCCGCCGCATTCACTCCTTTCTCTCTCCTGCCGCGTTCACTCCTTTCTCTCTCCCGCCGCGTTCACTCCTTTCTCTCTCCCGCTGCGTTCACTCCTTTCTCTCTCCCGCTGCGTTCACTCCTTTCTCTCACACGCTGCGTTCACTCCTTTCTCTGACAAGCGGCGTTCTCTCCTTTCTCTCTCCCGCTGTGTTCAATCCTTTCTCTCTCCCGCTGTGTTCACTCCTTTCTCTCTCCCGCTGCGTTCAATCCTTTCTGTCTACCGCTGCGTTCAATCCTTTCTCTCTCCCGCTGCGTTCAATCCTTTCTCTCTCCCGCTGTGTTCACTCCTTTCTCTCTCCCGCTGTGTTCACTCCTTTCTCTCTCCCGCTGCGTTCAATCCGTTCTCCCGCGGGCTGCGTTCACTCCTTTCTCCCGCGGGCTGCGTTCACTCCTTTCTCTCTCCCGCTACGTTCACTCCATTCTCACTCCCGCTGTGTTCAATCCTTTCTCTCTCCCGCTGTGTTCACTCCTTTCTCTCTCCCGCTGTGTTCACTCCTTTCTCTCTCCCGCTGTGTTCACTCCTTTCTCTCTCCCGCTGCGTTCAATCCTTTCTCCCGCGGGCTGTGTTCACTCCTTTCTCTCTCCCACAGTGTTCAATCCTTTCTCTCTCCCGCTGTGTTCACTCCTTTCTCTCTCCCGCAGCGTTCAATACTTTCTCGCTCCCGCTGTGTTCAATCCTTTCTCGCTCTCTCTGTGTTCACTCCTTTCTCGCTCCCGTTGTGTTCACTCCTTTCTCCCTCCCGCTGTGTTCAATCCTTTCTGTCTTCTGCTGTGTTCAATCCTTTCTCTCTCCCACTGTGTTCACTCCTTTCTCTCTCCCGCTACGTTCACTCCTTGCTCTCTCCCACTGTGTTCACTCCTTTCTCCCTCCCGCTGCGTTCACTCCTTTCTCTCTCCCGCTGCGTTCACTCCTTTCTCTCTCCCGCTACGTTCACTCCTTTCTCCCTCCCGCTGCGTTCACTCCTTTCTCTCCCCCGCTGCGTTCACTCTTTTCTCTCTCCCGCTGCGTTCACTCTTTCTCCCTCCCGCTGCGTTCACTCCTTTCTCTCACACGCCGTGTTCACTCCTTTCTCTCACCCGCCGTGTTCATTCCTTTCTCTCTCCCGCCGCGTTCACTCCTTTCTCTCTCACGCTGCGTTCAATCCTTTCTCTCTCCCGCTGCGTTCAATCCTTTCTCTCTCCCGCTACGTTCACTCCTTTCTCTCTCCCGCTGTGTTCAATACTTTCTCTCTCCCGCTGTGTTCACTCATGTCTCCGTCCCGCTGTGTTCACTCCTTTCTCTCGCCCGCTGTGTTCACTGCTTTCTCTTGCCCGCTGTGTTCACTCCTTTCTCCCTCCCGCTGTGTTCACTCCTTTCTCCCTCCCGCTGTGTTCACTCCTTTCTCTCGCCCGCTGTGTTCACTCATTTCTCTCTACCGCTCTGTTCACTCCTTTCTCTTTCCCACTGTGTTCGATCCTTTCTCCCTCCCGCTGTGTTCAATCCTTTCTCCCTCCCGCTGTGTTCACTCCTTTCTCCCTCCCGCTGTGTTCACTCCTTTCTCCCTCCCGCTGTGTTTACTCCTTTCTCTCTCCCGCTGTGATCACTTTCTCCCTCCCGCTGTGTTCACTCCTTTCTCTCCCCCGCTGTGTTCACTCGTTTCTCCCTCCCGCTGTGTTCAATCCTTTCTCTCTCCCGCTGTGTTCACTCCATTCTCCCTCCCGCTGTGTTCACTCGTTTCTCCCTCCCGCTGTGTTCACTCCTTTCTCTCTCCCGCTGTGTTCACTCCTTTCTCTCTCCCGCTGTGTTCACTCGGTTCTCCCTCCCGCATTGTTCACTCCTTTCTCTCTCCCGCTGTGTTCACTTCTTTCTCCCTCCCGCTGTGTACACTCCTTTCTCTCTCCTGCGGAGTTCACTCCTTTCTCTCTCCCGCTGTGTTCACTCCTTTCTCTCTCCCGCTGTGTTCACTCCTTTCTCCCTCCCGCTGTGTTCAATCCTTTCTCCCTCCCGCTGTGTTCACTCCTTTCTCCCTCCTGCGGAGTTCACTCCTTTCTCTCTCCCGCTGTGTTCACTCCTTTCTCTCTCCCGCTGTGTTCACTCCTTTCTCCCTCCCGCTGTGTTCAATCCTTTCTCCCTCCCGCTGTGTTCACTCCTTTCTCCCTCCCGCTGAGTGTACTCCTTGCTCTCTCCCGCTGTGTTCACTCCTTTCACTCTCCCGCTGTGCTCACTCCTTTCTCCCTCCCGCTGTGTTCACTCCTTTCTCTCGCCCGCTGTGTTCACTCCTTTCTCTCTCCCGCTGTGTTCAGTCCTTCCTCACTCCCGCTGTGTTCAATCCTCTCTCTCTCCCGCTGTGTTCACTCCTTCCTTTCTCCCACTACGTTCACTCCTTTCTCTCTCCCGCTGTATTCACTCCTTTCTCTCTCCCGCTGTGTTCACTCCTTTCTCTCTCCCGCTGTGTTCAGTCCTTCCTCACTCCCGCTGTGTTCAATCCTCTCTCTCTCCCGCTGTGTTCACTCCTTCCTCTCTCCCACTACGTTCACTCCTTTCTCTCTCCCGCTGTATTCACTCCTTTCTCTCTCCCGCTGTGTTCACTCCTTTCTCTCTCCCGCTGTGTTCACTCCTTTCTCTCTCCCGCTGTGTTCACTCCTTTCTCTCTCCCGCTGTGTTCACTCCTTTCTCTCTCCCGCTGTGTTCACTCCTTTCTCTCTCCCGCTGTATTCACTCCTTTCTTTCTCCCGCTGCCTTCAATCCTTTCTCTCTCCCACTACGTTCACTCCTTTCTCTCTCCCGCTGTGTTCAATCCTTTCTCTCTCCCGCTGTGTTCACTCCTTTCTCCCTCACGCTACGTTCACTCCTTTCTCTCTCCCGCCGTGTTCACTCATTTCTCTCTGCCGCTGTGTTCACTCATTTCTCTCTGCCGCTGTGTTCACTCCTTTCTCCCTCCCGCTCTGTTCACTCCTTTCTCTCTCCCGCTGTGTTCAATCCTTTCTCTCTCCCGCTGTATTCACTCCTTTCTCTCTCCCGCTGTGTTCAATCCTTTCTCTCTCCCGCTGTGTTCACACCTTTCTCTCTCCTGCTGTGTTCACTCCTTTCTCTCTCCCGCTGTGTACATCCTTTCTCTCTCCCGCTGTGTTCACTCCTTTCTCTCTCCCGCTGTGTACATCCTTTCTCTCTCCCGCTGTGTACATCCTTTCTCTCTCCTGCCGCGTTCACTCCTTTCTCTCTCCCGCCGCATTCACTCCTTTCTCTCTCCTGCCGCGTTCACTCCTTTCTCTCTCCCGCCGCGTTCACTCCTTTCTCTCTCCCGCTGCGTTCACTCCTTTCTCTCTCCCGCTGCGTTCACTCCTTTCTCTCTCCCGCTGCGTTCACTCCTTTCTCTCACACGCTGCGTTCACTCCTTTCTCTGACAAGCGGCGTTCTCTCCTTTCTCTCTCCCGCTGTGTTCAATCCTTTCTCTCTCCCGCTGTGTTCACTCCTTTCTCTCTCCCGCTGCGTTCAATCCTTTCTGTCTACCGCTGCGTTCAATCCTTTCTCTCTCCCGCTGCGTTCAATCCTTTCTCTCTCCCGCTGTGTTCACTCCTTTCTCTCTCCCGCTGTGTTCACTCCTTTCTCTCTCCCGCTGCGTTCAATCCTTTCTCCCGCGGGCTGCGTTCACTCCTTTCTCCCGCGGGCTGCGTTCACTCCTTTCTCTCTCCCGCTACGTTCACTCCATTCTCACTCCCGCTGTGTTCAATCCTTTCTCTCTCCCGCTGTGTTCACTCCTTTCTCTCTCCCGCTGTGTTCACTCCTTTCTCTCTCCCGCTGTGTTCACTCCTTTCTCTCTCCCGCTGCGTTCAATCCTTTCTCCCGCGGGCTGTGTTCACTCCTTTCTCTCTCCCACAGTGTTCAATCCTTTCTCTCTCCCACTGTGTTCACTCCTTTCTCTCTCCCGCAGTGTTCAATACTTTCTCGCTCCCGCTGTGTTCAATCCTTTCTCGCTCTCTCTGTGTTCACTCCTTTCTCGCTCCCGTTGTGTTCACTCCTTTCTCCCTCCCGCTGTGTTCAATCCTTTCTGTCTTCTGCTGTGTTCAATCCTTTCTCTCTCCCACTGTGTTCACTCCTTTCTCTCTCCCGCTACGTTCACTCCTTGCTCTCTCCCACTGTGTTCACTCCTTTCTCCCTCCCGCTGCGTTCACTCCTTTCTCTCTCCCGCTGCGTTCACTCCTTTCTCTCCCGCTACGTTCACTCCTTTCTCCCTCCCGCTGCGTTCACTCCTTTCTCTCCCCCGCTGCGTTCACTCTTTTCTCTCTCCCGCTGCGTTCACTCTTTCTCCCTCCCGCTGCGTTCACTCCTTTCTCTCACACGCCGTGTTCACTCCTTTCTCTCACCCGCCGTGTTCATTCCTTTCTCTCTCCCGCCGCGTTCACTCCTTTCTCTCTCCCGCTGCGTTCAATCCTTTCTCTCTCCCGCTGCGTTCAATCCTTTCTCTCTCCCGCTACGTTCACTCCTTTCTCTCTCCCGCTGTGTTCAATACTTTCTCTCTCCCGCTGTGTTCACTCATGTCTCCGTCCCGCTGTGTTCACTCCTTTCTCTCGCCCGCTGTGTTCACTCATTTCTCTCTACCGCTCTGTTCACTCCTTTCTCTTTCCCACTGTGTTCGATCCTTTCTCCCTCCCGCTGTGTTCAATCCTTTCTCCCTCCCGCTGTGTTCACTCCTTTCTCCCTCCCGCTGTGTTCACTCCTTTCTCCCTCCCGCTGTGTTTACTCCTTTCTCTCTCCCGCTGTGATCACTTTCTCCCTCCCGCTGTGTTCACTCCTTTCTCTCCCCCGCTGTGTTCACTCGTTTCTCCCTCCCGCTGTGTTCAATCCTTTCTCTCTCCCGCTGTGTTCACTCCATTCTCCCTCCCGCTGTGTTCACTCGTTTCTCCCTCCCGCTGTGTTCACTCCTTTCTCTCTCCCGCTGTGTTCACTCCTTTCTCTCTCCCGCTGTGTTCACTCGGTTCTCCCTCCCGCATTGTTCACTCCTTTCTCTCTCCCGCTGTGTTCACTTCTTTCTCCCTCCCGCTGTGTTCACTCCTTTCTCTCTCCCGCTGTGTTCACTCCTTTCTCCCTCCCGCTGTGTTCAATCCTTTCTCCCTCCCGCTGTGTTCACTCCTTTCTCCCTCCTGCGGAGTTCACTCCTTTCTCTCTCCCGCTGTGTTCACTCCTTTCTCTCTCCCGCTGTGTTCACTCCTTTCTCCCTCCCGCTGTGTTCAATCCTTTCTCCCTCCCGCTGTGTTCACTCCTTTCTCCCTCCCGCTGAGTGTACTCCTTTCTCTCTCCCGCTGTGTTCACTCCTTTCACTCTCCCGCTGTGCTCACTCCTTTCTCCCTCCCGCTGTGTTCACTCCTTTCTCTCGCCCGCTGTGTTCACTCCTTTCTCTCTCCCGCTGTGTTCAGTCCTTCCTCACTCCCGCTGTGTTCAATCCTCTCTCTCTCCCGCTGTGTTCACTCCTTCCTTTCTCCCACTACGTTCACTCCTTTCTCTCTCCCGCTGTATTCACTCCTTTCTCTCTCCCGCTGTGTTCACTCCTTTCTCTCTCCCGCTGTGTTCACTCCTTTCTCTCTCCCGCTGTGTTCACTCCTTTCTCTCTCCCGCTGTATTCACTCCTTTCTTTCTCCCGCTGCCTTCAATCCTTTCTCTCTCCCACTACGTTCACTCCTTTCTCCCTCCTGCTGTGTTCAATCCTTTCTCCCTCCCGCTGTGTTCACTCCTTTCTCTCTCGTGCTCTGTTCAATCCTTTCTCACTCCCGCTGTGTTCACTCCTTTCTCTCTCCCGCTGTGTTCACTCCTTTCTCTCTCCCGCTGTGTTCACTCCTTTCTCTCTCCCGCTGTGTTCACTCCTTTCTCTCTCCCGCTCTGTTCACTCCTTTCTCTCTCCCGCTCTGTTCACTCCTTTCTCTCTCCCGCTCTGTTCACTCCTTTCTCTCTCCCGCTCTGTTCACTCCTTTCTCTCCCCCGCTGTGTTCACTCCTTTCTCTCTCCCGCTGTGTTCACTCCTTTCTCGCTCCCGCTGTGTTCACTCCTCTCTCGCTCCCGCTGTGTTCACTCCTTTCTCTCTCCCGCTGTGTACATCCTTTCTCTCTCCCGCTGTGTTTACTCCTTTCTCGCTCCCGCTGTGTTCAATCCTTTCTCTCTCCCGCTAAGTTCACCTTTCTCTCTCCCGCTGTGTTCACTCCTTTCTCTCTCCCGCTGTGTTCAAACCTTCCTCTCTCCCGCTGTGTTCACTCCTTCTTCTCTCCCGCTGTGTTCACTCCTTCCTCTCTCCCACAGTGTTCAATCCTTTCTCTCTCCCGCTGTGTTCAATCCTTTCTCTCTCCCGCTGTGTTCAATCCTTTCTCTCTCCCGCTGTGTTCACTCCTTTCTCTCTCCCGCTGTGTTCACTCCTTTCTCTCTCCCGCTGCGTTCACTCCTTTCTCTCTCCCGCTGCGTTCAATCCTTTCTCTCTCCCGCTGCGTTCACTCCTTTCTCCCTCCCGCTGCGTTCACTCCTTTCTCCCTCCCGCTGCGTTCACTCCTTTCTCCCTCCCGCTGCGTTCACTCCTTTCTCCCTCCCGCTGCGTTCACTCCTTTCTCCCTCCCGCTGCGTTCACTCCTTTCTCCCTCCCGCTGCGTTCACTCCTTTCTCCCTCCCGCTGCGTTCACTCCTTTCTCCCTCCCGCTGCGTTCACTCCTTTCTCCCTCCCGCTGCGTTCACTCCTTTCTCCCTCCCGCTGCGTTCACTCCTTTCTCCCTCCCGCTGCGTTCACTCCTTTCTCCCTCCCGCTGCGTTCACTCCTTTCTCCCTCCCGCTGCGTTCACTCCTTTCTCCCTCCCGCTGCGTTCACTCCTTTCTCCCTCCCGCTGCGTTCACTCCTTTCTCCCTCCCGCTGTGTTCACTCCTTTCTCTCTCCCGCAGTGTTCAATCCTTTCTCTCTCCTGCTGTGTTCACTCCTTTCTCTCTCCAGCTGCGTTCAATCCTTTCTCCCGCGGGCTGTGTTCACTCCTTTCTCTCTCCCGCTGCGTTCACTCATTTCTCTCACCCGCTGCGTTCACTCCTTTCTCTCTCCCGCAGCGTTCACTCCTTTCTCTCTCCCGCTGTGTTCAATCCTTTCTCTCTCCCGCTGCGTTCAATCCTTTCTCCCGCGGGCTGTGTTCACTCCTTTTTCTCTCCAGCTGTGTTCAGTCCTTTCTCTCTCCAGCTGTGTTCACTCTTTTCTCTCACCCGCTGTGTTCACTCCTTTCTCTTTCCCGCTGTGTTCACTCCTTTCTCTCTCCCGCTGTGTTCACTCCTTTCTCCCTCCCGCTGTGTTCACTAATTTAACTCTCCCGCTGCGTTCACTCCTTTCTCTCTCCCGCTGCGTTCACTCCTTTCTCCCTCCCGCTGCGTTCACTCCTTTCTCCCTCCCGCTGCGTTCACTCCTTTCTCTCTCCCGCTGCGTTCACTCCTTTCTCTCTCCCGCTGCGTTCAATCCTTTCTCGATCCCGCTGAGTTCACTCCTTCCTCCCTCCCGCTGTGTTCACTCCTTTCTCTCTCCCGCTGTGTTCACTCCTTTCTCTCTCCCACTGCGTTCACTCCTTTCTCTCCCCAGCAGCGTTCACTCCTTTCTCTCTCGCGCTGTGTTCAATCCTTTCTCGATCCCGCTGTGTTCAATCCTTTCTCGATCCCGCTGTGTTCACTCGTTTCTCCCTCCCACTGTGTTCACCCCTTTCTCCCTCCCGCTGTGTTCACTCGTTTCTCCCTCCCGCTGTGTTCACTCGTTTCTCCCTCCCGCTGTGTTCAATCCTTTCTCCCTCCTGCTGTGTTCACTCCTTTCTCTCTCCCGCTGTGTTCACTCCATTCTCCCTCCCGCTGTGTTCACTCCTTTAACTCTCCCGCTGTGTTCACTCCTTTCTCTCTCCTGCGGAGTTCACTCCTTTCTCTCTCCCGCTGTGTTCACTCCTTTCTCCCTCCCGCTGTTTTCACTCCTTTCTCTCTCCCGCTGTGTTCACTCCTTTCTCCCTCCCGCTGTGTTTACTCCTTTCTCTCTCCCGCTACGTTCACTCCTTTCTCTCTCCCGCTGTGTTCACTCCTTTCTCTCTCCCGCTGTGTTCACTCCTTTCTCTCTCCCGCTGTGTTCACTCCTTTCTCTCTCCCACTGTGTTCACTCCTTTCTCTCTCCCGCTGTATTCACTCCTTTCTCTCTCCCGCTGCCTTCAATCCTTTCTCTCTCCCACTACGTTCACTCCTTTCTCTCTCCCGCTGTGTTCACTCCTTTCTCTCTCCCGCTGTGTTCAATACTTTCTCTCTCCCGCTGTGTTCACTCATGTCTCCCTCCCGCTGTGTTCACTCCTTTCTCTCTCCCACTACGTTCACTCCTTTCTCTCTCCCGCTGTATTCACTCCTTTCTCTCTCCCGCCGGGTTCATTCCTTTCTCCCTCACGCTACGTTCACTCCTTTCTCTCTCCCGCTGTGTTCACTCCTTTCTCTCTCCCGCTGTGTTCACTCGTTTCTCTCTCCCGCTGTGTTCACTCGTTTCTCTCTCCCGCTGTGTTCACTCGTTTCTCTCTCCCGCTGTGTTCACTCCTTTCTCTCAGCCGCTGTGTTCAATCCTTTCTCTCTCCCGCTGCCTACAATCCTTTCTCTCTCCCGCTACGTTCACTCCTTTCTCTCTCCTGCTGCGTTCAATCCTTTCTCTCTCCCGCTGTGTTCACTCCTTTCTCTCTCCCGCTGTGTTCACTCCTTTCTCTCTCCCGCTGTGGTCTCTCCTTTCTCTCTCCCGCTGCGTTCAATCCTTTCTCTCTCCCGCTGTGTTCACTCCTTTCTCGCTCCCGCTGTGTTCACTCCTTTCTCTCTCCCGCTGAGTTCAGTCCTTTCTCTCTCCCGCTGAGTTCAGTCCTTTCTCGCTCCCGCTGTGTTCAGTCCTTTCTCTCTCCCACTGTGTTCACTCCTTTCTCTCTCCCGCTGAGTTCAGTCCTTTCTCTCTCCTGCTAAGTTTACCTTTCTCTCTCCCGCTGTGTTCTCTTCGTTCTCTCTCCCGCTGTGTTCACTCCTTTCTCTCTCCCGCAGTGCTCAATCCTTTCTCTCTCCCACTGTGTTCACTCCTTTCTCTCTCCCGCTGTGTTCACTCCTTTCTCTCTCCCGCTGTGTTCAATCCTTTCTCTCTCCCGCTGTGTTCACTCCTTTCTCTCTCCCGCTGTGTTCACTCCTTTCTCTCTCCCGCTGTGTTCACTCCTTTCTCTCTCCCGCTGTGTTCACTCCTTTCTCTCTCCCGCTGCGTTCAATCCTTTCTCCTTCGGGCTGTGTTCACTCCTTTCTCTCTCCCGCTGTGTTCACTCCTTTCTCTCTCCCGCTACATTCACTCCTTTCTCCCTCCTGCTGTGTTCAATCCTTTCTCTCTGCTGATGTGTTCACTCCTTTCTCTCTCCCGCTGTGTTCACTCCTTTCTCTCTCCCGCTGTGTTCACTCCTTTTCTCTCTCCCGCTGTGTTCACTCCTTTCTCTCTCCCGCTGTGTTCACTCCTTTCTCTCTCCCGCTGTGTTCACTCCTTTCTCTCTCCCGCTGTGTTCACTCCTTTCTCACTCCCGCTGTGTTCACTCCTTTCTCTCTCCCGCTGTGTTCACTCCTTTCTCACTCCCGCTGTGTTCAATCCTTTCTCTCTCCCGCTGTGTTCACTCCTTTCTCTCTCCCGCTGTGTACATCCTTTCTCTCTCCCGCTCTGTTCAATCCTTTCTCTCTCCCGCTGTGTTCACTCCTTTCTCTCTCCCGCTACGTTCACTCCTTTCTCTCTCCCACTGTGTTCAAACCTTTCTCTCTCCCGCTGTGCTCACTCCTTTCTCTCTCCCGCTGTGTTTACTCCTTTCTCTCTCCTGCTAAGTTCACCTTTCTCTCTCCCGCTGTGTTCACTCCTTTCTCTCTCCCGCTGTGTTCAAACCTTTCTCTCTCCCGCTGTGCTCACTCCTTTCTCTCTCCCGCTGTGTTTACTCCTTTCTCTCTCCTGCTAAGTTCACCTTTCTCTCTCCCGCTGTGTTCACTCCTTTCTCTCTCCCGCTGTGTTCAAACCTTTCTCTCTCCCGCTGTGCTCACTCCTTCCTCTCTCCCACAGTGTTCAATCCTTTCTCTCTCCCGCTGTGTTCACTCCTTTCTCTCTCCCGCTGTGTTCAATCCTTTCTCTCTCCCGCTGTGTTCAATCCTTTCTCTCTCCCGCTGTGTTCAATCCTTTCTCCCGCGGGCTGTGTTCAATCCTTTCTCTCTCCCGCTGTGTTCAAGCCTTTCTCTCTCCCGCTGCGTTCAAGCCTTTCTCTCACCCGCCGCGTTCACTCCTTTCTCTCACCCGCCGCGTTCATTCCTTTCTCCCTCAAGCTACGTTCATTCCTTTCTCCCTCACGCTACGTTCATTCCTTTCTCCCTCACGCTACGTTCACTCCTTTCTCTCTCCCGCTGCGTTCACTCTTTTCTCTCTCCCGCTGTGTTTACTCCTTTCTCTCTCCTGCTAAGTTCACCTTTCTCTCTCCCGCTGTGTTCACTCCTTTCTCTCTCCCGCTGTGTTCAAACCTTTCTCTCTCCCGCTGTGCTCACTCCTTTCTCTCTCCCGCTGTGTTTACTCCTTTCTCTCTCCTGCTAAGTTCACCTTTCTCTCTCCCGCTGTGTTCACTCCTTTCTCTCTCCCGCTGTGTTCAAACCTTTCTCTCTCCCGCTGTGCTCACTCCTTCCTCTCTCCCACAGTGTTCAATCCTTTCTCTCTCCCGCTGTGTTCACTCCTTTCTCTCTCCCGCTGTGTTCAATCCTTTCTCTCTCCCGCTGTGTTCAATCCTTTCTCTCTCCCGCTGTGTTCAATCCTTTCTCCCGCGGGCTGTGTTCAATCCTTTCTCTCTCCCGCTGTGTTCAAGCCTTTCTCTCTCCCGCTGCGTTCAAGCCTTTCTCTCACCCGCCGCGTTCACTCCTTTCTCTCACCCGCCGCGTTCATTCCTTTCTCCCTCAAGCTACGTTCATTCCTTTCTCCCTCACGCTACGTTCATTCCTTTCTCCCTCACGCTACGTTCACTCCTTTCTCTCTCCCGCTGCGTTCACTCTTTTCTCTCTCCCGCTGCGTTCACTCCTTTCTCTCTCCCGCTGCGTTCACTCCTTTCTCTCTCCCGCTGCGTTCACTCCTTTCTCTCTCCCGCTGCGTTCACTCCTTTCTCTCTCCCGCTGCGTTCACTCCTTTCTCTCTCCCGCTGCGTACACTCCTTTCTCTCTCCCGCTGTGTTCACTCCTTTCTCTCTCCCGCTGTGTTCACTCCTTTCTCTCTCCCGCTGTGTTCACTCCTTTCTCTCTGCCGCTG
This sequence comes from Isurus oxyrinchus, assembly GCA_026770705.1. Classification (NCBI taxonomy): domain Eukaryota; kingdom Metazoa; phylum Chordata; class Chondrichthyes; order Lamniformes; family Lamnidae; genus Isurus; species Isurus oxyrinchus. The sequence goes on along the minus strand of JANJGN010001052.1, from coordinate 29,455 downwards.
TGTTCACTCCTTTCTCTCTGCCGCTGTGTTCACTCCTTTCTCTCTCCCGCTCTGTTCACTCCTTTCTCTCTCCCGCTCTGTTCACTCCTTTCTCTCTCCCGCTGTGTTCACTCCTTTCTCGCTCCCGCTGTGTTCACTCCTTTCTCGCTCCCGCTGTGTTCACTCCTTTCTCTCTCCCGCTGTGTACATCCTTTCTCCCTCCCGCTGTGTTCACTCCTTTCTCCCTCCTGCGGAGTTCACTCCTTTCTCTCTCCCGCTGTGTTCACTCCTTTCTCTCTCCCGCTGTGTTCACTCCTTTCTCCCTCCCGCTGTGTTCACTCCTTTCTCCCTCCCGCTGTGTTTACTCCTTTCTCTCTCCCGCTGTGATCACTTTCTCCCTCCCGCTGTGTTCACTCCTTTCTCTCCCCCGCTGTGTTCACTCGTTTCTCCCTCCCGCTCTGTTCAATCCTTTCTCTCTCCCGCTGTGTTCACTCCATTCTCCCTCCCGCTGTGTTCACTCGTTTCTCCCTCCCGCTGTGTTCACTCCTTTCTCTCTCCCGCTGTGTTCACTCCTTTCTCTCTCCCGCTGTGTTCACTCCGTTCTCCCTCCCGCATTGTTCACTCCTTTCTCTCTCCCGCTGTGTTCACTTCTTTCTCCCTCCCGCTGTGTTCACTCCTTTCTCTCTCCTGCGGAGTTCACTCCTTTCTCTCTCCCGCTGTGTTCACTCCATTCTCTCTCCCGCTGTGTTCACTCCTTTCTCCCTCCCGCTGTGTTCAATCCTTTCTCCCTCCCGCTGTGTTCACTCCTTTCTCCCTCCTGCGGAGTTCACTCCTTTCTCTCTCCCGCTGTGTTCACTCCTTTCTCTCTCCCGCTGTGTTCACTCCTTTCTCCCTCCCGCTGTGTTCAATCCTTTCTCCCTCCCGCTGTGTTCACTCCTTTCTCCCTCCCGCTGAGTGTACTCCTTTCTCTCTCCCGCTGTGTTCACTCCTTTCACTCTCCCGCTGTGCTCACTCCTTTCTCCCTCCCGCTGTGTTCACTCCTTTCTCTCGCCCGCTGTGTTCACTCCTTTCTCTCTCCCGCTGTGTTCAGTCCTTCCTCACTCCCGCTGTGTTCAATCCTCTCTCTCTCCTGCTGTGTTCACTCCTTCCTCTCTCCCACTACGTTCACTCCTTTCTCTCTCCCGCTGTATTCACTTTCTCTCTCCCGCTGTGTTCACTCCTTTCTCTCTCCCGCTGTGTTCACTCCTTTCTCTCTCCCGCTGTGTTCACTCCTTTCTCTCTCCCGCTGTATTCACTCCTTTCTTTCTCCCGCTGCCTTCAATCCTTTCTCTCTCCCACTGCGTTCACTCCTTTCTCTCTCCCGCTGTGTTCAATCCTTTCTCTCTCCCGCTGTGTTCACTCCTTTCTCCCTCACGCTACGTTCACTCCTTTCTCTCTCCCGCTGTGTTCACTCATTTCTCTCTGCCGCTGTGTTCACTCATTTCTCTCTGCCGCTGTGTTCACTCCTTTCTCCCTCCCGCTCTGTTCACTCCTTTCTCTCTCCCGCTGTGTTCAATCCTTTCTCTCTCCCGCTGTGTTCACTCCTTTCTCTCTCCCACTGTGTTCACTCCTTTCTCTCTCCCGCTGTGTTCACTCCTTTCTCTCTCCCGCTGTGTTCACTCCTTTCTCTATCCCGCTGTGTTCACTCCTTTCTCGCTCCCGCTGTGTTCACTCCTTTCTCTCTCCCGCTGTGTACATCCTTTCTCCCGCTGTGTTCACTCCTTTCTCGCTCCCGCTGTGTTCAATCCTTTCTCTCTCCTGCTAAGTTCACCTTTCTCTCTCCCGCTGTATTCACTCCTTTCTCTCTCCCGCTGTGTTCAATCCTTTCTCTCTCCCGCTGTGTTCACACCTTTCTCTCTCCTGCTGTGTTCACTCCTTTCTCTCTCCCGCTGTGTACATCCTTTCTCTCTCCCGCTGTGTTCACTCCTTTCTCTCTCCCGCTGTGTACATCCTTTCTCTCTCCCGCTGTGTACATCCTTTCTCTCTCCCGCCGCGTTCACTCCTTTCTCTCTCCCGCCGCGTTCACTCCTTTCTCTCTCCTGCCGCGTTCACTCCTTTCTCTCTCCCGCCGCGTTCACTCCTTTCTCTCTCCCGCTGCGTTCACTCCTTTCTCTCTCCCGCTGCGTTCACTCCTTTCTCTCTCCCGCTGCGTTCACTCCTTTCTCTCACACGCTGCGTTCACTCCTTTCTCTGACAAGCGGCGTTCTCTCCTTTCTCTCTCCCGCTGTGTTCAATCCTTTCTCTCTCCCGCTGTGTTCACTCCTTTCTCTCTCCCGCTGCGTTCAATCCTTTCTGTCTACCGCTGCGTTCAATGATTTCTCTCTCCCGCTGCGTTCAATCCTTTCTCTCTCCCGCTGTGTTCACTCCTTTCTCTCTCCCGCTGTGTTCACTCCTTTCTCTCTACCGCTGCGTTCAATCCGTTCTCCCGCGGGCTGCGTTCACTCCTTTCTCCCGCGGGCTGCGTTCACTCCTTTCTCTCTCCCGCTACGTTCACTCCATTCTCACTCCCGCTGTGTTCAATCCTTTCTCTCTCCCGCTGTGTTCACTCCTTTCTCTCTCCCGCTGTGTTCACTCCTTTCTCTCTCCCGCTGTGTTCACTCCTTTCTCTCTCCCGCTGCGTTCAATCCTTTCTCCCGCGGGCTGTGTTCACTCCTTTCTCTCTCCCACAGTGTTCAATCCTTTCTCTCTCCCGCTGTGTTCACTCCTTTCTCTCTCCCGCAGTGTTCAATACTTTCTCGCTCCCGCTGTGTTCAATCCTTTCTCGCTCTCTCTGTGTTCACTCCTTTCTCGCTCCCGTTGTGTTCACTCCTTTCTCCCTCCCGCTGTGTTCAATCCTTTCTGTCTTCTGCTGTGTTCAATCCTTTCTCTCTCCCACTGTGTTCACTCCTTTCTCTCTCCCGCTACGTTCACTCCTTGCTCTCTCCCACTGTGTTCACTCCTTTCTCCCTCCCGCTGCGTTCACTCCTTTCTCTCTCCCGCTGCGTTCACTCCTTTCTCTCTCCCGCTACGTTCACTCCTTTCTCCCTCCCGCTGCGTTCACTCCTTTCTCTCCCCCGCTGCGTTCACTCTTTTCTCTCTCCCGCTGCGTTCACTCTTTCTCCCTCCCGCTGCGTTCACTCCTTTCTCTCACACGCCGTGTTCACTCCTTTCTCTCACCCGCCGTGTTCATTCCTTTCTCTCTCCCGCCGCGTTCACTCCTTTCTCTCTCCCGCTGCGTTCAATCCTTTCTCTCTCCCGCTGCGTTCAATCCTTTCTCTCTCCCGCTACGTTCACTCCTTTCTCTCTCCCGCTGTGTTCAATACTTTCTCTCTCCCGCTGTGTTCACTCATGTCTCCGTCCCGCTGTGTTCACTCCTTTCTCTCGCCCGCTGTGTTCACTGCTTTCTCTTGCCCGCTGTGTTCACTCCTTTCTCCCTCCCGCTGTGTTCACTCCTTTCTCCCTCCCGCTGTGTTCACTCCTTTCTCTCGCCCGCTGTGTTCACTCATTTCTCTCTACCGCTCTGTTCACTCCTTTCTCTTTCCCACTGTGTTCGATCCTTTCTCCCTCCCGCTGTGTTCAATCCTTTCTCCCTCCCGCTGTGTTCACTCCTTTCTCCCTCCCGCTGTGTTCACTCCTTTCTCCCTCCCGCTGTGTTTACTCCTTTCTCTCTCCCGCTGTGATCACTTTCTCCCTCCCGCTGTGTTCACTCCTTTCTCTCCCCCGCTGTGTTCACTCGTTTCTCCCTCCCGCTGTGTTCAATCCTTTCTCTCTCCCGCTGTGTTCACTCCATTCTCCCTCCCGCTGTGTTCACTCGTTTCTCCCTCCCGCTGTGTTCACTCCTTTCTCTCTCCCGCTGTGTTCACTCCTTTCTCTCTCCCGCTGTGTTCACTCGGTTCTCCCTCCCGCATTGTTCACTCCTTTCTCTCTCCCGCTGTGTTCACTTCTTTCTCCCTCCCGCTGTGTACACTCCTTTCTCTCTCCTGCGGAGTTCACTCCTTTCTCTCTCCCGCTGTGTTCACTCCTTTCTCTCTCCCGCTGTGTTCACTCCTTTCTCCCTCCCGCTGTGTTCAATCCTTTCTCCCTCCCGCTGTGTTCACTCCTTTCTCCCTCCTGCGGAGTTCACTCCTTTCTCTCTCCCGCTGTGTTCACTCCTTTCTCTCTCCCGCTGTGTTCACTCCTTTCTCCCTCCCGCTGTGTTCAATCCTTTCTCCCTCCCGCTGTGTTCACTCCTTTCTCCCTCCCGCTGAGTGTACTCCTTTCTCTCTCCCGCTGTGTTCACTCCTTTCACTCTCCCGCTGTGCTCACTCCTTTCTCCCTCCCGCTGTGTTCACTCCTTTCTCTCGCCCGCTGTGTTCACTCCTTTCTCTCTCCCGCTGTGTTCAGTCCTTCCTCACTCCCGCTGTGTTCAATCCTCTCTCTCTCCCGCTATGTTCACTCCTTCCTTTCTCCCACTACGTTCACTCCTTTCTCTCTCCCGCTGTATTCACTCCTTTCTCTCTCCCGCTGTGTTCACTCCTTTCTCTCTCCCGCTGTGTTCAGTCCTTCCTCACTCCCGCTGTGTTCAATCCTCTCTCTCTCCCGCTGTGTTCACTCCTTCCTCTCTCCCACTACGTTCACTCCTTTCTCTCTCCCGCTGTATTCACTCCTTTCTCTCTCCCGCTGTGTTCACTCCTTTCTCTCTCCCGCTGTGTTCACTCCTTTCTCTCTCCCGCTGTGTTCACTCCTTTCTCTCTCCCGCTGTATTCACTCCTTTCTTTCTCCCGCTGCCTTCAATCCTTTCTCTCTCCCACTACGTTCACTCCTTTCTCTCTCCCGCTGTGTTCAATCCTTTCTCTCTCCCGCTGTGTTCACTCCTTTCTCCCTCACGCTACGTTCACTCCTTTCTCTCTCCCGCCGTGTTCACTCATTTCTCTATGCCGCTGTGTTCACTCATTTCTCTCTGCCGCTGTGTTCACTCCTTTCTCCCTCCCGCTCTGTTCACTCCTTTCTCTCTCCCGCTGTGTTCAATCCTTTCTCTCTCCCGCTGTGTTCACTCCTTTCTCTCTCCCACTGTGTTCACTCCTTTCTCTCTCCCGCTGTGTTCACTCCTTTCTCTCTCCCGCTGTGTTCACTCCTTTCTCTATCCCGCTGTGTTCACTCCTTTCTCTCCCCCGCTGTGTTCAATCCTTTCTCTCTCCCGCTGTGTTCACTCCTTTCTCGCTCCCGCTGTGTTCACTTCTTTCTCTCTCCCGCTGTGTTCAATCCTTTCTCTCTCCTGCTAAGTTCACCTTTCTCTCTCCCGCTGTATTCACTCCTTTCTCTCTCCCGCTGTGTTCAATCCTTTCTCTCTCCCGCTGTGTTCACACCTTTCTCTCTCCTGCTGTGTTCAATCCTTTCTCTCTCCCGCTGTGTTCACACCTTTCTCTCTCCTGCTGTGTTCACTCCTTTCTCTCTCCCGCTGTGTACATCCTTTCTCTCTCCCGCTGTGTTCACTCCTTTCTCTCTCCCGCTGTGTACATCCTTTCTCTCTCCTGCTGTGTTCACTCCTTTCTCTCTCCCGCTGTGTACATCCTTTCTCTCTCCCGCTGTGTTCACTCCTTTCTCTCTCCCGCTGTGTACATCCTTTCTCTCTCCCGCTGTGTACATCCTTTCTCTCTCCCGCCGCGTTCACTCCTTTCTCTCTCCCGCCGCATTCACTCCTTTCTCTCTCCTGCCGCGTTCACTCCTTTCTCTCTCCCGCCGCATTCACTCCTTTCTCTCTCCCGCTGCGTTCACTCCTTTCTCTCTCCCGCTGCGTTCACTCCTTTCTCTCTCCCGCTGCGTTCACTCCTTTCTCTGTCCCGCTGCGTTCACTCCTTTCTCTCACACGCTGCGTTCACTCCTTTCTCTGACAAGCGGCGTTCTCTCCTTTCTCTCTCCCGCTGTGTTCAATCCTTTCTCTCTCCCACTGTGTTCACTCCTTTCTCTCTCCCGCTGCGTTCAATCCTTTCTGTCTACCGCTGCGTTCAATCCTTTCTCTCTCCCGCTGCGTTCAATCCTTTCTCTCTCCCGCTGTGTTCACTCCTTTCTCTCTCCCGCTGTGTTCACTCCTTTCTCTCTCCCGCTGCGTTCAATCCTTTCTCCCGCGGGCTGCGTTCACTCCTTTCTCCCGCGGGCTGCGTTCACTCCTTTCTCTCTCCCGCTACGTTCACTCCATTCTCACTCCCGCTGTGTTCAATCCTTTCTCTCTCCCGCTGTGTTCACTCCTTTCTCTCTCCCGCTGTGTTCACTCCTTTCTCTCTCCCGCTGTGTTCACTCCTTTCTCTCTCCCGCTGCGTTCAATCCTTTCTCCCGCGGGCTGTGTTCACTCCTTTCTCTCTCCCACAGTGTTCAATCCTTTCTCTCTCCCGCTGTGTTCACTCCTTTCTCTCTCCCGCAGTGTTCAATACTTTCTCGCTCCCGCTGTGTTCAATCCTTTCTCGCTCTCTCTGTGTTCACTCCTTTCTCGCTCCCGTTGTGTTCACTCCTTTCTCCCTCCCGCTGTGTTCAATCCTTTCTGTCTTCTGCTGTGTTCAATCCTTTCTCTCTCCCACTGTGTTCACTCCTTTCTCTCTCCCGCTACGTTCACTCCTTGCTCTCTCCCACTGTGTTCACTCCTTTCTCCCTCCCGCTGCGTTCACTCCTTTCTCTCTCCCGCTGCGTTCACTCCTTTCTCTCTCCCGCTACGTTCACTCCTTTCTCCCTCCCGCTGCGTTCACTCCTTTCTCTCCCCCGCTGCGTTCACTCTTTTCTCTCTCCCGCTGCGTTCACTCTTTCTCCCTCCCGCTGCGTTCACTCCTTTCTCTCACACGCCGTGTTCACTCCTTTCTCTCACCCGCCGTGTTCATTCCTTTCTTTCTCCCGCCGCGTTCACTCCTTTCTCTCTCCCGCTGCGTTCAATCCTTTCTCTCTCCCGCTGCGTTCAATCCTTTCTCTCTCCCGCTACGTTCACTCCTTTCTCTCTCCCGCTGTGTTCAATACTTTCTCTCTCCCGCTGTGTTCACTCATGTCTCCGTCCCGCTGTGTTCACTCCTTTCTCTCGCCCGCTGTGTTCACTGCTTTCTCTTGCCCGCTGTGTTCACTCCTTTCTCCCTCCCGCTGTGTTCACTCCTTTCTCCCTCCCGCTGTGTTCACTCCTTTCTCTCGCCCGCTGTGTTCACTCATTTCTCTCTACCGCTCTGTTCACTCCTTTCTCTCTCCCACTGTGTTCGATCCTTTCTCCCTCCCGCTGTGTTCAATCCTTTCTCCCTCCCGCTGTGTTCACTCCTTTCTCCCTCCCGCTGTGTTCACTCCTTTCTCCCTCCCGCTGTGTTTACTCCTTTCTCTCTCCCGCTGTGATCACTTTCTCCCTCCCGCTGTGTTCACTCCTTTCTCTCCCCCGCTGTGTTCACTCGTTTCTCCCTCCCGCTGTGTTCAATCCTTTCTCTCTCCCGCTGTGTTCACTCCATTCTCCCTCCCGCTGTGTTCACTCGTTTCTCCCTCCCGCTGTGTTCACTCCTTTCTCTCTCCCGCTGTGTTCACTCCTTTCTCTCTCCCGCTGTGTTCACTCGGTTCTCCCTCCCGCATTGTTCACTCCTTTCTCTCTCCCGCTGTGTTCACTTCTTTCTCCCTCCCGCTGTGTTCACTCCTTTCTCTCTCCTGCGGAGTTCACTCCTTTCTCTCTCCCGCTGTGTTCACTCCTTTCTCTCTCCCGCTGTGTTCACTCCTTTCTCCCTCCCGCTGTGTTCAATCCTTTCTCCCTCCCGCTGTGTTCACTCCTTTCTCCCTCCTGCGGAGTTCACTCCTTTCTCTCTCCCGCTGTGTTCACTCCTTTCTCTCTCCCGCTGTGTTCACTCCTTTCTCCCTCCCGCTGTGTTCAATCCTTTCTCCCTCCTGCTGTGTTCACTCCTTTCTCCCTCCCGCTGAGTGTACTCCTTTCTCTCTCCCGCTGTGTTCACTCCTTTCACTCTCCCGCTGTGCTCACTCCTTTCTCCCTCCCGCTGTGTTCACTCCTTTCTCTCGCCCGCTGTGTTCACTCCTTTCTCTCTCCCGCTGTGTTCAGTCCTTCCTCACTCCCGCTGTGTTCAATCCTCTCTCTCTCCCGCTGTGTTCACTCCTTCCTTTCTCCCACTACGTTCACTCCTTTCTCTCTCCCGCTGTATTCACTCCTTTCTCTCTCCCGCTGTGTTCACTCCTTTCTCTCTCCCGCTGTGTTCACTCCTTTCTCTCTCCCGCTGTGTTCACTCCTTTCTCTCTCCCGCTGTATTCACTCCTTTCTTTCTCCCGCTGCCTTCAATCCTTTCTCTCTCCCACTACGTTCACTCCTTTCTCCCTCCTGCTGTGTTCAATCCTTTCTCCCTCCCGCTGTGTTCACTCCTTTCTCTCTCGTGCTCTGTTCAATCCTTTCTCACTCCCGCTGTGTTCACTCCTTTCTCTCTCCCGCTGTGTTCACTCCTTTCTCTCTCCCGCTGTGTTCACTCCTTTCTCTCTCCCGCTCTGTTCACTCCTTTCTCTCCCCCGCTGTGTTCACTCCTTTCTCTCTCCCGCTGTGTTCACTCCTTTCTCGCTCCCGCTGTGTTCACTGCTTTCTCGCTCCCGCTGTGTTCACTCCTTTCTCTCTCCCGCTGTGTACATCCTTTCTCTCTCCCGCTGTGTTTACTCCTTTCTCGCTCCCGCTGTGTTCAATCCTTTCTCTCTCCCGCTAAGTTCACCTTTCTCTCTCCCGCTGTGTTCACTCCTTTCTCTCTCCCGCTGTGTTCAAACCTTCCTCTCTCCCGCTGTGTTCACTCCTTCCTCTCTCCCGCTGTGTTCACTCCTTTCTCTCTCCCACAGTGTTCAATCCTTTCTCTCTCCCGCTGTGTTCAATCCTTTCTCTCTCCCGCTGTGTTCACTCATTTCTCTCTCCCGCTGTGTTCACTCATTTCTCTCTCCCGCTGTGTTCACTCATTTCTCTCTCCCGCTGTGTTCACTCCTTTCTCTCTCCCGCTGCGTTCACTCCTTTCTCTCTCCCGCTGCGTTCACTCCTTTCTCTCTCCCGCTGCGTTCAATCCTTTCTCTCTCCCGCTGCGTTCACTCCTTTCTCCCTCCCGCTGCGTTCACTCCTTTCTCCCTCCCGCTGCGTTCACTCCTTTCTCCCTCCCGCTGCGTTCACTCCTTTCTCCCTCCCGCTGCGTTCACTCCTTTCTCCCTCCCGCTGCGTTCACTCCTTTCTCCCTCCCGCTGCGTTCACTCCTTTCTCCCTCCCGCTGCGTTCACTCCTTTCTCCCTCCCGCTGCGTTCACTCCTTTCTCCCTCCCGCTGCGTTCACTCCTTTCTCCCTCCCGCTGCGTTCACTCCTTTCTCCCTCCCGCTGCGTTCACTCCTTTCTCCCTCCCGCTGCGTTCACTCCTTTCTCCCTCCCGCTGCGATCACTCCTTTCTCCCTCCCGCTGCGTTCACTCCTTTCTCCCTCCCGCTGCGTTCACTCCTTTCTCCCTCCCGCTGCGTTCACTCCTTTCTCTCTCCCGCAGTGTTCAATCCTTTCTCTCTCCTGCTGTGTTCACTCCTTTCTCTCTCCCTCTGTGTTCACTCCTTTCTCTCTCCAGCTGCGTTCAATCCTTTCTCCCGCGGGCTGTGTTCACTCCTTTCTCTCTCCCGCTGCGTTCACTCATTTCTCTCACCCGCTGCGTTCACTCCTTTCTCTCTCCCGCAGCGTTCACTCCTTTCTCTCTCCCGCTGTGTTCAATCCTTTCTCTCTCCCGCTGCGTTCAATCCTTTCTCCCGCGGGCTGTGTTCACTCCTTTTTCTCTCCAGCTGTGTTCAGTCCTTTCTCTCTCCAGCTGTGTTCACTCTTTTCTCTCACCCGCTGTGTTCACTCCTTTCTCTTTCCCGCTGTGTTCACTCCTTTCTCTCTCCCGCTGTGTTCACTCCTTTCTCCCTCCCGCTGTGTTCACTAATTTAACTCTCCCGCTGCGTTCACTCCTTTCTCTCTCCCGCTGCATTCACTCCTTTCTCCCTCCCGCTGCGTTCACTCCTTTCTCCCTCCCGCTGCGTTCACTCCTTTCTCTCTCCCGCTGCGTTCACTCCTTTCTCTCTCCCGCTGCGTTCAATCCTTTCTCGATCCCGCTGAGTTCACTCCTTTCTCTCTCGCGCTGTGTTCAATCCTTTCTCGATCCCGCTGTGTTCAATCGTTTCTCCCTCCCACTGTGTTCACTCCTTTCTCCCTCCCGCTGTGTTCACTCGTTTCTCCCTCCCGCTGTGTTCACTCGTTTCTCCCTCCCGCTGTGTTCAATCCTTTCTCCCTCCTGCTGTGTTCACTCCTTTCTCTCTCCCGCTGTGTTCACTCCATTCTCCCTCCCGCTGTGTTCACTCCTTTAACTCTCCCGCTGTGTTCACTCCTTTCTCTCTCCTGCGGAGTTCACTCCTTTCTCTCTCCCGCTGTGTTCACTCCTTTCTCCCTCCCGCTGTTTTCACTCCTTTCTCTCTCCCGCTGTGTTCACTCCTTTCTCCCTCCCGCTGTGTTTACTCCTTTCTCTCTCCCGCTACGTTCACTCCTTTCTCTCTCCCGCTGTGTTCACTCCTTTCTCTCTCCCGCTGTGTTCACTCCTTTCTCTCTCCCGCTGTGTTCACTCCTTTCTCTCTCCCACTGTGTTCACTCCTTTCTCTCTCCCGCTGTATTCACTCCTTTCTCTCTCCCGCTGCCTTCAATCCTTTCTCTCTCCCACTACGTTCACTCCTTTCTCTCTCCCGCTGTGTTCACTCCTTTCTCTCTCCCGCTGTGTTCAATACTTTCTCTCTCCCGCTGTGTTCACTCATGTCTCCCTCCCGCTGTGTTCACTCCTTTCTCTCTCCCACTACGTTCACTCCTTTCTCTCTCCCGCTGTATTCACTCCTTTCTCTCTCCCGCCGGGTTCATTCCTTTCTCCCTCACGCTACGTTCACTCCTTTCTCTCTCCCGCTGTGTTCACTCCTTTCTCTCTCCCGCTGTGTTCACTCGTTTCTCTCTCCCGCTGTGTTCACTCGTTTCTCTCTCCCGCTGTGTTCACTCGTTTCTCTCTCCCGCTGTGTTCACTCCTTTCTCTCAGCCGCTGTGTTCAATCCTTTCTCTCTCCCGCTGCCTACAATCCTTTCTCTCTCCCGCTACGTTCACTCCTTTCTCTCTCCCGCTGCGTTCAATCCTTTCTCTCTCCCGCTGTGTTCACTCCTTTCTCTCTCCCGCTGTGTTCACTCCTTTCTCTCTCCCGCTGTGTTCTCTACTTTCTCTCTCCCGCTGCGTTCAATCCTTTCTCTCTCCCGCTGTGTTCACTCCTTTCTCGCTCCCGCTGTGTTCACTCCTTTCTCTCTCCCGCTGAGTTCAGTCCTTTCTCTCTCCCGCTGAGTTCAGTCCTTTCTCGCTCCCGCTGTGTTCAGTCCTTTCTCTCTCCCACTGTGTTCACTCCTTTCTCTCTCCCGCTGAGTTCAGTCCTTTCTCTCTCCTGCTAAGTTTACCTTTCTCTCTCCCGCTGTGTTCTCTTCGTTCTCTCTCCCGCTGTGTTCACTCCTTTCTCTCTCCCGCAGTGCTCAATCCTTTCTCTCTCCCACTGTGTTCACTCCTTTCTCTCTCCCGCTGTGTTCACTCCTTTCTCTCTCCCGCTGTGTTCAATCCTTTCTCTCTCCCGCTGTGTTCACTCCTTTCTCTCTCCCGCTGTGTTCACTCCTTTCTCTCTCCCGCTGTGTTCACTCCTTTCTCTCTCCCGCTGTGTTCACTCCTTTCTCTCTCCCGCTGCGTTCAATCCTTTCTCCTTCGGGCTGTGTTCACTCCTTTCTCTCTCCCGCTGTGTTCACTCCTTTCTCTCTCCCGCTACATTCACTCCTTTCTCCCTCCTGCTGTGTTCAATCTTTTCTCTCTGCTGCTGTGTTCACTCCTTTCTCTCTCCCGCTGTGTTCACTCCTTTCTCTCTCCCGCTGTGTTCACTCCTTTTCTCTCTCCCGCTGTGTTCACTCCTTTCTCTCTCCCGCTGTGTTCACTCCTTTCTCTCTCCCGCTGTGTTCACTCCTTTCTCTCTCCCGCTGTGTTCACTCCTTTCTCTCTCCCGCTGTGTTCACTCCTTTCTCTCTCCCGCTGTGTTCACTCCATTCTCACTCCCGCTGTGTTCACTCCTTTCTCTCTCCCGCTGTGTTCACTCCTTTCTCACTCCCGCTGTGTTCAATCCTTTCTCTCTCCCGCTGTGTTCACTCCTTTCTCTCTCCCGCTGTGTACATCCTTTCTCTCTCCCGCTCTGTTCAATCCTTTCTCTCTCCCGCTGTGTTCACTCCTTTCTCTCTCCCGCTACGTTCACTCCTTTCTCTCTCCCACTGTGTTCAAACCTTTCTCTCTCCCGCTGTGCTCACTCCTTTCTCTCTCCCGCTGTGTTTACTCCTTTCTCTCTCCTGCTAAGTTCACCTTTCTCTCTCCCGCTGTGTTCACTCCTTTCTCTCTCCCGCTGTGTTCAAACCTTTCTCTCTCCCGCTGTGCTCACTCCTTTCTCTCTCCCGCTGTGTTTACTCCTTTCTCTCTCCTGCTAAGTTCACCTTTCTCTCTCCCGCTGTGTTCACTCCTTTCTCTCTCCCGCTGTGTTCAAACCTTTCTCTCTCCCGCTGTGCTCACTCCTTCCTCTCTCCCACAGTGTTCAATCCTTTCTCTCTCCCGCTGTGTTCACTCCTTTCTCTCACCCGCTGTGTTCAATCCTTTCTCTCTCCCGCTGTGTTCAATCCTTTCTCTCTCCCGCTGTGTTCAATCCTTTCTCCCGCGGGCTGTGTTCAATCCTTTCTCTCTCCCGCTGTGTTCAAGCCTTTCTCTCTCCCGCTGCGTTCAAGCCTTTCTCTCACCCGCCGCGTTCACTCCTTTCTCTCACCCGCCGCGTTCATTCCTTTCTCCCTCACGCCACGTTCATTCCTTTCTCCCTCACGCTACGTTCATTCCTTTCTCCCTCACGCTACGTTCACTCCTTTCTCTCTCCCGCTGCGTTCACTCTTTTCTCTCTCCCGCTGCGTTCACTCTTTTCTCTCTCCCGCTGCGTTCACTCTTTTCTCTCTCCCGCTGCGTTCACTCCTTTCTCTCTCCCGCTGCGTTCACTCCTTTCTCTCTCCCGCTGCGTTCACTCCTTTCTCTCTCCCGCTGCGTTCACTCCTTTCTCTCTCCCGCTGCGTTCACTCCTTTCTCTCTCCCGCTGCGTTCACTCCTTTCTCTCTCCCGCTGCGTTCACTCCTTTCTCTCTCCCGCAGTGTTCACTCCTTTCTCTCTGCCGCTGTGTTCACTCCTTTCTCTCTCCCGCTCTGTTCACTCCTTTCTCTCTCCCGCTCTGTTCACTCCTTTCTCTCTCCCGCTGTGTTCACTCCTTTCTCGCTCCCGCTGTGTTCACTCCTTTCTCGCTCCCGCTGTGTTCACTCCTTTCTCTCTCCCGCTGTGTACATCCTTTCTCTCTCCCGCTGTGTTTACTCCTTTCTCGCTCCCGCTGTGTTCAATCCTTTCTCTCTCCTGCTAAGTTCACCTTTCTCTCTCCCGCTGTGTTCACTCCTTTCTCTCTCCCGCTGTGTTCAAACCTTTCTCTCTCCTGCTGTGTTCACTCCTTTCTCTCTCCCTCTGTGTTCACTCCTTTCTCTCTCCCGCTGCGTTCAATCCTTTCTCCCGCGGGCTGTGTTCACTCCTTTCTCTCTCCCGCTGTGTTCACTCCTTTCTCTCTCCCGCTGCGTTCACTCGTTTCTCTCACCCGCTGCGTTCACTCCTTTCTCTCTCCCGCTGCGTTCACTCCTTTCTCTCTCCCGCAGCGTTCACTCCTTTCTCGCTCTCTCTGTGTTCACTCCTTTCTCGCTCCCGCTGTGTTCACTCCTTTCTCCCTCCCGCTGTGTTCACTCCTTTCTCCCTCCCGCTGCGTTCACTCCTTTCTCTCTACCGCTGAGTTGACTCCTTTCTCTCTCCCGCTGTGTTCACTCCTTTCTCTCTCCCGCTGCGTTCAATCCTTTCTCTCTCCTGCTAAGTTCACCTTTCTCTCTCCCGCTGTGTTCACACCTTTCTCTCTCCCGCTACGTTCACTCCTTTCTCTCTCCCGCTCCGTTCACTCCTTTCTCTCTCCCGCTGTGTTCACTCCTTTCTCCCTCCCGCTGTGTTCACTCCTTTCTCTCACCTGCTGTGTTCACTCCTTTCTCTCTCCCGCTGTGTTCACTCCTTTCTCCCACTGTGTTCACTCCTTTCTCCCGCTGGTTCACTCCTTTCTCTCTCCCGTTGCGTTCACTCCTTTCTCTCTCCCGCTGCGTTCACTCCTTTCTCTCTCCCGCTGCGTTCACTCCTTTCTCTCTCCCGCTGCGTTCACTCCTTTCTCTCTCCCGCTGCGTTCACTCCTTTCTCTCTCCCGCTGTGTTCACTCCTTTCTCTCTCCAGCTGTGTTCACTCCTTTCTCTCTGCAGCTGTGTTCACTCCTTTCTCTCACCCGCTGTGTTCACTCCTTTCTCTCTCCCGCTGTGTTCACTCCTTTCTCTCTCCCGCTGTGTTCACTCCTTTCTCTCTCCCGCTGTGTTCACTCCTTTCTCTCTCCGGCTGTGTTCACTCCTTTCTCTCTCCCGCTGTGTTCACTCCTTTCTCTCTGCCGCTGTGTTCACTCCTTTCTCTCTGCCGCTGTGTTCACTCCTTTCTCTCTCCCGCTCTGTTCACTCCTTTCTCTCTCCCGCTCTGTTCACTCCTTTCTCTCTCCCGCTCTGTTCACTCCTTTCTCTCTCCCGCTGTGTTCACTCCTTTCTCTCTCCCGCTGTGTTCACTCCTTTCTCGCTCCCGCTGTGTACACTCCTTTCTCGCTCCCGCTGTGTTCACTCCTTTCTCTCTCCCGCTCTGTTCACTCCTTTCTCTCTCCCGCTCTGTTCACTCCTTTCTCTCTCCCGCTCTGTTCACTCCTTTCTCTCTCCCGCTGTGTTCACTCCTTTCTCTCTCCCGCTGTGTTCACTCCTTTCTCGCTCCCGCTGTGTACACTCCTTTCTCGCTCCCGCTGTGTTCACTCCTTTCTCGCTCCCGCTGTGTACACTCCTTTCTCGCTCCCGCTGTGTTCACTCCTTTCTCTCTCCCGCTGTGTACATCCTTTCTCTCTCCCGCTGTGTTTACTCCTTTCTCGCTCCCGCTGTGTTCAATCCTTTCTCTCTCCTGCTAAGTTCACCTTTCTCTCTCCCGCTGTGTTCACTCCTTTCTCTCCCGCTGTGTTCAAACCTTTCTCTCTCCCGCTGTTTTCACTCCTTCCTCTCTCCCGCTGTGTTCACTCCTTTCTCTCTCCCACAGTGTTCAATCCTTTCTCTCTCCCGCTGTGTTCACTCCTTTCTCTCTCCCTCTGTGTTCACTCCTTTCTCTCTCCCGCTGCGTTCAATCCTTTCTCCCGCGGGCTGTGTTCACTCCTTTCTCTCTCCCGCTGTGTTCACTCCTTTCTCTCTCCCGCTGCGTTCACTTGTTTCTCTCACCCGCTGCGCTCACTTGTTTCTCTCAGCCGCTGCGTTCACTCCTTTCTCTCTCCCGCAGCGTTCACTCCTTTCTCTCTCCCGCTGCGTTCCATCCTTTCTCTCTCCCGCTGCGTTCGATCCTTTCTCGCTCTCTCTGTGTTCACTCCTTTCTCGCTCCCGCTGTGTTCACTCCTTTCTCCCTCCCGCTGTGTTCACTCCTTTCTCCCTCCCGCTGCGTTCACTCCTTTCTCCCTCCCGCTGCGTTCACTCCTTTCTCTCTACCGCTGAGTTGACTCCTTTCTCTCTCCCGCTGTGTTCACTCCTTTCTCTCTCCCGCTGCGTTCAATCATTTCTCTCTCCTGCTCAGTTCACCTTTCTCTCTCCCGCTGTGTTCACACCTTTCTCTCTCCCGCTACGTTCACTCCTTTCTCTCTCCCGCTGTGTTCAAACCTTTCTCTCTCCCGCTGTGTTCAAACCTTTCTCTCTCCCGCTGTGTTCAAACCTTTCTCCCTCCCGCTGTGTTCACTCTTTCTCCCTCCCGCTGTGTTCACTCTTTCTCCCTCCCGCTGTGTTCACTCCTTTCTCTCTCCCGCTGCGTTCACTCCTTTCTCCCTCCCGCTGTGTTCACTAATTTAACTCTCCCGCTGTGTTCACTCCTTTCTCTCTCCCGCTGCGTTCACTCCTTTCTCTCTCCCGCTGCGTTCACTCCTTTCTCCCTCCCGCTGCGTTCACTCCTTTCTCCCTCCCGCTGCGTTCACTCCTTTCTCTCTCCCGCTGCGTTCACTCCTTTCTCTCTCCCGCTGCGTTCAATCCTTTCTCGATCCCGCTGCGTTCACTCCTTTCTCCCTCCCGCTGCGTTCACTCCTTTCTCTCTCCCGCTGTGTTCACTCCTTTCTCTCTCCCGCTGTGTTCACTCCTTTCTCTCTCCCACTGCGTTCACTCCTTTCTCTCCCGAGTAACGTTCACTCCTTTCTCTCCCGAGTAGCGTTCACTCCTTTCTCTCTCGCGCTGTGTTCAATCCTTTCTCGATCCCGCTGTGTTCAATCCTCTCTCGATCCCGCTGTGTTCACTCCTTTCTCTCTCCCGCTGTGTTCACTCCTTTCTCTCTCCCGCTGAGTTCAGTCCTTTCTCTCTCCTGCTAAGTTTACCTTTCTCTCTCCCGCTGTGTTCACTTCGTTCTCTCTCCCGCTGTGTTCACTCCTTTCTCTCTCCCGCAGTGCTCAATCCTTTCTCTCTCCCGCTGGGTTCACTCCTTTCTCTCTCCCGCTGTGTTCACTCCTTTCTCTCTCCCGCTGTGTTCAATCCTTTCTCTCTCCCGCTGTGTTCACTCCTTTCTCTCTCCCGCTGTGTTCACTCCTTTCTCTCTCCCGCTGTGTTCAATCATTTCTCTCTCCCGCTGTGTACATCCTTTCTCTCTCCCGCTCTGTTCAATCCTTTTTCTCTCCCGCTGTGTTCACTCCTTTCTCTCTCCCGCTACGTTCACTCCTTTCTCTCTCCCACTGTGTTCAAACCTTTCTCTCTCCCGCTGTGCTCACTCCTTTCTCTCTCCCGCTGTGTTTACTCCTTTCTCTCTCCTGCTAAGTTCACCTTTCTCTCTCCCGCTGTGTTCACTCCTTTCTCTCTCCCGCTGTGTTCACTCCTTTCTCTCTCCCGCTGTGTTCACTCATTTCTCTCACCCTCTGTGTTCACACGTTTCTCTCTCCCGCTGTGTTCACTCCCTTCTCGCTCCCGCTGTGTTCAATCCTTTCTCTCTCCCGCTGTGTTCAATCCTTTCTCTCTCCCGCTGTGTTCACTCCTTCCTCTCTCTCGCTGTGTTCAAACCTTTCTCTCTCCCGCTGTGCTCACTCCTTTCTCTCTCCCGCTGTGTTCACTCGTTTCTCTCACCCGCTGTGTTCACACGTTTCTCTCTCCCGCTGTGTTCACTCCTTTCTCGCTCCCGCTGTGTTCAATCCTTTCTCTCTCCCGCTGTGTTCAATCCTTTCTCTCTCCCGCTGTGTTCACTCCTTCCTCTCTCCCGCTGTGTTCACTCCTTTCTCTCTCCCACAGTGTTCAATCCTTTCTCTCTCCCGCTGTGTTCACTCCTTTCTCTCTCCTGCTGTATTCACTCCTTTCTCTCTCCCGCTGTGTTCAATCCTTTCTCTCTCCCGCTGTGTTCAATCCTTTCTCCCGCGGGCTGTGTTCACTCCTTTCTCTCTCCCGCTGTGTTCACTCCTTTCTCTCGCCCGCTGTGTTCAAGTCTTTCTCTCTCCCGCTGCGTTCACTCCTTTCTCTCTGCCGCTGTGTTCACTCCTTTCTCACTCCCGCTGTGTTCACTCCTTTCTCTCTCCCGCTGTGTTCATTCCTTTCTCTCTCCCGCTGTGTTCACTCCTTTCTCTCTCCCACTACGTTCACTCCTTTTTCTCTCCCACTGTGTTCACTCCTTTCTCTCTCCCGCTACGTTCACTCCTTTATCTCTCCCGCTACGTTCACTCCTTTCTCCCTCCCGCTGCGTTCACTCCTTTATCTCTCCCGCTACGTTCACTCCTTTCTCCCTCCCGCTGCGTTCACTCCTTTCTCTCTCCCGCTGCGTTCACTCTTTCTCCCTCCCACTGCGTTCACTCCTTTCTCTCACACGCCGTGTTCACTCCTTTCTCTCACCCGCCGTGTTCATTCCTTTCTCCCTCACGCTACGTTCATTCCTTTCTCCCTCACGCTACGTTCACTCCTTTCTCTCTCCCGCTACGTTCACTCCTTTCTCTCTCCCGCTGCGTTCACTCCTTTCTCTCTCCCGCTGCGTTGACTCCTTTCTCTCTCCTGCTGCGTTCACTCCTTTCTCTCTCCCGCTGGGTTCAATCCTTTCTCGATCCCGCTGGGTTCAATCCTTTCTCACTCCCGCTGTGTTCACTCCTTTCTCTCTCCCGCTGTGTTCACTCCTTTCTCGATCCCGCTCCGTTCACTCCTTTCTCTCTCCCGCTGCGTTCACTCCTTTCTCTCTCCCGCTGCGTTCACTCCTTTCTCCCTCCCGCTGCGTTCACTCCTTTCTCCCTCCCGCTGTGTTCACTCCTTTCTCTCACACGCCGTGTTCACTCTTTTCTCTCACCCGCTGTGTTCACTCCTTTCTCTCTCCCGCTGTGTTCACTCCTTTCTCTCTCCCGCTGTGTTCACTCCTTTCTCTCTCCCGCTGCGTTCAATCCTTTCTCTCTCCCGCTGCGTTCAATCCTTTCTCTCTCCCGCTGTGTTCAATCCTTTCTCTCTCCCGCTACGTTCACTCCTTTCTCTCTCCCGCTGTGTTCAATACTTTCTCTCTCCCGCTGTGTTCACTCATGTCTCCGTCCCGCTGTGTTCAATCCTTTCTCTCTCCCGCTGCGTTCAATCCTTTCTCTCTCCCGCTGCGTTCAATCCTTTCTCTCTCCCGCTACGTTCACTCCTTTCTCTCTCCCGCTGTGTTCAATACTTTCTCTCTCCTGCTGTGTTCACTCCTTTCTCACTCCCGCTGTGTACACTCCTTTCTCTCTCCCGCTCTGTTCACTCCTTTCTCTCTCCCGCTGTGTTCACTCCTTTCTCTCTCCCGCTCTGTTCACTCCTTTCACTCTCCTGCTGTGTTCAATCCTTTCTCTCTCCCGCTGCGTTCAATCCTTTCTCTCTCCCGCTACGTTCACTCCTTTCTCTCTCCCGCTGTGTTCAATACTTTCTCTCTCCCGCTGTGTTCACTCATGTCTCCGTCCCGCTGTGTTCAATCCCTTCTCTCTCCCGCTGCGTTCAATCCTTTCTCTCTCCCGCTGCGTTCAATCCTTTCTCTCTCCCGCTACGTTCACTCCTTTCTCTCTCCCGCTGTGTTCAATACTTTCTCTCTCCCGCTGTGTTCACTCCTTTCTCACTCCCGCTGTGTACACTCCTTTCTCTCTCCTGCTCTGTTCACTCCTTTCTCTCTCCCGCTGTGTTCACTCCTTTCTCTCTCCCGCTGTGTTCACTTCTTTCTCTCTCCCGCTACGTTCACTCCTTTCTCTCTCCCGCTGTGTTCACTCCTTTCTCTCTCCCGCTGTGTTCACTCCTTTCTCTCTCCTGCTGTGTTCACTCCTTTCTCTCTCCCGCTGTGTTCACTCCTTTCTCTCTCCCGCTGTGTTCACTCCTTTCTCTCTCCCGCTGTGTTCACTCCTTTCTCCCTCCCGCTGTGTTCACTCGTTTCTCTCTCCCGCTGTGTTCACTCCTTTCTCTCTCCCGCTGTGTTCACTCCTTTCTCTCTCCCGCTACGTTCACTCCTTTCTCTCTCCCGCTCTGTTTAATCCTTTCTCTCTCCCGCTGTGTTCACTCCTTTCTCTCTCCCACTACGTGCACTCCTTTCTCTCTCCCGCTGTGTTCACTCCTTTCTCTCTCCCGCTGTGTTCACTCCTTTCTCTCTCCCGCTGTGTTCACTCCTTTCTCCCTCCCGCTGTTTTCACTCCTTTCTCTCTCCTGCTACGTTCACTCCTTTCTCTCTCCCGCTGTGTTCACTCCTTTCTCTCTCCCGCTGTGTTCACTCCTTTCTCTCTCCCACTGTGTTCACTCCTTTCTCTCTCCCGCTACGTTCACTCCTTTCTCTCTCCCGCTACGTTCACTCCTTTCTCTCTCCCGCTGTGTTCACTCCTTACTCCCTCCCGCTGTGTTTAATCCTTTATCTCTCCCGCTACTTTCACTCCTTTCTCTCTCCTGCTGTGTTCACTCCTTTATCTCTCCCGCTGTGTTCACTCCTTTCTCTCTTCAGCTGTGTTCACTCCTTTCTCTCTCCCGCTGTGTTCACTCCTTTCTCTCTCCCGCTGTGTTCACTCCTTTCTCTCTCCCGCTGCGTTCACTCCTTTCTCTCTCCCGCTGTGTTCACTCCTTTCTCTCTCTCACTGTGTTTACTCCTTTCTCTCTCCCGCTGTGTTCACTCCTTTGTCTCTCCCGCTACGTCCACTCCTTTCTCTGTCCCGCTGTGTTCACTCCTTTCTCTCTCCCGCTGTGTTCACTCCTTTCTCTCTCCCGCTGTGTTCACTCCTTTCTCTCTCCCGCTGTGTTCACTCCTTTCTCTCTCCCGCTGTGTTCACTCCATTCTCCCTCCCGCTGTGTTCAATCCTTTCTCTCTCCCGCTGTGTTCACTCCTTTCTCTCTCCCGCTGTGTTCACTCCTTTCTCTCTCCCACAGTTTTCACTGCTTTCTCAGTCCCGCTCTGTTCACTCCTTTCTCTCTCCCACTGTGTTCGCTCCTTTCTCTCTCCCGCAGTGTTAACTCCTTTCTCCCTCCCGCTGTGTTCACTCCTTTCTCCCTCCCGCTGTGTTCACTCCTTTCTCTCTCCCGCTGTGTTCAATCTTTTCTCTCTCCCGCTGTGTTCACTCCTTTCTCTCTCCCGCTGTGCTCAATCCTTTCTCCCTCCTGCTGTGTTCAATCCTTTCTCCCTCCCCTTGTATTTAATCCTCTCTCCCCGAATCACTGTTTTCCATTTCTCTGTGTATTTAATACTCTCTCTCTCTCTCTGCTCCACTGTATCTAATCCTCTCTCTCTCTCCCTGCATTTATTCCTTTCTCACCCCAGTTGTATTGAATCCTCTCTCTCTCTCTCCCCGCCGTATTTCTCTCTCTCTCTCTCTGTATTCAATCCTTTCTCACCCCAGTTGCATTGAATCCTCTATCTCTATCTTAACCCCTGTATTTCTCTCTCTCTCCCCCGAATTTAATTCTTTCCATTTCTCCGTGTATTAAATCCTTTCTCTCTCCGCCTGTATCTAACCCTTTCTCTGTAACTCTGTATTTAACCCTTTCTCACTCCTTGTTTAATCCTCTGTCCCCATGTACTTAATAATTTCTCCCTCCCCTGTATTTAATACTCTCTCTCGCCCCAAGCATTTCATCCTCTCTCCCTGCATTTCACACTCTCTCTCCCCCTGCATTTCATGCTCTCTCCCGTTGTATTTCATCCTCTCTCTCCCCCTGCATTTCATCCAATCTCCCCCTGCATTTCATCCTCTCTCTCCCCCAGCGTTTCATCCTCTCTCCCCCTGCATTTCATCCTCTCTCCCCCTGTATTTCATCCTCTCTCCCCCTGTATTTCATACTATTTCTACCCCTGCATTTCATCCTCTCTCCCTCAGCATTTCATCCTCTCTCCCCCTGCATTTCATCCTCTCTCCCTGCATTTCATCCTCTCTCCCCGTGCATTTCATCCTCTCTCCCCCTGCATTTCATCCTCTCTCCCCCTGCATTTCATCCTCTCTCCCTCAGCATTTCATCCTCTCTCCCCATGCATTTCATCCTCTCTCCCCCTGCATTTCATCCTATTTCTACCCCTGCATTTCATCCTCTCTCCCCGTGCATTTCATCCTCTCTCCCCCTGTATTTCATCCTCTCTCCCGCTGTATTTCATCCTATTTCTACCCCTGCATTTCATCCTCTCTCTCCCCCAGCGTTTCATCCTCTCTCCCCCTGCATTTCATCTTATCTCTCCCCCAGCGTTTCATCCTCTCTCCCCCTGCATTTCATCTTATCTCTCCCCCTGCATTTCATCCTCTCTCCCCCTGCATTTCATCTTATCTCTCCCCCTGCATTTCATCCTCTCTCTACCCCTGCATTTCATCCTCTCTCCCCCTGCATTTCATCCTCTCTCTACCCCTGGATTTCATCCTCTCTCTCCCCCTGCATTTCATCCAATCTCCCCCTGCATTTCATCCTCTCTCTCCCCCTGCATTTCATCCTCTCTCTCCCCCTGCATTTCATCCTCTCCCCCCCTGTATTTCATCCTCTCTCCCTGCATTTCATCATCTCTCTACCCCTGCATTTCATCCTCTCTCTCCCCCTGCATTTCATCCTCTCTCTCCCTCAGCATTTCATCCTCTCTCCCCCTGCATTTCATCCTCTCTCTCCCCCAGCGTTTCATCCTCTCTCCCTCTGCATTTCATCTTATCTCTCCCCCTGCATTTCATTCTCTCTACCCCTGTATTTCATCCTCTCTCCCCCTGCATTTCATCCTCTCTCTACCCCTGGATTTCATCCTCTCTCTCCCCCTGCATTTCATCCAATCTCCCCCTGCATTTCATCCTCTCTCTCCCCCTGCATTTCATCCTCTCTCTCCCCCTGCATTTCATCCTCTCTCTCCCCCTGCATTTCATCCTCTCTCTCCCCCTGCATTTCATCCTCTCTCTCCCCCTGCATTTCATCCTCTCTCTCCCCCTGCATTTCATCCTCTCTCTCCCCCTGCATTTCATCCTCTCTCTCCCTCAGCATTTCATCCTCTCTCCCTCAGCATTTCATCCTCTCTCCCCCTGCATTTCATCCTCTCTCCCCCTGCATTTCATCCTCTCTCTCCCCCAGCGTTTCATCCTCTCTCCCTCTGCATTTCATCTTATCTCTCCCCCTGCATTTCATTCTCTCTACCCCTGTATTTCATCCTCTCTCCCCCTGCATTTCATCCTCTCTCTACCCCTGGATTTCATCCTCTCTCTCCCCCTGCATTTCATCCAATCTCCCCCTGCATTTCATCCTCTCTCTCCCCCTGCATTTCATCCTCTCTCCCCCTGCATTTCATCCTCTCTCTCCCCCTGCATTTCATCCCCTCTCCCCCTGTATTTCATCCTCTCTCCCTGCATTTCATCATCTCTCTCCCTCAGCATTTCATCATCTCTCTACCCCAGCATTTCATCCTCTCTCCCCCTGTATTTCATCCTCTCTCCCTCAGCATTTCATCCTCTCTCCCCCTGCATTTCATCCTCTCTCCCCCTGCATTTCATCCTCTCTCCCGCTGTATTTCATCCTCTCTCTCCCAGCATTTCAACCTCTCTCTCCCCCTGCATTTCATGCTCTCTCCCCCTGTATTTCATCCTCTCTCTCCCCCTGTACTTCATCCTCTATCCCCAGCATTTCAACCTCTCTCTCCCCCTGCATTTCATCCTCTCTCTACCCCTGGATTTCATCCTCTCTCTCCCCCTGCATTTCATCCAATCTCCCCCTGCATTTCATCCTCTTTCCCCCTGCATTTCATCCTCTCTCCCCCTGCATTTCATCCTCTCTCTCCCCCTGCATTTCATCCTCTCTCTCCCCCAGCGTTTCATCCTCTCTCCCCCTGTATTTCATCCTATTTCTACCCCTGCATTTCATCCTCTCTCCCCGCGCATTTCATCCTCTCTCCCCCTGCATTTCATCCTCTCCCCCTGCATTTCATCCTCTCTACCCCTGTATTTCATCCTCTCTCCCCGTGCATTTCATCCTCTCTCCCTCAGCATTTCTTCCTCTCTCCCCATGCATTTCATCTTCTCTCCCCCTGCATTTCATCCTCTCTCCCCCTGCATTTCATCCTATTTCTACCCCTGCATTTCATCCTCTCTCCCCCTGTATTTCATCCTCTCTCCCGCTGTATTTCATCCTCTCTCCCGCTGTATTTCATCCTCTCTCCCGCTGTATTTCATCCTCTCTCTCCCCCAGCGTTTCATCCTCTCTCTCCCCCAGCATTTCATCCTCTCTCCCCCTGCATTTCATCCTCTCTCTCCCCCTGCATTTCATCCTCTCCCTCCCCCTGCATTTCATCCTCTCTCTCCCCCTGCATTTCATCCTCTCTCTCCCCCTGCATTTCATCCAATCTCCCCCTGCATTTCATCCTCTCTCCCCCTGCATTTCATCCTCTCCCCCTGCATTTCATCCTCTCTCTCCCCCTGTATTTCATCCTCTCTCCCTGCATTTCATCATCTCTCTACCCCAGCATTTCATCCTCTCTCCCTCAGCATTTCATCCTCTCTCCCCATGCATTTCATCCTCTCTCCCTCAGCATTTCATCCTCTCTCCCTCAGCATTTCATCCTCTCTCCCCATGCATTTCATCCTCTCTCCCCCTGCATTTCATCCTCTCTCCCCCTGCATTTCATCCTATTTCTACCCCTGCATTTCATCCTCTCTCCCCGTGCATTTCATCCTCTCTCCCCCTGCATTTCATCATCTCTCCCCCCTGCATTTCATCCTCTCTACCTTTGCATTTGATCCTCTCTCTCCCCCTGCATTTCATCCTCTCTCTCCCCCTGTATTTCATTCTCTCTCCCCCTGCATTTCAGCCTCTCTCCCCCTGCATTTCATCCTCTCTCCCCCTGCATTTCATCCTCTCTCCCCCTGCATTTCATCCTCTCTCTCCCCCTGTATTTCATTCTCTCTCCCTGTGTATTTCATCCTCTCTCTCCCCCTGTATTTCATCCTCTCTCTCCCCCTGTATTTCATCCTCTCTCTCCCCCTGCATTTCATCCTCTCTGTCCCCCTGCATTTCATCCTCTCTCTCCCCCTGCATTTCATCCTCTCTCCCCCTGCATTTCATCCTCTCTCTCCCCCTGCATTTCATCCTCTCTCCCCCTGCATTTCATCCTCTCTCTCCCCCTGCATTTCATCCTCTCTCTCCCATTGTATTTCACCCTCTCTCCCCCTGCATTTCATTCTCTCTCCCCCTGTATTTCACCCTCTCTCCCCCTGCATTTCATCCTCTCTCCCCCTGCATTTCATCCTCTCTCTCCCCCTGTATTTCATCCTCACTCCCCCTGCATTTCATTCTCTCTCTCCCCCTGTATTTCATCCTCTCGCTCCCTGTATATCAACCTCTGTCTCCCCCTGCATTTCATCCTGTCTCCCCCAGCATTTCATCCTCTCTCTCTCCCTGTATTTCATCCTCACTCCCCCTGCATTTCATCCTCTCTCTCCCCCTGCATTTCATCCTCTCTCTCCCCCTGTATTTCATCCTCTCGCTCCCTGTATATCAACCTCTGTCTCCCCCTGCATTTCATCCTCTCTCCCCCTGTATTTCATCCTCTCTCCCACTGTATTTCATCCACTCTCACCCTGTATTTCATCCTCTCTCTCCCCCTGTATTTCATCCTCTCTACCCCTGTATTTCATCCTCTCTCTCCCCGTGCATTTCATCCTCACTCCCCCTGCATTTCATCCTCACTCCCCCTGTATTTCATCCTCTCTCCCCCTGTATTTCATCCTCTCTCCCCCTGTATTTCATCCTCTCTCTCCGCCTGTATTTCATCCTCTCGCTCCCTGTATTTCATCCTCTCTCCCCCTGCATTTCATCCTGTCTACCCCGGCATTTCATCTTCTCTCCCCCACTGCATTTCATCCTCTCTTCCCCTGCATTTCATCCTGTCTACCCCGGCATTTCATCCTCTCTCCCCCTGCATTTCATCCTCTCTCCCCCTGCATTTCATCCTCTCTCCCTGCATTTCATCCTCTCTCTCCCCCTGTATTTCATCCTCTCTCCCCCTGCATTTCATCCTCTCTCTCCCCCTGTATTTCATCCTCTCTCCCCCTGTATTTCATTCTCTCTCCCCCTGTATTTCATTCTCTCTCCCCCTGCATTTCATCCTCTCTCGCCCTGCATTTCATCCTCTCTCCCCGTGTATTTCATCCTCTCTCCCCCTGCATTTCATCCTCTCTCCCCCTGTATTTCATCCTCTCTCCCCCTGCAATTCAAACTCTCTCCCCCTGTATTTCATCCACTTTCACCCCCTGTATTTCATCCACTTTCACCCCCTGTATTTCATCCTCTCTCTCCCCCTGCATTTCATCCTCTCTCTCCCCCTGCATTTCATCCTCTCTCCCTCTGTATTTCATCCTCTCTCTCCCCCTGTATTTCATCCTCTCTCCCTCTGTATTTCATCCTCTCTCCCCTGTATTTCATCCTCTCTCTCCCCTGTATTTCATCCTCTCTCTCCCCGTATTTCATTCTCTCTCCCCCTGCATTTCAAACTCTCTCCCCCTGCATTTCATCCTCTCTCGTCCCCTGTATTTCATCCTGTCTCCCCCTGCATATCATCCTTTTTCTCCACCTGCATTTCATCCTCTCTCCCCCTGTATTTCATCCTCTCTCTCCCCCTGTATTTCATCCTGTGTCCCCCTGCATTTCATCCTCTCTCTCCCCCTGCATTTCATCCTCTCTCTCCCTGCATTTCATCCTCTCTCTCCCCCTGTATTTCATCCTGTCTCCCCCTGCATTTCATTCTCTCTCCCCCTGTATTTCATCCTCTCTCCCCCTGTATTTCATCCTCTCTCCCCCTGTATTTCATCCTGTGTCCCCCTGCATTTCATCCTCTCTCTCCCCCTGCATTTCATCCTCTCTCTCCCTGCATTTCATCATCTCTCTCCCCCTGTATTTCATCCTCTCTCTCCCTGCATTTCATCATCTCTCTCCCCCTGTATTTCATCCTCTCTCTCCCCCTGTATTTCATCCTCTCTCCCCCCCTGTATTTCATCCTCTCTCTACCCCTGCATAACATCACCTCTCCCCCTGCATTTCAGCCTCTCTCCCCCTGCATTTCCTCCTCTCTCCCCCTGTATTTCATTCTCTCTCTCTACCCCTGTATAACATCCCCTCTCCCCCTGCATTTCATCCTCTCTCCACCTGCATTTCATCCTCTCTCTCCCCCTGCATTTCATCCTCTCTCCACCTGTATTCCATCCTCTATCTCCCCATGCATTTCATGCTTTCTCCCCCTGTATTTTCACCCTCTCTCCCCCTGCATTTCATCCTCTCTCTACCCCTGTATAACATCACCTCTCCCCCTGCATTTCAGCCTCTCTCCCCCCTGCATTTCATCCTCTCTCCCCCTGTATTTCATCCTCTCTCTACCCCGGTATAACATCCCCTCTACCCCTGCATTTCAGCATCTCTCCCTGTGCATTTCATCCTCTCTCTCCCTGCATTTCATCCACTCGCTCCCTGCATTTCATCCTCACTCCCCCTGCATTTCATCCTTTCTCTCCCCCTGCATTTCATCCTCACTCCCCCTGTATTTCATCCTCTCTATCCCTGTATTCATCCTCTCTCTCCCCCAGCATTCATCCTCTCTCTCCCCCTGTATTTCACCCTCTCTACCCCAGTACTTCATCCTCTCTCTCCCCCTGTATTTCATCCTCTCACTCCCCCAGCATTTCATCCACTCTCCCTTTGCAGTTCATCCTCACTCCGCTGCATTTCATCCTCTCTCTATTTCAGTCTCTTTCTCTCTATTTCATTCTCTTTCTCTCCATTTCAGTCTCTTTCTCTCCATTTCAGTCTCTTTCTCTCTATCTCATTCTCTTTCTCTCTATTTCAGTCTCTTTCTCTCTATTTCAGTCTCTTTCTCTCTATTTCATTCTCTTTCTCTCTATTTCAGTCTCTTTCTCTCTATTACATTCTTTCTCTCCATTTCATTCTCTTTCTCTCTATTTCAGTCACTTTCTCTCTATTTCATTCTCTTTCTCTCTATTTCATTCTCTTTCTCTCTATTTCATTCTCTTTCTCTCTATTACATTCTCATTCTCTCTATTTCAGTCTCTTTCTCTCCATTTCATTCTCTTTCTCTCTATTTCAGTCTCTTTCTCTCTATTTCATTCTCTTTCTCTCTATTTCATTCTCTTTCTCTCTCTATTTCAGTCTCTTTCTCTCTATTTCAGTCTCTTTCTCACTATTTCAGTCTCTTTCTCTCTATTTCATTCTCTTTCTCTCTATTTCAGTTCTCTTTCTCTCTATTTCATTCTCTTTCTCTCTATTTGTCTCTTTCTCCCTATTTCAGTCTCTTTCTCTCTATTTCAGTCTCTTTCTCTCCATTTCAGACTCTATCTCTCTATTTCATTCTCTTTCTCTCTATTTCAGTCCCTTTCTCTCTATTTCAGTCTCTTTCTCTCTATTTCAATCTCTTTCTCTCTATTTCATTCTCTTACTCTCCATTTCATTCTCTTTCTCTCTATTTCAGTCACTTTCTCTCTATTTCATTCTCTTTCTCTCTATTTCATTCTCTTTCTCTCTATTTCAGTCTCGTTCTCTCTATTTCATTCTCTTTCTCTCTATTACATTCTTTCTCTCCATTTCATTCTCTTTCTCTCTATTTCAGTCTCTTTCTCTCTATTTCATTCTCTTTCTCTCTATTTCATTCTCTTTCTCTCTATTTCAGTCTCGTTCTCTCTATTTCATTCTCTTTCTCTCTATTACATTCTTTCTCTCCATTTCATTCTCTTTCTCTCTATTTCAGTCTCTTTCTCTCTATTTCATTCTCTTTCTCTCTATTTCATTCACTTTCTCTCTATTTCATTCCGTTTCTCTCTATTTCAGTCTCTTTCTCTCTATTTCAGTCTCTTTCTCACTATTTCAGTCTCTTTCTCTCTATTTCATTCTCTTCTCTCTATTTCAGTCTCTTTCTCTCTATTTCAGTCTCTATCTCTCTATTTCATTCTCTTTCTCTCTATTTGTCTCTTTCTCCCTATTTCAGTCTCTTTCTCTCTATTTCAGTCTCTTTCTCTCCATTTCAGACTCTATCTCTCTATTTCATTCTCTTTCTCTCTATTTCAGTCCTTTCTCTCTATTTCAGTCTCTTTCTCTCTATTTCATTCTCTTTCTCTCTATTTCAGTCTCTTTCTCTCTATTTCAGTCTCTTTCTCTCTATTTCATTCTCTTTCTCTCTATTTCATTCTCTTTCTCTCTATTTCATTCTCGTTCTCCCTATTTCATTCTCTTACTCTCCATTTCATTCTCTTTCTCTCTATTTCATTCTCATTCTCTCTTTTCATTCTTTCTGTCTATTCAGTCTCTTTCCTCTCTATTTCAGTCTCTTTCTCTTCTTCTATTTCAGTCTCTTTCTCTCTATTTCAGTCTCTTTCTCTCTATTCATTCTCTATCTCTCTATTTCAGTCTCTTTATCTCCTATTTCAGTTCTCTATCTCTCTATTTCATTCTCTTTCTCTCTATTTCAGTCTCTTTCTCTCTATTTCAGTCTCTTTCTCTCTATTTCAGTCTCTTTCTCTCTATTTCATTCTCTTTCTCTCTATTTCAGTCTCTTTCTCTCTATTTCAGTCTCTTTCTCTCTCATTTCATTCTCTTTCTCTCTATTTCAGTCTTTCTCTCTATTTCATTCTCTTTCTCTCTATTTCAGTCTCTTTCTCTCTATTTCAGTCTCTTTCTCTCTATTTCGTTCTCTTTCTCTCTATTTCAGTTCTCTTTCTCTCTATTTCAGTCTCTTTCTCTCTATTTCATTCTCTTCTCTCTATTTCATTCTCTTTCTCTCTATTTCAGTCTCTTTCTCTCTATTTCTTTCTCTATTCCTCTCTATTTCATTCTCTTTCTCTCTATTTCTTCTCTCT